>PVKB01000762.1:80889-598552 GCA_004027205.1 Ctenodactylus gundi
GTGTGTGTGTGTGTGTGTGTGTGTGTGTGTGTGTGTGACACTTTAATACAGGGGAGAGAGCAGTGGGCAAGCATATCAATATAGCTTTTCTTCTTACATACATATCTTGTTCTCTCTCACTCTACTTAGAAATCAAAAGACTGAAAATAAAATTATTAAGAATTTCAACCAGGCATTATACTAGGCTTGGAGCCTTTGTTAGTCAGCTTCCCATTACTAGAAAAAAAAAAAAAGAGAGATAACTTACAAAGAGAAGATATTTATTTTGGTTCTTAGTTCTGAAGGGTTTTTTGTTTTGTTTTGTTTTGTCTCATTCTGTAGCCCAGGCTGTTCCTTAACTCACTATGGAGCCCAGGCTGGCCTTATACTCAAGGCAGTCCTCCTGTTTCAGCCTCCCAAGTGCTAAGATTATAGGCATGCACCACCACGCCCGGCTTATGTGGTGCTGGAGAACTGAACTCAGGTACTTAGCGCTTGATGTAACAATTGCTAGGCAAGTGCTTTAACCACTGAGTCATTCTTCTGGCCCGTTGGTCTGTTTCAAGAGGGGTTATTGCTTTTGTCCCCCAAAGCCTCATGTACCTATAGATTCTGCGTACAGTTGGGAGGTGGGACTTGGCTGGAAGGAGTGGGTGCTTGGGTCTTGATCTGGAGGGGTGTGTGCTGGTTCCTGCCCTTCCTCCGAGACTTAGCTTTGTTCTTCTGTGCTGTGAGGAACTCTGGCTCTGGCTCCGTAACCATCTTAGGTCCCGCCATGTGATTCCCCATTTCCCAGCCACCCACCTATGAAAAGACTGTGACCTCCTGAAACTGAGCTAAAATAAATCTCTCCTTAAATTTCAGATGACAGTTATTCTGTCCCAGCGACAAGATAGTAACTACACAGAAATGAGTAGTCTGATCTCCTTGGCCCCTTGTGCGATGGCTGTAGCAAATTCCTTTTTTTTTTTTTTTGAAATAGGGCCTCTTTTTGTAGCCCAGGTTGGTCCTGAACAAACTATGTAGCCCAGGCTGCCCTTGGACTCACGGCACTCCTGCCTCAGCGACATCTTCCCCCGCCCCTCCACTGCAAGTGCTGGGATTACACCACACCTGGCTTTATGTGGTGCTGGGGAATCAAACTTAGGGCCTTAAGCTTGTTAGGCAAGCACTTTAACTGCTGTGCCATTCCTCCATCCACAGCTGCAGCAGATTCTGAGTGCCTAGATTGCTGAACTCGGGGGAGCTGAACTCATACCTATCTTACAGTGCCAAATGTATTCATTCCATCTCTAAGAGTCCCCAAAGTCTCTTTTCCAAAAGTGTTCAAAACTCAATGCCCAAAATCTCTTATGAAACTCAAGGAAAACTCATCTGTGAGCCTCTGTAAAACTCAAAAGGAAAGTTAAATATTTCTAAGGTATGGTGATGGAGAGACAGGGTAAACATTGGAATGGACAAAAGGGGGAGATAAGGATGTAGCAAAGAAAGATCAACCCAAAAACAGACCACAGGGCAAATTAAATCTAAAAGCTGTCAACATCTGGGACACGCTGTGGCAGGATGTGGACTCCCCAGGGCTTGGCTAGCTCTGCTCCACAGTCTTGCTGTTTCCATCTCACAGAGCCACTCTCTTGGGCTAGCTTTTTCTGCTGCCTAAGCTTTCCCAGACCAGTGAGTGTTGCATGTTTTGGAAACCTCTATTTTCGTTGGGTCTCTATCTCGGCTCTTTCACACATCGCCCCATTGGTTTCTGCTTACAAAACTCCAGTGCCACAGCACACTGCTTGGCCTCCCAGGCTTTCATTTGACATAACAGTGGAAACTACCAAATTTTGCACTCTGCATGCCTGCATAAACAACATGACATGGACAATGCCAGGATCGGCCAACAGTGTGAATTGTACCTGAGCCTGTTTAAATCACAGCTACAAGGGACTCTTTTTGTCTTGCCTGTTCAACCTGAGAAAGAAATCTTGGAGAAACAAATCCAGAGGCAGTACTGGGCATGGAGAGTACCCTGGGACTGTTTTTCTGAAATAGTTCTACCTGGGACATCTTTGCAACAAGTCTGCTTATCTATGTTTGTTAGGGGTGGTGTGGCCTTGCTAGGTGCCCTCCAGGATTCTTCCTTATTACCCTGATACAAAGCATTTCGCTTCTGTCTGTTAGTACTAGCAAATGCGCCATCCCTGATTGCACACCTCAAGGCTCTACTTTTCTGGCCAAGTTGCGAATTTTTAAAATCTTTTTGCTCTTGTCATTGCTTCTGATTCTCATAGTAAGTATGGCTAAAAACAGCCAGAAACTGCATGGCTTATGCATCTGTGAAGTCGGCCCTGGACTAGCCTGGTTCTCATTCTCATTTAGTGAATCTAATAAGTGTCCTGAATGATTCTGCCATATATTTCTTTTTTCTAAGTTTCTTTCATCGTTATGGTCAAATAACATGTGTATTACACCCAGGTTTTTCTTAGTCTCTGAATAACCAGTTGTTGATGAACACACACCATGTCTGAAATAAAATTCACCATTTTTTTCCTAACTCTTCGTGGTCAATTTCTGGAACTCAAATTCTCAGTCACTTGGTCTGTCAATAACATAATAGTATTCAATAGACTCTCAATGCAACATACAGTACTTAATTTATGGTTTTATTGACCATCTGACCACTGTTTTGTATATGTGCTTGTAGATGTGGGAGATCCAGCCCCAATCAATCAAAAACTGATTGTTCTAGTTATAGATATTCAATATTCTTTTATCTTTTTTTTCTATTTAGAAAGTACATAGTATATCTTGAAGATATTGAACAGATAGAACGAGTACAAGTAAATGTAACCATCCACTTCTACTTAACACTAACCAAACACTTTCAAAAGGAAAGTCACTAATACTAATAGTTCATACGGATACTAGAATTTGGAGTAGTTTCTACATGTTCACAACCTTGGTTTTCAATCATTCTTGTGTAAGCAGCAGTTTTATTTCTTCTTTTCCATTTATATACACACACAGAAACACACACATAATTTTTAAAAACCTCCACCCATGAACTTCAGACTTACTCCATTCCCAGAGGTCAAAGCCACTTTGGCTACTCTCTTGTTACTTGTATTCTTTACTTCTTCAGGAATTGTAACTTGATGGACTTAATTATTGTGTCCTGATATTTTTACTGCTTCCAGTTCTGGTTAGGACATAAATACAATGGCAATATTTGTGATATTTTTCTGGCACGTTGAGCTTAAGTAGAATAGAATCTAGAAAAGGCAACAGAACAACAATGAAAGACAAGCAGAACTAATAAAGATGGGAGTTGGGATCCTTTCTAACTTCATGATGATATTTGGTTTATACTTAAGAGAAGTTCAAGTCAGTTCTTGTTTCTGTGCGGTCCTCCATCCCTGGCCCTAGATGTCTTTGTTTTCGGTTTGGCATTGTGGAAAGACGAAAACTGCTGTTTCGACTGGCTGGGACTCATCTAGTCACTCACTGCCTGCAACACTGAGGGAGAATTTTCACTTATTTCAGATGGCCCAGGCCCTGGAAATAATGCGCTGTTTGTAATATAAATGGAAACTCTGCCAAAATAGCATGTGGCTTCCAAGAGTGGCCCAGAGAGTTGTTATGCTCAAGAAATGGAAACCCAACAGAGGACACAGTATCAACCTCTTCAACCAAATATGCATTCTGGTAGAAATGCAAGTACTGGTTGTTTGCAAAGTTTGAAAATTATATTTTACATACTTTTAGGATGTTCTAAGATGTATTTTCTTTATGGTACAGTATGGCGATTCTTTAATCTGGAAGCATTTTTAAAACACTTATTTTAAACAGTTTGATAACATTACATTAGACAACATCAAAGTCAATAAAGTAGATATTGATCAATGAAAACAATTAAATGTGTGATGCATCTAGCATTGTGGATTATAAAATTGAATCAAAAATAATAACTTCTACCTTTGGCAAGTTAGTATTTTTTTGAGATAACAATAATATAGGCATATGGGTAATTAGAGGCAATGTAACATAGTATATACTCCAGTTAAAGAACTAGATGAGAAGAGGAAGATATCAAATACCTACGGGGAAAAAGTGAGGTTAAATTGCCTGTCTCTGTGAGAAGTTGGTGAGGAAAAGGGAGGATTTATTTATTACCAATTCTTATGAAAAATAAAATACTAAGAAGTTTTAGGCATTGGCAGAATGGTCTGTGCTACATTGTACTTCTTTAGCTGTAAAAAGATCTGACATTTCCAAAGAGTAAGCTTTTGGACATACCATACCCAAAAAGATATGAAGGGTTAGGATATGAACCAATTAGGAAGGAACTTATAAACTTCAAACAGTAGCTTCCCTTGAAAGAGCATAACATATTTTTTAAAGGAGGTAAAATTTTAAAGTATGAGAAATAAACATCTCGTCAGAGTCTTTGTGTATTTTTAAAACATTTTTTTGAACAATACTGGGGATCGAACCCAGGGCTTCAAGCCTGCTAAGCAAGCATTCCATTACTGATTTACAACCCTTGCTCAGATTTTTAAAAATATATTTTTGATTGTTATTTCTCTTTTCAAATTTGAAATGCAAGACTTGATATATATTCTAAATACAAGCCTTCCATTGGATGTAAAGTCTAAAAATATTTTCTCTCATCCATAGATTGTCTTTTTACTTTTGATAGTTTCTTTTGAAGTATAAACATTTTCAATTTATTTAAATTTGTCTATTTTTCTTCTTTTGTTCATGGTTTTCTTTTTGATGTTATAGCTCAGAACCCTTTGCCAAACTGAAGTCATAATTGTTACTACTATGATTTTTTAAAAGACGACTTGTAATTTTAGCTCAGGTGTTTAGGTCTTTGTCTGTTCTAGTTTTATATGCGGCGTGAGGCTGCAAAGGCCCAGCTTTGCTGTTCTGCGCACACTGCCCGGGTTTTACCACTACTTCCCACTCCGTCTTGTGCAGCTTTGCAACTGCTGTCAAGAGCAAGTTGACAATCGATGTAAAATATTCTTTCTAGGTTCTCAGTTCTGTTCCATTGATCTATATATCTAATTATGATGCCAGTTTTACGCATTCTGATTATTGTTAATTGGTAATCACTTTTAAAATCAGAAACTATAGTTTCTTTTACTCCGTTTTGCACCAAAATTGTTTTAGTTGTTCTGAGCCTCGTGCAATTTGTGTGTAAATTTTAGAATTAGCTCGTGAATCCATACAGAGCAGTTGGCTATGATTGTGGTAGCACTTTGTGCATCTGTTTGGGGAGAATAAGCAGTCTTAACAAAGTTTATTTCAAAGGTCCATGAATGTGGGATGATTTTACATTTGTTTATATCTTCATTTTTTAAAAAATGATTTCATTTTTCAGTGTATTTTACACTTTTGGTAAATATATTCTTAAGAATTACCATTTTTAATGCTACTGTAAATGTTTTCTACATTTTATTTCATTTTAAAATTTAAATTAAATTTATATTTTGCTTGTACATAAAACTGTACGTATTAATGGAGTACAATGTACTTTTTAACATTCTTTTAAATATTATATATTTTATTAATGCCTATTAATTTTATAAAATATTGAGCTTCGATGTGGAATTTTTATATGTGCGTATGACATATTTAGTCACATCCACTTTTCCGCTTAGCCTACTTTACATCCCTCTTTCACTCCTCTATATTTTCTTCCTTTTATTGAATAATAGTCTCTTTTCTTGCCTGGTCCAGTCACTGGTTTATGGTTGGGCACTGGTGTGGGCAGAATCACTACTGTGGGAATCAGCCTCAGGATCCTATACTATGTCTGTGGCCACCACCAGTGCAACAAACATTGACATATCTTGAGTCCACAGTCACCAAGACCAGTATTATACTAGGAAGGACTAAGACCTATGTGTTATGAACTGCTTATTTCTGTGATTCCTGACTACTGGTGCTTTGTGTACTTACCTGCCACAGGGGCCTTTCCAGAGGCTTTGTCCTTAAGCACTGGCCTGGCACAGGGCTGTTATAGCCTTGCAATTTGTAGGCTTGGTTAGGCTTGTCCTTTCTCTTGTGTCAAGAGAAAATCTTGTGCTAAGTACTCTGTTCTACTTTGAATTAATAATGTCTTGTTACCTGTGTGCTGTCTGAGACTGGAGTAGGTGTGGAGAGCTCAGTACTAGGCGTAAGTCCAAGGGCTGCACTTCCTCTTGTCTCTTCACCAAGCAGGGTTGTCCGTCCCCGCGCTGCTTGGAGCTGCGGGAGACGTAATGTCAGCAACGTTTTCCTTCTTGCCTTCGTCACGTATCTTTTTCTCTTACTACATTAAAACCAGGCACTCTGGCCTCTTGACTGGCTTCCATAGCTCTTGTGAAGGTAGTTTGCCGAGTGATTAGCTCTTCCAGCTGCAGGGAGATGATTGCTAAGCATCTTACTCAGCTTCTGTGTTACTCAGCTTTCTACTGAGAAAAAATATCTGAGGAAAATCAGATACTTTTAAAGGAGAAAAAAATGCATTCTGGTTCATGCTTTTAACTCGTGATCGACTGACCCCATTATTTCTGGGCCCATGATGAGGCAGGACATCAGGACAAGGAGCATAGGGGAGAGCAAAGTGGCTCACTTCAGGAAGAGAGAAGAAAAAGAGAGAAAAGAGAGAGAACAGGTGTGAAGGTCTGGGGACAAAACTTTCCTTCAAATGCTTTCTCTCAGTGCCTTAATAGCTCCAACTAGGACTCACCTCCTGGGATTTCTTCCACTTCCTTAGAACCCCAGATACCGAGTACCAAGTCTTCAACATACTGAGTAACATTCCATTTCTACACTGTAACAAATGCTCTCCAATTTAGGTTAAGAAACTGTAAAGCAGCCTGAATTTTTATTTTTATTAATATTTTATTCATTGAAAGCATATGGAAAATCATTTTTATCTATTGACCTTATATTTTGAAACATTGCACAGCTCATTTGTTAGTTTTAAGAGTTTTGTAAGGGGATTCTTTGAGAATATATATGATTATATATAAAGTTATACTTCTTATCTATATCAAGAAAATACTATTTATATCTTAGATCCAGAAGGTTAGTATTCTTGGACTTAAATAAGTCTCAAGATTTATGTATTCAAGGATAGAATTCAATGCAGTGGTATTTAGAGGAGATGCCTAGAGAGGTGAGTAGCTACTAACCTCAGGACTCCTCCCTTGATGAATTTACAACTTAATGGGCTATTTACAGAGGTGGGGCCCAGGTAGAGGGAGTAGATCACTGAAGCCATAATTTACAGGGTGTATTCCCTGTTCCCAGTTTCTCCTCCCCTTTCTTTTTGTTGTCTTTGCTTCCTGGTTGCCATGAAGTAAGCACCTTTTCCCACCATGTTTTTCTGCCAGGCCCAGAGTAATGAGATAAACCAATTATGAACCAAATCTGCCCAAAATTTGAGCTAAAATAAATCTTTTCCTTTTTAAATTGATTTTTTTTCAATTATTTTGTTCCAGTGACAAAAAGCTGACTAAGCCAAAAAATTGGTATTGAGAATGGGATTTGTGCTGTTGCTGTATCTACCAATTTGGTTCAAGAACTTTGGAATTGGTTTGTGGGAGGAGTTTGAAAGGTTTGGAGATGTAGGCAAGAGAAATTCTAGACTGCTATAAGCAGAGTTTGGTGGTTGATGTTGTTATGAGTTAAGAAGATGCGAATACTGTTAAGATTTTTTCTTTTTTTCTTTTTTTTTTTTTTTTTTTGAGATAGAGTCTCACTGTAGCCCAGACTGATCCTGAACTCACTATGTAGCCCAGGCTACCCTTGAACTCATGGCAGTTCTCCTGCCCCAGCTTCCTGAATGCTAGGATTATAGCATCAATCATCGTGACTGGCTTTATGTGATGCTGGGGAATTGAACTCTGGTCTTGTGCTTGCTAGGCAAGTGGTTTAACTGCTGTGCCATACCTCCTACTCCGAGAATACTGTTAAGATTGTGAACAGGGTAGCCTGTGCCTTTGAGGTTTTACATGGACACAAACACTTTTGGGAAATTAGACTATACGCCATTTGTGTTGTATTCTGGCAAATAACTTTTCTCTGTTTTGTTCATATCCTATGAATCTGTGTGGAGCTAAATTTAAAAATGGCCAACTAATTAATGTGGCAGAGAAACTTTCAAGACAGTACAGCACTTAGGTTAAGGCCTGGGTATTGGTGATGGTCTTTAGACAGATTTACAGTGAGAGTCCTGATCAAAAAAGCAGAAAAGGAAGTTGTAGTTTACTGAAGAGATTACAGACATTAAAAATAAAGCAAGTGTTTTGTCCCAGGAACATTGGAAAATTGAGTTAAAGGCAACTCAGGAATTGGCTGGAACCTCGCTTAACATGGCTCAAGTGCATAAAATAGTAAACAATTTTGAAAGATTTTGCATTGAGAAGAGAGCTAGGGCTCCCTGCCTATGCAGGGCAGTCTCAGGAATTATTGATATATCCCTAAATTCAGCCATCCTAGTGCTCCAAGGCCTCTGTAACCACCGTCCAAGGAGACCCAGCTATTGCTTGAGCTGGCAGCACAGCTCCACAGCTTTTATGTGGCATTGGCTCTTCAGGTAGGCAGAAGGCAAGCATTATGGGATGTTGGAGGCTTCCATTCAGACTTTTAAGGAAGGGCTGACAGCATTATATCACTTGTTTTTAAAAATTTCCAATGGCTCATAGCTAAGAGTTGTCTCTTATAAGAGACTTTAGACTTAAAACTTTTGAGAAATGTTAAAAGTGTTGAGATTTTGGGGATTCTTTAGGTAACTATCTGAATTTACATCACAAAGTGAACATGAGACTTTGAGGGCCAGGGCAGAGTGTTGTTTTAAATATGAAATGATCTTGATACTACAGTTAGAGACTTAAGAGAGGGAAGGACACAGAAACTGTCAAAAAAAGAAAAGAGACAGAAGGAGGTGGAAAAAAGGACAGGAAAAGGAACAGAAAATAGGAAGAAAAGAAAGAAAAAAGGGCCAAGGAAAATATATACAAAGAAGTAGGGAAAAAAATTAAGGAAACTTGGTCAATTTCAGGAAAAATAAGAACTTAAGCTAAAGTGGGGGGGGGGGGCAAAGACAAAGAAAATCAAAACAAAACAAAACAAAAAAACCTAACAGAACACAAATCAATACACAAAATATACAAATATACCTGTATTATTTGGATATAAAAATTTTCAGGTGCTGGCTTTTGCAATCCGATAAGCTACTGATTCTGGGGGTTTCCTGTTTGACCTTGCTTTGTTTACGGCTGGTCCCAGTGGCCTCTAGATGAGATGAGTCGGTCAGCCCCATGGGGCTTTAGGCTGAGCTTCAGCATGGCACGCAAGGGACATGGGCCTCGGCAGCTTTCAAGTGGGTCTGTGAGGGTCTTAGGTCAAGGGTAGCTTCCGAGTGGGTCTGGTGGGCTTGGCACCAAAGGTCTCAATTGCATTTTTATTTATTGATACATTCAAGGGTTTTTTTTATTGTATTTTCTTGGTTCACTTTTGGTATCTATATGTATATAGTAACTTATCTATTTTTTCCTAAGTTCTCCAAATTGTTGGAATATATAATATATAATATAATATAATGTAATTGTTGTTGTTTTCAAAAGTTTCTTATAATCCTGTAGATTTCAGCAATGTCCAGTGTGATTTCACCTCTAATTACATTGCTATGGAATTTTTCTTTTCTTCTTTTGATAACCTGGCTAGGGGTTTATCAATTTTATTTATTTATCTATCTTAAAGAATCAACTTTGAATCACTGATCGTTCGTTAGCTTGGGGTTTCTAATTGATAGTCACTCTGATCTTTACAGTTTCTTTACTTCTACTGCTTTTGAGTTTAGGTTGTTTTTTTTTTTTAAATTCTCTAAGGTCTTGAGGTTTATCACTAGATCTTTTCTTGGGTTTTTCCATTTTTAAAATCTGTGCATTCATAGTTATAAATTTTTCTTTTAGTGCTGCTTTCATTGTGTGCCAGGGATTCTGCATGATGTGCTTTCATTGTCATTTGACTCTAGGAAGTTTTTGATTTTGTTCCTGGTTCATTCTGCGATCCCTTGCTTGTTCAGTGATATATTATTTAATATTTATGTATTTGTGTATTGTCTATACATTTTTTGCTGTTAATTTCTAGTTTAAATCTGCTCTAGGCCTGATTGCTCTGGGTAGGACTTGCCGTACAATGCGGAACAGAAGCAGTGACAGTGGGTACACTTTTCTTTCTCCTGATCTGAAGTGTAAGGCTTTCAACTCTTCATCATTATCATATTATCTCATTATATGCAGCCGTCATTTTTTGATGTACATTTCTCCCATCCAGAACTTGTTGAGCATCTGTCATGAAGGGGTGTGGCGTTATGCCACGTTCCTTTTATGGATCCACTGAGATGTTGATGTAGATTTCATACTCCAGATTGTTATTACAGTCTATCATATTTATTGGTTAACGCATGTTGAATGATGCTTGCAGTAGAGGAATAAGTTTCAATTGATCAAGGTATGTGATCTTTTGAATATGCTATTAAATTTGTTTTGCTGACATTGTTATTGAGAAATTTTGCTTAATTGTGCATTAGATACACTGGCCTGCAATTTTCTTCTCTCTCTGTCTTTCTCTAATCTGTCTCTGTCTTCTTCTTTCCTTTCCTCTCCTATGTCTTATTTTTTTCTCTTCGTCTTCTCCCCTCACCCCTTATTTCTATAATGTCATCATCTGCCATTAGTATCAGGACAATTCTAGCCTGGTATTAGCCAGTATTATCAATTTGAATGTATCCTCTTCTCTTTAAATTTTTAGAAAAATTTGAGAAGAATTAGTTTAAATTTTTCTTTAAATGTCAATAGATTCAGCTGTGAAACCATCAGGTTGTAATACTTCTTTCTGATAAGAAAATTTTCATTATTGATTTAATCTCTTTACTCATTATTCAATCAGTTTTTTAAAAAATCATATTTCAGTCTTGGGAGGTTTCTGTTTCTAAGAATTAGTCTATTTTTTAAGTTATTCAATGGCTTGCTTAAAGTAGTGTCCTGTAGGCTTATGTATTTCAGTATTGATATTAGTTGTAGTATTTCTCTTTTACTTGTTGGAATCTTTTTGCTTATTCTAAATAAATAGTGATCAGATATGCTTATTTAAAAAAAAAAACAAGCTCTGTTTTTTCCTGACTTCTATAGCTTTTTAAAATTTTCATCTTATTTCTATTTATCTATTTTATTTCCATATTTTATTTTGATCATTTTTTATCTTTCTGCTAATTTTGATCCTCATTTGTTCTTTTCTCCTAGTCATTTGAGGTGTGAAGTTTAGTTGTTTAAAAAAATTTTTTTGACATGGAGTCTTGCTGTGCAGCCCAGGCTGATCCTGAACTCTTGGCAATTCTCCTACCTCAACCTCCTGAATGCTGGGATGACAGGTGTGACCACAGCCAGTGTTATGTGATGCTGGGGAATTGGACTCTGGGTCTTGCTCTTGCTAATTAAGTGCCTTAATTGCTGTGCTGTTCCTTCAGCCCCTGGGTTGTTACTGTTACAGACTTTCTCTTAGACTTTTCTCTCAGAACTACTTATATTGTAGTCCATATATTTTAAAATGGACTATTTTTGTTTCTGTTTTCTACAGAATAAGTTGTGTCTTCTTTTATATTTTCTGGAGGTCTCTAAATTTTTAAAAAATTTATTCTTTGACCAATTAGTTGTTCAGGAACATGCTGCTTAATTTCCACATATTTGTAATATTTCCAGTTTTTTATATCTAGTTTCAAATAGTTGTGGTCACAAAAGATATTTTATATAATTTTTATGTTTTTAAAATTTAAGACTTATTTTGTGGCCCAATATATGATCTATTTAGGAGAATATCATGTGTTTCCTTGAGCAGAACATAGTTGCTTCTCCTGTTGGATGTAATATTGAACATGTGTTTAGTAAGTCCCTTTGGTCTGTAGTGTTGTTTATGTCTGCTCTTTCATAATTGACTTTCTGACTGGGTGTTCTATCTATTGTTGAAAATCAGGTATTGAAGTCCCCTAGTATGATTGCATTACTTTCTATTTTTGTCCTCAGTTCTGATAATATTTTCTTTATATAGTGGGGTATCTAATGTGGATGCATATACATGTTTAGAATTGTTACTTTTTTTTTTGCTCAATTGAGTCCTTTATTGTTATATAATGATCTTGAGGCAGTTTTTCACTTGAAGTCTATTTTGTCAGATACAAGCAAAGCTATACTTACTGCCTTTTGATAACATTTGAATAGAATATTTTTTCCATTTCATCACCTTCAGCATATACATGCCCTTAGATAGAAAATGAACAGGAATTGGATATTTTTATGAGCACCATTAGTTAGACCTATTTTTTAAAGAAAAATATGCTTTCTTTTATTTTGAAGTACAAACAGCAGAGTGAATTGAGTTGTGACATAATGTATCTTCCAGGGGAAGACCACTAGTGTGCTTAGCAATCAAAAGAACAAACTCCTAAAGTCCAATCCAAATGCTGTACCTCCCCTGGGAAAATTAATGGATAGAGTGAAGGCTGAGAAGAAGGCATAATCAAATCTGGGATGACCGTGGATTACCATGGGTTTAAATGACTCTCTCTCTCTTTATTTTTCATCTTTCTTTTGATTGTTTTATGCCTTAGTGAAGGCTTTTTTATGTCAACCTATTTAGAGTTGCTTGAGCTTTATGGATTTTGATGTTCATTTCCTCTCCAGGTTTTATAAACTTTCTATAATTATTTCTTAGATGAGCTTTCCACTTCTTTTTCTTTTAGTGCTCCTTTGGGATTCTCATTCTTTAGTTTGCTTCATGCTGTCCTTTATTTCGTCTAGATTTTCTTCAAAATTGTATTTTTTTTTCTTTTTTGGATAATTTCAAATGATCTGTGCTTGAGTTTGCATTCTTTTTTATACTTGCTCGCCTATTCAAGCTGTCTATTGAAAATTTTAACTCAAACATTTTATTTTCCTGTGGAACTTGTGTGTAACTTTTATAATGTCTTCTGTATGTTTGTTGAACTTATTTTGCTCATGTATGGTTTTCCAATGAGAGGGATGATGATGGTGATGATGATGATGATTGAGACAGGGTCTTTCTCTGTAGTCCAGACTGTCATGATCTCACTATGGAGTCCAGGGTGGTCTCTAACTCAAGAGCAATCCTCTTGCCTCAGACTCCTGAGTCCTAAGATTACAGGTATATGCCACCATGCCCAGCTTATGTAGTGCTGGAGATGAAATCCAGGGCCTTTAGTTTGCTAGGTAAGTGCTCTAAAAGCTTAATAGATGTGCTATTCCTCCAGCCTCTTTCCTGATTTCATGTAGTTCTTTTTATCTGTGTTTTCTTGTACCTCAATGAACTTCTTTAAGACTGTTCTTTTGAAGTCTTTATAGGGCAATGTATAGATCTCCTATTCTTTGAGTTCAACCATTGGAGTTTTATTTCTTCATCTTTGGCATTGTCATGTTTTCTTGATTTTTTTGTGTCCCTCGAAGCCTTCCGCTACTGCTTCACATTGGGGAAAACATTCACCTTCCTCAGTCTTAACTGAATGGCTTTGAGAGAGAAAGCGCTTCACCAGAGAATATGGTCAGCAATGTTGGTGGTCCCTCAGAGTTTTTAAAGGATTTACCTGCTTCTCTTGTTCCATTTTAGGAAGTCTTAGGATTTTGTGGTATTACTCTCTCTCTTGATTTTATAAAGCCAGAGCTGTTCAAAGAGACTTTTTCTCATTTTCCTTAGGGGAATGCTCTCAACGTTCATGATTAATAACCTTTTTCCAAATCAGTAGAACCAAACTGGCTTCTAAAATCCACACTGGGTATGGATCCAGGTGCTACCAACAAGAACGATGTTCTTGGGGAAATGGACAGCAGTGTTCTCAGAGGGGTGTCACTCTGGCGGGAACGGAGCTGCTTACTGTTGAGCACCACGCAGGTTGCCATGCACTTCTGCCCTCTTCCTGCTACATCAGTCCCTCATCTTCCCCTATGAGAACAATCTTGGCCCAAAAAGTCCTCTTTGGGCCTGGACCATGCTATCTTAGGAGACAGGTTAGATGCATGAAATGAAACTGGTCTTATTCTCTTGAATATGTCCATCTTTGGATTTTTGCTCATTAGGATTCTGAAAACTCTCAGCTAGACTGGGACTCTGACGAGTGTATCCCAGTCTGTGGCTGGTGGCAAAGCTTGGTACTTTACCAAGGAATGAGCATTGAAGCTTCTCATTCTACCTTTTCGATGACGGCTTGTGTTGATTTCTTCTTACTCTTCCTCCTCCCACTTGGTATGTCTTGGTGGAACGAGTTAGTTGCATTATTCTCATCATTGTTCAAATCCAGACCTTTAGGGAAGGTTAATCTCCACAACTCCTGGATTCATCATTACTTTCTATGTTGCTTGATATTTATAGAATTTTCTTTACTCTGTTCCAAGCGGGTTTTTTCTCTTTTCTGACATTAATCTCTTGTTCATCTGAACTATAATAGTTTGTAAAAAATTATTATTATGCATGGGACTTCTGATCTTTCCAACTCATGTGCTATTGATACTATTATGGACACTCTTGTATTTGCCTTAGAAGATAAGCTACAGCTTCACTTTGTGCCAATTTTCTCCCAGGAGTTAGCATTGTCTGGAGAAGTTAGGCAAAGCATATTCTGCTTTCGAAAGCATCTCTTAATGGTTAGAAATATTTGCACTGCTATGGTTTTTTATCAATCCTTCAAATCTGAGATGTGAATATGCTGGTGACAGGGGAACAAAGCAACTTTCTCCTCATTCTCAAGAAGTTTGTTGGCATGAAACAGAATTTGACTGTCAGAAAGTACAGTTCTACAAATTGCTATTTAGTTAGTGCTAATTCTTTCCAGATTATGAATGTCTTTCAGTTTTTGTCTTCTATATTACAGAGAATTTTAATTTTTTCCAGTAGCTATTTACCAAGAGGTTGAGAGAGTGATTGAGGATAAAAATATGGATTTCCTTTCAAGCCCAGATTTTTAACATTTTTTGAAAATATCCTTGTGGCTAACTTTAAGCTTTAAGCTTTAACCAGAGACTGGAGAATAAAGAGAAGAGAGAGGGAGATATATATGGTGGTCAAGGTGAATGACATTATATATTTAGTTAGAAGGAGCAAGATCTGGTAGTCTATGGCACAGCAAGGCAAATGTAGTTAACAATAATGCATTCTTTATCTTAAAATAATTAGAAAGTAGTGAAGGTGTGCACAAGCAGAAGTTATGCTAATTACCTGACTTGATTATTATCTAATACATACATGAATCAAAACAGGGATTCATAGCAGGATAAATTAACATCAATTAAAACAAATTGAATTTAAGAGAGCATCTTCTTAACCTACAGTTCTGCCATGTTCTTTGTAATGTCAAAAACTGAAAGTGCTTCCTTTGTCCCCACTCAATAGCTTATGCTTTATCTCAATAATCACTTCCTCCTTTCTGGCAGTACAACCCAGATTGGTGCAACTGCAGTATTTTATATTATACCTCCCTTCTCTTAATTATTTAGACCATTCCTTCTCAGATTTATAAGCATTCACATTAACAACTCTTAAGTTTTTGTTTCATGTGTTAATTTTTAAATACTATTTTTTAATTGTAAGGCTTATTCTTGAACAGTTTAATTTGATTTATTCCTGTTTATCCAGAATGTGGTATTAAGGGATAAGTTTTATTTTTTATTACTTTTCTTTTAAAAGGGGTAGTTGACTCAGATAATTTCGGAATTCTGGCATATGACAATAGACTTTCAATATAAAATTCTTTCATCAAATTGTCTTCTTCCAGAATCAAAATGTTGCAACAACTTGGCATATCATGTCGCAGAGGAAAATATCTGCTAGCTTTTTTTTTTTTTTTTTTTTGCTTTGCTATTGGTTCACTGCTCATTTATTTGCTTGCATCTATGCTTACAGATTATTTCTTATCCTTCTAATTCCAAAATTTTTCTATGGTGTGTTGGGCATAGGTTTCATTCTACTCTCGTTACCTGGAATGTGGTTGATTGCTAATTTGTGTTTGGTTTTGAAGAAAATGAGTTATATCTGTTATTTCCTGTCTACCCTTGCTTTGGTTCCAATTTGGGAGCATCTCAAGTCACAGGTTAAAACCTGTGCCCTTTTTGTCCTCTTTTCATGGCTGTCATCCTCGTTCAATCCTTTCAGGTTCTATTATTTTTCTTCAGTGTCTTGGAGAAGTTTTGTGTATTTGCTTAACATCCTGCCTTTTTCAGTTTTGCTCTTGCTTTCTGAATCTGTTATTGTTTTTTTTTTTTTTTTTGCTTTTCATTTTTGTTGATGGTTTTGATTTTATTTCTTTCACAATAAAATCTTGGAAGTGTGTTACCTGCAGGACAGTGATGTAACTAGATGTGTTTTATTGTATTATCCAAAGTCCTGGTATGATTTTTATTTTCCATTTGACCTTTCTTTATCTTACTGAATTGGTTGTGCTTCCTAAGTTATTATATAAATGCTTTATTCTGTGGTGATTTTAGTTCATGGTAGGCTAAGCTGTGACTAGCTATTCACTTCAGTCCATTTTATCTTTCTCTTGGAGCTCCACTAGGTACTGGTGCTCAGCCTCTTTTGAAGTTGTATAAGGCTATAGAATCAAATATTATCAAAATGATTTTGGAGGAATTGAAACAAATCAGTGCCAGATCTGGCCATTAAGAATTTTTCACATGAACTTTTCCATGTTATTGCTCCTTTTCTGGTAAACTGAGAAGCTATGTATTGTAGGTGGCGGAGCCGAGTGGCAGAAGAATCTGATTCTCTGAATGATGATTTGAAGAACTAGTCTTTCATATGCTGGTCACGAATATCTGGTTTGTATTTCATAAACCAGAGAAATAACCTTTTATTTTCTTGATCCTCCTGAAATTTGTGGCCTACTTTTTAGAGAAGCATTACCTTAATTAATCCTAATAACCTATTCATTTGTATTGCTTTCTTGTCAATCTTTGTAATTGCCATCTTTGACATCATTTTGAGGAGGTCGGTTTTCTCCAATTTCCTCTGAAAATTATCTGAGTCTTCGGTATGATGTTTTCTTTTTCTATGTAGTCATGTAAAGTTCTATGGTAAATGTTTTCTTTACTCATCTTTTAAATATAATGATTTTTGCAAAATAATGGTTGTCAACACATGCGCTTTGGGATTTTTACTTGGCTATGCTAACTTTATATGTATTTTTTTCAACAACATTGACAAAAAAAAATGTTTGCAGGAAAATTCAGTGTTCCAGCATGAATTGCACTGCTTCCAGGTTTTTTTTTTTTTAAATCTGTGCTCCAACTCCAGTGTTTCAAAGGTGTCACCCACTCTTTCCCTCCACAAATATGTTTTTCTCATGAATTGTTTCACTGTTTGAGTTACAATTACAATTTGCCAAAAACATTAGTGTGACATAGGGAATGGTAATCGGATCATCCCACAGATAGTATCCTTGCAGCAGAAGCAAAGCTATGCAATTAGTCACTAACGAGAACTTAGACCTTTGGTTTTCTTAAAATACAGATTCTTGTATGTGTTATCTGAATTCTGATTTTGTAAATGTAGCAGTGAGCCCAAGGGATCTGTATTTTTTTAAGGTTCGTAGGTGATTTCAACAAATAGCCAGCAATCTAATTTGGAAGTAAAATTGACAGGATCTTAGATGCTTCAATAAATACTTTTATTATGACCCAAGCGCCCCTTGATAGTTAAATTAATAAACAAATGGTGATACATACATAAAAATATATAGTAATCAGCCTTACAAGAAGAAAAGAATTTTGACACACGCTGTGGAATGGATAAATCTCATAGACATTATATTAAGTGAAATAAGCCAGCCAAAAGGATAAATACTCTTTTATTCCACTTATGTTAGTACTTATAATATTCAAATTTACTGAGACAGAAAAGAGAATGGCACTTTTGTTGGGCTGAGATTGTTGTCCAATGAACATAGTTTTAGGACTGGAAAATATAAAAAACTGAACATGCATGATAATTGTCCTTGCTGAACACTACAGATACACTCAAGACCATGGAAATACTACACTTAACACTGGTTATATGATGACTGTTATGGTACATATATTTTAGCACAACTAAAAAAAATAAAAAGCAAATTTCATTCTTACTTGAATGTTTATATTGCTAGGATAATATGACAGATAGGAGGTCCTGAGAATTGTACAGATTTACAGAAGACCACCTAGTGAGTTAACAGAACTATCCACCTGTGTTCATCAGTAGCCAGCAGAATACATAAAGCTAAGTACTGAGTCTCCCTTTTTTGCCTGATTGCTCATAAGAAAGTTTTATTCTGGAGACTACATTGTGACTTCGCGAGTCTTCTTGAAACAAAAAGTATCTTTTGTTATATAAAAAAGTAACATTGTTTCTAGTAAGTCCACTAAATGTCTGGGTTCTCAGGAATAATTAGAATATTTGTTGTTATGGTTTGGATATTGAATGTCCCTCACAACCCTCACACACTTGAATGTTGTAGGACATCTATGGGTTGTATGTATTGTTGAGAGGTGGGGCCAGTTGGAAGGGGTCGATCGCCAAGGCTTGACCACTACATGGAAGATTGTTCTCCGGCTCTGTCCTTCCTCACTTGTTCTACTTCCGGTTACAATGCTGTGAACAGCTTTCCTCAAACCAGGCCTCTGAATGTGCTTCCGCCATTACTGGCTGTCCATTAATGGACTAAGATCTTCTGAATCAGTGAGCTAAAATAAACTTTTCCTCCCTGAAGTTGTGAATGTAAAGCATTGTGTCCCAGCAAAGAAAAAGTAACTGGGACATTAATCAAGCAGTATATTTGAGGATATTTCTCAGACTGACAGGATTTCACAACTAAGGAGTTAGTGATGTCATACATGGATCCTGCAAACAGAGTCATTGCGTCTGGTTAGAGAGTGGAACAGAGAGTTACAGAAAAGCTTGCCATAGTTCTCCTGGGTCTGAATCTGCTGAATGAGCGTGGATGTACCCTCTGTGGTGTTTTTTGACTAAATTGTATTTATGCAAAGAAGAATGGCTAATATTACAGATGCTTATCTGGAAAAATAACTTTCCCAGACTGGAAAATAGAACAATTCAATGATACAGAATTTAATGAAGTACAGCTTGGAAGAAGGCAAACAAAGATGGGTTTACACTAATTTGCCACACATGGAACATTCTCCAAATATATGGGGGATAATGACTAAGCCCTGTGAAAAGGATCAACTGGGTTGTATGTATGCCACAGATTTGGAAAAAGAGACAGCTAACATTCCTTAGGCCACACTGGAATTCAAGACCAAAATATTTAACTCATTCAATGGTTAAATATAAATTCTGCAACCACTGAGCTGCCAAAGTTTCCTTTGGTAAGGATTTGTTACAGACACAACTGCCACATGTCGTGGAGAAATCCAACCAACATGGTCCTATCAACTGAAGAAATACAGATTCGAAGGATTTGCTCTTTGCAACATTCTTGAGACTAAACCACTGTGTGGTCACTGAAGGGCTTACATTCGGAGTGTCTGAAAATAAGAGTCATTTCACAAGCAGTGTTAAATAGAAAGTCTAAAATGGCATGTGTGGGAGTAGGTGGTTGTGTCCTCAAGGCACCACCAACAGTTTTGGCTGCCTATTTGCTATAGTATCTGATAACGAAGGAACCCAAGAAAACTGATCAATTGAGTACAATCTTCTTTGCAAGGACTGCACAATTATCACCACAGGTGTTTTCAGTATAGCATAGTTTTTCCTTTCCTCAATGTCTGAAATACATTGCATTTTTGGTCAATAAAGAAATTCATTTAAGTGGCTTTCAAAGCAAGAGACTGTCTTTGAACAGCTAGAGACTGAGCACATATGTTTTCTCCAACTTTGTATCTAAAAAAAAACTATTTTTTTCTCTGTTTCGTTTCAGATTTTACTGGCACCGAATTCTTGTACAAACTCAGATCCTTCTAAGTCATACTTAGTAAAGTGTTATTCTAAATACAATTCCCATAAGCCACATTTTGCAATACGGCTGGGTAGACAGAGACTATTCCTACTGACAGACTTAATATTATACAGGAAGAAAAAAATTTTTGTGAAACAAGGAAAAACAGATTACCTGCCTGACTGAGGGTTTCTTTGTGACTAATGTTGGTATTATATGAAAATGATTTGATATGACATTCATGGACTATTGAATTCATTTTGCTTTTGTAGGCTGCGCATAGTCTTTTCTAAAAATAAGATCTTAGTTTTGTTTATTTCTCTGTATTTTTTTCAAGACCCAGGCTCAAGCTGGGTTTTATTGAAATGCCGGGAGCAGGCACATGTCACGGTAACCAGGGAAGGGAGGAAAGTGGTGCAGGTCTGTGAGTTGGCAGGGAGGGACAGACCCCATGACCATGGCCCTGCTCCCTCCCCTGCTTGGGGTTTAGTGAATGCTACTGGCCCCTAAATGGCATGCTCAGTCCTATAGGGCGTACCTCCTGGACTAGGACATCTCCAAAGTGAGGAACTGCAAGCAATAAGGTTTCTTCCTCGCGAGAGAAGGAAGAATGCAGAAAGGAGAGGTATAGCTGAATATGACTCTCCAGGTGGCAGAGAGGATGGCTTCCCTGCTGGGCACGTGGCAGCAGATCCCCGTTATAGATGACATGGCCCCCTGGCTGCTGTTTGGTGTCTGCACCATGCCTGCTGCTGAATTGGATACCTGGTTGGCCATCCCAGGTTACCCATTATAGAGACCCTGCTTCACCCAATTCTGAGCCTCTGGGTTAGAGTACAACCTATGGGCAGGGCTGCTCCCCCAATTCAGGTGGCATACAGTGTCTGCAGACTGCCTGGGAGGCTCTGTAGACCAGTGGCAGCCCATTGTGCCAGGTACCCTGCACCAGCTAGCCATCAGCCACCATACGCTCTCAGGAAAGTGGCTGATTCCCCTGGCACCTGGCTTTGAGATGGACTAAGGTTAAAGTTTGCCAAGCTTGCTCTGGCTGTGGTTGAAGGCATAGGTCAACACATAGCCAACCCATAGGTGGACGAGGCTGGGTACCAGGTCATCTGTGTCGATACCGATGACTTCACAGGTGGCTTGTGTGTATTGGAGACAGAGTCAGCTCACCTACAAGCCAGATGTCTATACCTACCTGGGCATCTACGGTGCTGACCACAGGCAGCTCCGCCCCCATTCCCTGTGAGAGCCATTTCCAGCTTGGAGGCTGGACCACGCCAACAAGGTGGGGCTGACTTAGGGGCCAAGTGGCACCTACCACCCTCTGCCCTTGCTGCTTTCGTGGCTCTGTCTTCTACTTCCACACTCGCCGTGGCTCTGAAGATGAAGTCGTTCGGGAGCTGCTTAAATCTTCAGTTTCCCTGATCTTTTGCCCTCTGTTCAGAACTGACTCCAGCCCCCACAGGCTGGGTGTTCTGGCTCCCTGAGGACCAGGCCCTCTTCAGTGCCGCTCCCTTCCACTCTGCCCAGCCTGTTGGTCGGGTGCAGAGACGCAGAATAGAGCCTTTCTTGTCCACGCCCATCTCCATTTTTCTATCTGTTTCTGCTTTTATCTTTATGAGAGCTGCATTCTGTATCCTACTCTCCGTCAGGCTTATTGATATGAAAGCTTCAATCATTGCTTTGAGGACTTTTTTTTTTTTTTGATGTAAGGAGGTGACGCTATAAACTGTCCTCTAAGCGTTGCTTTCTCTGCATCCCACAAGGGTCAACATGTTGTATTTTAATTTTAACTTAAACATGTTTGTAAGTTTCCTACATGATTTCTTTCTTGGTCATGTGCTATTTAGAAAGATGGATTTTAGATATCTAAAGATTTGGGAAACTTTTCAGATTTTATGTTGCCATTAATTTCTAATTTAATTATCTTATGATCATACAGCATGCTTTATATAAATCCAGTGATTTAAATATACATTTTTAAAGTCCTAAATATGTTTATTTTATAAAGTGTTCTATGTGACCTAAAAATGGGGTATTCTTCTGGGTAGAAGAATATGTATAAATATCAATTAGGTTAAATTCATTGATAGCATTATTCATATTCTTCTATGCTCTATGGTTTTGTCTAAGTGTGCTATCAGTCACTGAGAAAAAACCATTGAAATCTTTTGGCTATAATTTTAAAATTTGCTTATTTTTTTTAAGTTTTATAACTATTTGCTCTTTGCACTTTTAAGTTTTATACACACACACACACACACACACACACACACACATTATATATTAGATAAATTGATCTGTTTGTGGCTATAACATGTCCTTTGTTCCTGATCACATTTCTTGTTTTAAAGTATAGATCATCTAAAGTTAACGTAGTCATTCCAAATTTCTTATGGTTAGGTTTGCATGGGATATCTTTATTCTGTTTTTTTTTCTTTCATTCATTTATATCTTTAAATTTAAAGTAGCTTTCCTGTAGACAGCATAAGTTAAATTTTTAAAAAATTCAGTATCACTTTAAAATGAAATGGTTAGCTATTTAGATATGGTTTAAATGTGTCATCTTGTTTTCTGTTTGTTCCTCTTGTTCTTTTACATTTTATTCCTTTGTCCATCTTTTTCTCTTTCTTCTTCTATGGCAGTAGAAATTTGAACCCAGGGCCTTACCACTGAGTTACAACCTCAGCCTATTTTTGATTTTTGATTTTGAGACAGAGGCTCGCCTAGTCACTAAGCTGCATATTTCCATCTTCTTTTCTTTTTTGGTTATTAGCTGTACTTCTTGTTGCGTTTTTCTTAGTGATTGCTTAGGATATATGTCTTTAATTCATGAAAGCTTAAGTTTTGAATAACATTATTATGTCACTTCATATTGTAAGAGAATATCACAATAATATTACGCCACCTTCTCCTTCCCAACATTTTGATATTGTAGTCTTACATTTTACTTCTATCTGTTAAAAACCCCAATACATTATTATTATTATTATTTTTGAGACAGAGTCTTGCTCTGAGGCCCAGGCTGGTCCTGAACTCACTATGGAGCCTAGGCTGGCCTTGGACTCACAGCAATCCTCCTGTCTCAGCCTCCACAGTGCTGGGATTATAGGCATGCGCCACCATGCCAGGCTTATGTGGTGCTGGGGAATTGAACTTGCATAGTTAACGCTTGACTTAGCGCTTGCAGGGCAAGCGCTTCAACCGCCATTCCTCCAGCCCTAGCTTTTATTTTCTTTTGAAAAAATGTTTATTAGATCTTTAATTTCTAAATTACTATTGAATTCTAGGTTTTTGGTTATTTTTCAATTCTTCAAAAATGGGCCTCGTCTGTCAAGACTACGTGTTGGCTGAAATATTCCTGTCACCTGCATCTTTGTTCCTTTGTATATAATGTAGTTCCTTATCTCCTGGCTGATTTAATTTTTAATTTTTGCCACTGGTTTCCAGTTATTTGTGTATGATGGACAGTTGTATAGTTTTATTTTGCCTTTAACACTGAATTTATGAAGGTTCTTTAATAGCTGTATTTACAGGACTTACCACGTTTGGAAAATTTTCAGTTATAAAAAATAGTTTCTTCCTCCTTTTTTCCTTTTCAGCACCATTACTCCAAGTGGACATCTGCTAGACCACCTGACACTTGTCCATAGAAGCTCTGTTCTTTTTGCGACAATGTTTTTGGTTTTTAACCTCTCTGTGCTTCATTTTGGGTAGTTAATACTCCTATGTTTTCAATTCATATATCTTTTTTGATATACAATCTGTGGGTAATCAGGTTCAATGTAGAAAAAGTTAAATATTACTTTTATCTTGTTAAATTGTATATCTTCTATTTCTTTCTTCATTATTTTAATAATTTTCAATACTGAATAAATGTAATAAATTCATGATACTCATAACTGTTTCAATGTTATTTGACTCAAATTTCATTTTCTTTGTCATTTGTATGTTTCTTTTGAGTGATTTTCCTCTTGACTATGAGGTAAATATTTTCCTGGGTCTTACATGCTGGTAAGTTTTCGTAGAATGTTAAATTCTGTGAATCTTTTTATTGTTGAATGCTGGCTTTAAGAAAATCCTTTAGAGATTTTTGGATTTCGTTCTGGTGTCACTTACTTCTAAGCTTTCCTTTTCAGTGTTTTTAAGGCTTTAGTAGGTATAGAGAAGCCTCTTGCCTTGAGCTAATGTCTTTCCTCTACTAAAATAACGCATTTCTGAGGATCTACCCGCATTCTGGGTATTATGAAGTCCTTCAGTTTTAACTGGTTGGAATGTGAACTATCCTAAGTGCTATTTCAGATTTACAACCTGTTTATCCTCCTCTGTTCTGAGTGATTCTTTCCCCGGATTGGGGTAGTTGATTCTTATGCATTCATAGATCTGGACTTTTCTATAGATCTTCAGAGTTTTTTCTTTGTGTAACTTCTTCCTCTTCAGAACTCTTCCTTGTAAATGTCAGCTATATCGGTTTTCCTGAACTCTAGCCTCAAACTTAGAACTATTGCCAGGTTCTATTTGGATTTTCTCATTTAACACTCTAGACTGAAAACGGTTTCAAGGCAGGAAGCTGGCGCAATTGTTTAATTCGTTTGTGTCTTTGCTCTTGGGGACCATAATCATGCACAGTGTCCTGAAGCCATGGCATTATGTGTGGCTCTATCACGGGCAGCAACGTGAGTTGCTAGCTGCGCATATTCAGATTCTATTAAATTTTGAAATATTGTTTGTCAACTTTCATTGTTGCTTGAATTTATATTTAAGAACTGGTATAAAATAATGGGGAAGAATTAGTCCACAGAGACACATAATTCGTGCTTGGATCATACTTCTATTTAAATATGTATTATTTATTCATTGTATTCTTGACCTCATTATTTCAGTTTTATATTATTTATTGAATGTCTTGTCTGTCCAGGGAATACTGTATTCCAGCCTTAGTTTGACATCTATAAAATAGGAAGAAATAACATCCTTTGTGGTAGTTTATGAAAATGGTTGCAAATTCTTCCATGTTCGTCACTGTCTTATAATGTGATTTTGAAGCTTCTCCTGTTGAAAGATAAGAGTCTAGTAGCTCTTTCCCCCATAAACCTACACATAGAATCTATATAATGTTGTGGAAATAATGTGAGTGAGTTTGGCGCCTGGATCTTTAGAGAATTCAAGTTTCACTTTTGTGTTGGTTATGTGAGTAGACTTGAAGCTGGCATTGCAGAGAATGACACGCTGGGAGAAGCATTGGCTATCCCGCACACTTCATTCAGGGAGAGCCATTGTAAACCAGACAGCCCACGATGATGATTTTTTTTCTGTATTATGGTAGGGTATAACATGCAAATTAGCCAAGGTAAGAAAGTAAGAATGACTATGTATCAAATGGAACAACTACAACAATATACTGTAATAAGTTGTTATCTAAAGCATATGGGTTGTTTATTTTTTGAAAATGGGACTCAATGGAAACTGTGGAAAAAAATTGTAGACATAGTCTAGGTGTGAATAATTTTTACAAAATGTTAAACATTAAAACACTAACTATTACAGTTATATTAGGCAAATCCTGTTTCAATTTCATGATTCAGAGGCATTGGGAGCTTTTTTTCTTATCTGAATTATTATTATAAACTGTCAGCATGTGTTATATCTGTGGATATAATGGTTAGGTGATGTTTTTAAGTGGTTGAGTGTAAGATCAGTTATCTATATAGTTATTCACAACTATTTTTGAGTAAATAAATACAATTTTGTTGTTTAGCTTATGGTCTTTTTCTCAGAGAAACTTCTCCGAAGTCTTCAATTTAAATTACATTTTTAATTATGTTCTCTCATTATATACTACACTGTTCTTTGTATTATTAGTCACCACTGTAATCAAACAATTATTTCTATAATCATTTAACATTAAACTTCCTAAGTGCAGTAACTTTGTATGTGTTTTTTCCTGGAATTTAATGCGATGCCTGGCACTTAGCAGATATTTGGTACATGTTTTTTTTTTTTTTTTTGAATGCGTAAGAGGTCCAGTAGGTTAAGAACTGAGAAATGTCACTTGCATTTACTAACAAAGAAGTCATTAATAAACATGATGACAACAATTTCACTAGATCTGTGGGAAAAGACATAAGACCACAGGTGAGTGAAGATTGCAGAAAGCACCGAAAAAACAGACATGAAAACAAAGCCAATTTTCTAATTTTATCTCAAAGTAATAAATTCCTTTTATGATGTATTATTTTTCTTTCAAAAATTTAAATCTGAAGTGTCAGGCAAAAAAAAATTGTGAAATTATCTTCATTAATTCTACCACTGGCATGTCTCTGAGAATCAGTTCCTAGGTGGCAGATTCTTCTGCAATATTAACCTCTCTCACTTTTATCTGCATACTTGTTTTGTGCTCCCCAGACTTTGACAGCCTAGAAGACATTCGTGTAATAAAATAAGACAATATGTTTAATTTGGTAACCAGGGACTAAATGAAGGTGATCTGAAGACTCTTGTCATTTGGGTGTTTGAATAAAACATGTAAAATCGAATGAAGATTTATCTCTCAGTTCCTACATTTTTGTTTTCCTCATTTCTTTCATGATGGATAGACATGTCCTTGTATGTTTATTCTGTGTGTTAAAATATGCTTTCTTTTTTGGTATATTTTAATCATCATGTGAAGTTAAACACAAGAACTGAATGACCTTTTGTTTCTGTGCCATAAATATTTCAAAGAGCACGACCTTTCGTGGTGGGGAAAGGCTGCCTCAGGTGAACAGGTGCGGCTGCAGATTAATGAGTTGTCTTTCACCACCAGCCACCTGGATTGTAATTAGGACTGGGTCACATACGTGTAGGAGCTCGGTCATCTCAATCTTGACTCACTGGGAACTGTGTCCCTGTTAGAAGCGGTCAAGTGGTAGTCCACTCTGAACCCTATCATCAGTCCCCTAAAGAAAGACTTGGGTTGGAATGGGAAGAAAGTTAAAGCCAGCCCTTTTGGCAGGCAGTTTGTTGGAGCATAGTTTTTTTTCTATACACTGCTCCCTATTAAGTAGCTAATGAGTCTTTGGCGATGGGCAAATGCTATTCAGTTGAAAGGAAAACAATTATCTAATGAGCAGAGGTTCAAGAGACAGATATTAGGAGAAGAAATCTACCAAATGAAAAACAAAAGGAAATTATGTCTTTAGGTAACAAACAAGGGCATGTAGCAAGTTGAGGAGCAGAGAAAAGACCAGCAAGTGTAATGGAGCAAAGACACAAGAATTGGGGCGTGACCTTCCCCAGGGCAACAGGCAACATTTCTTTAAAACACCAGCCCTTTTGTAAAAGTGTGTGCTGATGAAGCTGCTCATCCATTCACTTCTTTTGTATTTTTATGACATTCATTTATTATTTATGATTGTGCTTAAAAGAGGCCATCTGGTAAAGTCAGTGGTAAATTACCTGTACCTCTCTGTTTTGTGTTGAACACTTAGTCATCATCCCACCTTTTCCACAGGCCTTGGCCCTTGCGCACATTCCACAGCCTACCTTGTTTTTATGAGGTCAGAATGAGGCAGGCTGCGGGCTGCGAAGTCCTGAAGTTACCCTGCGTGGTATTTAATTGCGGGTGCCCTTGTCATCTGACAGCGCGCTGCCAGGCTTGGTGAGACAGTGACAGGACCGCGGAGCCAGGGGTGACATCTGCAGCAGGAAATCTTGCTCACATGTATGCATTTTATATTTCTGTCATTGCTATATTTCCAAACTGCCCTTTTCACATGGCCGTTTTATTGCTGCCTTTGAGTTGCCAAAGTTCTCTGACTCCATCTCTCCATGCCAAAAAAGGCATTAAACTATTCGGCTGGTCTTATCATCTTCCAGAAAACAATAAAGGCCCTTTGTATGCCTTTCGCTAAATGTGCTCATTGTGCCAGCAAGACAGGAATCAGGCATGTTTTCTAGGACAGTCCAACGGGAGAGGATTACTGCCCCCTCTATTCCATATCCCAAGCCCTGCTTGGAATGGGCAGGCTTCTGCTTCGGAGCACACATTTGGTGAATTTTATTGAAGACACCAGATTTCAGGCTTATTCGTGAAGGCTTTCAAAAAGTTGAGTAATGACTTCTGTTCTGTTTTGTTTCGCTCTGAGACAGGGCCGCTACCTAGTCCAGGCTGGCCTTGGACACATGGTGATTCTCTTCTTCCTCAGCCTCCTGAGTAATAGGATTATAGGTCTGTGCCACCGTGCCTGCATAAATAATGACAAATTTGTTTTTGTTTAGTCTTTGCAAAAGAGTCCCAGAATTAAAAGTCACAAGCTAAAACTGCCACAGGTTGAAGAAATGGGTATGGTAATTTAGGCTTGGTGACATTAAGTCATCACTGTATTTGTAGGATGTTTCTACAGTTTAAGGTAATTATTTACTTTTTGTGGCCTAGGATGGACCAATACTATTGGAAGATTTGTCTATATTTTAATGTTGTGTATGTAAAAAACTTTTAAATATATTCTAACTTCTCCTGGATTTTATTTTAAGAAGTACTCTCTTTTTAATTTTGTTAATTATTTGATTTATTACGGTGATATTTGTAAGTTAGGAAGCGAGACTGATAATTCTGGTCAAATCTGTTCCTTACTTTTCCCATAGAAATAGAGTCACGGTCACGTCCATATCTCTGAACCAGACCATATTTGCTAGAGTTCTTTTTAAGTTCTCAAAATTCCTTCTGGAGGTGACAGGGATCCAGTTCCCAGTGTGCTCCAGAAAACGGAGGAGCAACAATGTCGTGAGAATCTGAATCTCTGAATGAGTGAATGGATCAGATCTGTACTTTGCACCTGAACTATTTGTTTCAATTCTGTTGGATGTCAAAAAAATTCAAAGTGTCCTTAAACCACTGTATTTTGTTTTCCTTTGGTCAGAGGAACTCGCTTTTCAATATAACAAATACAACTAGAAATCCAATTAATTATACACTTGGTATGTCACAGTTTGTGTGGGGTTTTAAAATTGTAGCAGCAAGTACATTTTGAAAATATTACTTTCTTATGTGAGACATAGTCACCAGTGTACATTTTAATCTATTTTTGTATGTTTGTAAAATGAAAATTTCTCATTCATTTTCTCGTGTTATGAGGGTGTGAGGAATCTTGGATTTTTATATAACAGGTAGCATAATGGATAGGGTCTTTTTGGAGAAAATTTGGTGATATCAATTGAAAACAAAAACATGTATAATTTTGAGTTCTGCCTGAATTCTGCCTTGCAGAAATATGTGTACACATGCACAAACATACACAGAAAACACATGAAGTTTCTAGAAAAATTAAATGTCTACTATTGTCAACATATATATGTACATATGTGTTACAACATGTGATTGTTTGTGTTCAATGAAAGGTATACAGACTGCAAATTGACATGATGGACTATTTAAAAGAAAATTCAGAATTCCTAGATAGAATTTTTGTTATGACCAGAAGCTTTCAATTACCTTTATTCTTTCACATTTTAAAAATTATAATGAAAGTTAAAGAGAAAATGTTTGGCACACACACAAAGCTAGATGCCACGTTATTATATATCAGACAATAAATGTTGGTTTACTAGATATATGAATTAATAGAAAAAACAATTTTGAAGACTTTTTGTAATAAAAATGGAAACAATCTAAGCATCTGTCAATATAGGAATGGCTGCATAAATCATGGAACAATAAATCCATGCCTCTCCTTAGGAAAGATGAGACATACTGACCCGAAATGAGAACTAGATTATAAAATGAAAAAAATACATTACAGAAAAATGCACAGATTATAAGACCATTTATGTGAAAACGTGTATGCATGCATCTGAGCGTTTCTGAGCATGTGACCAGAGAGGAAAGTGAAGTTGAGATAAGAGTGCTGTTTTACTTTGAACTCTTTCAATTTCTGCAAGATCCAGCACATAATGAGAGCCAGATGTTGACCCAGATATAATGAGTTTCACCTTTTCTGTCATCCAGAGTGTGAAAAGCTGCATCCACACCAATCAATGCACTTGTGAGGTACACAGGACGAGCATAGGAATCCAGTTCTCCAAGGTCACTTCTGGCAAAGCAAGGGGGAGTTGCGGGCACAGATTGGAAAGCGAAGAGGGGCATCATTTTTTAATTCTATATACTTCTCTCTCTTTTGACTTCTTAAATATGTCTCATGACTCCTCGATTCAAATATAACATAACACTAGGAACCACAAAATATTTAAGGCGTTTGATGGAAATCTGTGCACCATAGGAGCTCTTTAAGACTGTCAGATGCTAAGGCTGCTGTGGGATTTATAGTCTCAAAACTGTGAGTTTCAAAGTAATTAGTCTTGATCTAAGAGAAAAGCTCTAGGTCAGAAGGATACTCGAATAAAAATGGAAAATATGACTTATGCTGGAACTCTTCAAGGAGTTTTTGGATGTTGCTGTGAGAACACTGTAGCTTTCTGGTTGGTAGATTTGGGAATGATGGAGAAAGCCTGAGGATTGTGAGCATCTAGACTGACTGTATTGATGAGAACCATAGCCGGGAGATGCTTAATCTGGACAACTGGTGGCAAAAACAGGTCTAACAGTCAGGTAATTCCTCCAAATGTGGCTTTTGTGAAATAAATCTCAACGTAAAATGGTAGAGTTTTCCTTTTTCTGGTAATAGAAAACATTAAACAACCTAATATCCAATCATTATGTTTTTGAACAAGAGATAAATGGTGAATAATATGTAAATAATGCCAGGCGACTCAAGTCTCTAATCCCATCACTGGGAGACAGAGGCAGGAGGATTCCAAGTTTGAATCCAGCCTGGGCAACTTAGCAGCCTAGAGGGACCTTTTATCAAAATCAAAAATAAAAATGGTCTCAGAATGTAGCTCAGTCTCAGGATGGACTCAATCTCCAGTACACCCCTGCCCAGAAAGGACAAAGGAATATTCTTTCGGATGAATGCTAGTGATTTCAAGCTTTCATTTCAGAAACAAAAATTAAATGATACAACACTTTATTAATTTAAACTTGCTTCTTTTACTGAATTTTGTGATAGTTTAAAAGATTTCAAGAAAGACTATAATGCAGATTCTTCTAATAAAGCAGAATTCACAAGTTTAGAATTGGAATTTAGTTGTGACAAATCAAACTTTATTTTAAATGTTAAAACCACTATGTTAAATAAAATAATATTGAAGCTTTCCTATTTTCACCAATAATATTAGGATGGCCACGTTAAAAGAATTTAAATAAACTGAAGAGAAGCTTCCAGTTATAACTTATTCTGTGGATTGCCTTGGAAAATACCTTTAGCAAGGATGATTCTGGACTATTCTGCCAAAACATTCAGTTAAGAAGTGACAATCAGCCCTTCACTTGGATTGTCCTAGTCCACAAAAGGAAAATATATTCTTAGAAAAAGTAAATATTCCATCTTGTGTATATTCAACATATACCCATAGACCCTGATGTGGACTTAGGAAAAAGATGAGAAATAAGCTTTAGATTTCTCTCCCTGTGAAGGAATATTAATCCAATACTTCTATCCTGAAGAGCTCTATAAACAATACTATTAAAGTGCCTTGGGATAATTAAATATAAAAATCTTGTAAGCAGACAGTAGTTTCATGGAGGAAGTGACATTTAAGCAGGTTCTTCAAGGATGCTTATGATTATCTCCTAATACATGAAAGGCTAAGTGAAGTAAAAGCAATGTGCTTAAAACATAGGATGTTTTAAATAAACAATTGTGGTTAAAAGACAAAATTGTAACAGGTAATGTTTTGAAAATAAGATTATTGCAAAAAGAATACAAATAAAGTTAATGTTAAGACTTTTTGTTAATAGATTATAGGTTGAGAGAGTAAGGACTTTAAATTCTTTTAATTTTTATTTGGCATCAAGGGTGGGGTCTGATGGATATATATATATATATATATATATATATATATATATATATATTTCTGTCATTGTATAGAAAAGAGAATTCTAGATAGTATGAAAGCTTAGCTATGAAAATAGAGTTTGGAGATGAAGGATATGTCTTGGTGGAAAGAAGCAGGTATCTCAATTTTGTTTACAGGAGGCATCTGTGAGACCCCAGGGTCCACAGTCCACTCTAACAGGGAGTCTATGAGATTCTGGAGAAGTTACGCAACTCCAAATATCAGAAAGCTTTTGCCTTATTCTAGGTGATAGCTTGGAAGCTGCCTCCAGATCAGCTGAGGGACATTTATATTTTAACCCAATAAAGTTTGACTAACAGAAGAAGGACATTCTTCATTGTGGTGTCCTGTGGATGGGGGCAGTCGTTGTAGCAGGAATGAGAAACTCCACAGCAAAGTGTTGTGATGTGCTGGGCAGGCAGGGACCAAGCAACAACACAATCAAATCTCAGTATGTGTTTGGAGGTCAGAGATTCTTCCCAGATAGAATAAGTCTGAGTTATACAGAAAGGGTTATGAAGTCAGAAAGATCAGCCTGACCAATAGCATTGCTAAGGCACCAAGTAGATCGAACGAACATGGTTGAAATTACAGTGAATGTTTGAAGTTAAAAAAAAAAAACACTATAGTGAGAGACACAGCTCTCAGTCTTTCTCAGAAGTCTCCACCTTGCTTCAAATTCTCTACTTCACTGTTCTTGCCACTTTCTGAAGCAGTTCTGCGGGTCCTTTCTTGGATCTTTGTTGCATAGTCATGGATGTCTTGATGCTCTGAATCGATTCAAAATGTTTACTTTTCATGGTAATTTTGACTTTGGGGAAGACCCAGAAATCACATGGTACCAGAACTTGTGGATAAGGAGGTTGAGTACATACCGAGAGATTTTTATTGTCCTGCCTTTGCGTTGGTTGGCACTGGTCAACAGTACTCACCCATTTTTAATCCTGCCGCATAATACACTCATGAAAGAGGACTTCCAGACTGCTTCAGAAATCGGCAAGAATAATGGAATGGGTGTCCTTGAAGTAGGGCGGGGGGGAGTGTTTTAGAGAGGGTTGATATCAGTGTGTCTTTTACTTTAATGATCTTTTAAATAAAATAGTTTAATATTCACCATATAGTTAGTTCACACCTAAATCATCTTATAAATCTCCCTTCTCTCAACTGTCAGGGAACCCTGAGAAAGATGCTAATGCTCACTACCCCTCTTTTATCTCTTGTCATTACCTTAAGAGACTGAGATAGATACTTGGCTAAGTAGTGGCCAATGAAGTGTAAGAATTTTCTCAGGGAGACTGGAGGAATGGCTCAGCGGTTAAAGTGCTTGAGCAAGCACTAAGTCAAGTGCTAAGTACCCGAGTTCACAAAAGCTGGGCATGGTGGCAAATGCCTGTAATCCCAGCACTGGGGAGGCTGAGGCAGGAGGATTGCCTTGAATCGAAGGCCAGCCTGGGCTCCATAGTGAATTCAGGCCAGCCTGGGCTGGCAGAATGAGGCCCTGTCTCAAAAAAAAAAAAAAAAAAAAAAAAAAAAAAAAAAAAAAAAAAAAAAAAAAAAAAAAAAAAAAAAAAAAAAAAAAAAAAAAAAAAAAAAAAAAAAAAAAAAAAAAAAAAAACAAAGTAAAAAAAAAAAAAGATTTTTCTCAGGGAACTTTTGTTTGATGATTTTGTGTCTTGATACGGTAGGATTATAGTGGGGGACACCTCGCATCCTGTCTTCCTTCTTTGCCTGTGAACACTTACCTGAAACCTACATGCTTTGCCCATAGATTAAGACATATAAACAGAAAAAGTTAACACACAGAAGATGTGAAATGAAAACCAGAATGAACTTTTAATTCATATGATCATTGAGCAGGTTAATTAGCAGCAACATGGGATTATTTTTGGATTATTTTTAGTCAGGCATAATATTATAGTCTGTTGAGGTCACAGATAATCATATTTTTATAACTTTTGGAATTTTACTTATAAAATTTTTATTGTCTATCTAACAGTCATTTAAGTGCATTACAGCCAGTATAAAAGATAGTTGTATAATATCCAAATTATTCAGATGCCTTAAAGATAGATGTGTCTACTGGGGGCATTTATACCAAAACTTAATTAACTATGAATGAATGAGCCAAACTGGAAACTTAAGAGTGATTCTTTCCCCTTTATCTAGTAGGAAAAGCCAAAATGATGCAATTCGAATTTTCATTATTCTACAGATTATGACATGGGTAAATTGCTGACCCCATTACAAAGGGTTTAAGAGTTACAGGTCTTAATGATTTGGAAAAAAATAATTTCTTGGGGATAAGGGTGGCAAGAAGAAAATGGGACAGGGGGGATAAGTGGCTACAGATCGTGAAGAAACTTGTAACCTGGGGTTTAAAAAAGGCTTTCGATTTATAGGTAATTGAAGCCATGCAAGTTTAAGTTAGGCAATAATATTAGGTTAGTATTTTAGGAAGATTGCTTTGGTAAATTGTGCAGATGGAAGAAAGGAGGAGAATAGGAGAGAGAAAATGGGAATGATTAAGACCCTGACGCAGAGAACACGTCATGTCTAGGAGATACGAGGTTGCTGATACTCATTGCAAGAATTCAACCTGTAGTTCTGGATTTATATAAAACTCTCAACATCACAAAAGCGATGATTACATCTGTTTAAAATGACTTGAATATCATTAGATTATTTAAAATAGTGCTTTGGTAATTGAATAGCCAAATCTATGCAACTGTTAAAATTAAATTTGCAATTTATGAAATTGCTATTATTTGCAACCTAGCAGGGCTTAATGACTGATGGACTGAATTAAGTTCTACAAATTTATTTTAAATGCCTATCACATGCATTGAATTTGCAAACAAGTTTTTCTTGCTTATAGATATGGCCACATAAGTTCAGCTCCTCTGAGGCAAATATTGGCTCCCAATTTCAAGCTCTGTTGTCTTTACTCTTGTCAAAGCACATATTGCAATTTTGCTTCAGAAACGATGCAATCAGCTCTGTGCTCATCCCCCCTAGTCCTTCCTGCCCTCATCTCTGGAATGCTTTCTTAGAGCAAGGCCCAATGAAACATCCCAACACATCAGTTCTCTTTGGGATTCTACACACATTTATTTCATTACCAGCTCTGTTAAGCAGCCATGGCAGACTGTGTGGACTTCATAGGGGCAGGTGTGAGAGGAGAAGTGAATGCCTTGGGCTCTCTATGTGGGGCTACTCCAGGGAATGGATTTGGAATGATCAGGATGATTTTCAAGAAACAGCGAGGGCGCAGAGTGGCCAAAGGCGCACAGCCAGCCAACCAATGAGATCTCTATGTAAATGGAGTACATAGGTATCCGGGGCTCCAGGCTTTATTTGCTATGGTTGCACCAAAGAAGTAAAGGAGTTCCAGGGGGTGAAAATCATGTCTGGAATTAATGATATAGAAGTGATTCTGTCAGACAGAGCCAGTGCAGACTCATTTCCTGAAATCCGGTGTAAGTTAAAGGTCTAAGGCCTGTATAGATGAAGGCAGATTAGCTAGCCTGTTGGCTGTATACCTGCTTGGGAGGTTGACTTCACTGCTTAGTCTTAAAAATGTGTGTATTAGAGTCAGCGCCTCAGCCTGGCACCCGGACATTGAGGTACATGGTGAGAGAATTGGGCCACTCCACCGCATCACTTCCAGAGAAAGTACAGTACTTTGCACATGGTTTCTTGTGATTGTGAAGCAGCCTGCTGATGCAGGGATAGCAGACCTGTTCCTCTTAGAACTATTGGCCCCATCAGTGGAACTCAACTGAGCCATAGCACCATGCAGCGCCAGTCTGTACTGGAGGCTGCCCGTATCTTCCATCCTAGAAATGATCAAGCAGAAGGTGAGAGAGGAGCAGTGGTGACGAAGCTTGGGTGGGACCTTGAGTGATGACCAGTGCAGGTGCTGAAGGTTTTTTAGGTGTGCTTGGCTGTGTTTTCCTTGAGAAAACACCTCTCTCTGATCTGCCCAATGTGAAAAATAATTCCTGCTCTATTACATATTTCTATTGTGAAGATCTGATGCGTGGTACATGTGAGAGAAGTAGTTGCAATTTATTGAGCAGCAGCCATGCACCCGGAGCTGGACCAGGCATTCTTGGCTTGCTATCTGGTCTAACCCGTCTGAGGACCCCCGAGGACAAGTTTGGTCATCTCTATTTTACAGATGTAGAAGTGAGTTTGATGAGGTTCAAATAAGTTATTTATTCATTTGTCACATTTGTATTGAATACCTGCTGTCTGCCAAACATGGTATCAAAAACTGACTCTGGGAATAGAGTTCTAAGTAATCTATTCAAGGTTGCTATGATATAGCATTTAGATTACACATGAGTTAATTAGTGGTAAAAAGTAGATAAATAAGATTTAGCAAAAAATAATTAATGCATAAAATTAAGGCACCACATACCTAGTTGAAGTAACTTGTTCTCCAGTTTTCATATTTTCTAAAAACTTGAAATTATATTTAAAGACTGGGTTAGATTCAAGTTCATTTTTTATGACAAACTTTTTGCGTTGTGCAAATTTTGTGTTATAATCATGTCAGGAGTCAGCCTGTTTAGGCTTCTCACTTTTTAAGATGGTGACAAGAGCAGTCTGATAATCCAGAATAAATCTGTGTTTTCTTTTTATAACGTGACATCAAACCATATGGTAAAAACATGAAATTTTTAAAGTATCTAATTCCCTACCAACCTTTCACCAAACAGTTTTAGAATCTGTTGATAATCATTTTTTGAAATGAATAATTTATTAGAAGTTGCTTGTAAAGTCACGATTGTATAATGCTATCATCTTTTATTCAGTATGTACTATCTGGAGTTTTTCCTTATCAACCAGCACTATTTTTATTGAAAACTGTTCATATTGAAATATTTAAGCATTTAATTTTCCCCTCTATTTTCCAGTGAAGAGTTGGTGCCAGCATAATCTCAAAAGAGACTAATGAGTTTATTTTTGGCTTTCTTTTTTGGGAGTATTGTAATGAACTCATGGGCCTTCATATAATAACAATTTATTTCAAACTACTGCAGTCAATAATCTTTGTGAGTGCAAGTTAGAATTCTGCATAGAGTGTGTGGGAAAAGTTGCCTCTGGTAGAAAGAACTTCAGAGGGACTGGATGTGATAGCCACGTGCTTGTAATCTTTGCACTTTAGGAGACTGAGGCAAGAGGGTCACAAGTTTGAGCCCAGCTTGGGCAACTTACTGACTTAGTGAGGCCATGTCTCTTAATCAAAAATAGAAAAGGGCTGGAAATGTAGCTCAGTACCAAGGCCTTAATTCCCAATACTGTAAACAGAAGATAAAGATGTGGCTTCAAAAAGAAATGGTAGTGGGAGAATTGTTTCCAGTTTGTTAGCGTGAAGGCAGCCGTCAAGTGGCAGGTCCACTTGATACCAAAGTTCATGCCCCTTACATTTTCCTAGTGTCTGGTAAAATGAAATGCCAAAATCTTTCTCTCTCTTTTTAAGCACACTACTCTTTGGTAGCATCTTGCTTAGAATGTGTGCATCAATCAGATTTGCTGTGATAACAAGTCATCCCTAAATCTCGGACTGAAACAAATGTGTTCTTTATGCACAGCGCAGTCTCTGGCTGCTGGATGCCTGCCCAGATCTGTTCCAGGTGCCTCCTTCTGAAATGTAGGCTGTGATTCAATCACTGATGCAGCCTGATGGTCCAAGGGAGAGAAAAGGAGAGCTGGAAGAAAATACTGGCATCCCTGAATCTCCCAGATGTGATTTACATCACATCCACTTATATCCATTGGCCAGAGCGAGTCACATGGGCAGGTCTGACCTCAATGGAATAGGGACATGTATTTCTATGGTAGAAAGTGCATGAATCACATAGCAAAGACAGGAAGTGAAAGTTTTCTCACAGGAAAGGGAAGAATTATACTTGAGAAAACAATGCAATCTGCCATAAATTGTCTCTACCAATACCGATAGAAATAGAGATATGAGAATGGTATTGTATAAATATAATTTCACTGTCAAAAGTAGATGCATCGGAAATACGAATCGAAAGTGATCATTGAAGTAAAATGTCTAGCATAAAGGACTATACATGTTAATTTTCTTATTATTTCAGAGAATCTAAGCGTGACAGCTAAACACTTTCAGTCACAGAGACTTTAGTTTCTCATCCAAAACTCATTTGTTCTAAATTTGCTCACAATCGGGAGAGGCAGTTCGGAAGCAGAAAGTATTAGCTAGTGGTGGGCCTGGAGGCAAACAATAGCAAAAGGAAGGACAGAGAGTTGGCAGAAAAGCAAATCACAGGAGTCAATCAGAGACGAATAAAATTTCAAGAGCCGGAAATACGTAGGAGAATTGAGGGGCAAATAATTTTGCCTATAGTCCAACTGTCTCCTTCACTGTCACTGCTCTGTCTTCTCATCTGCCTCAAAATTCGTTCCTCTTCCAACAAAACAAACTTACATGTATACACATACTCATCTATCTTACGTCCCTGGTTCACGAACATCTCATGCATTTATTCTGTCTTCAGAAAGTCACTATTGCAACACATGTATATTAGTTCAGACAGGTCAAATTATGCTGCCAAACAGGTGACTCCTAACATGTTGGTGGATGGGAATAGTAAAGGTTTGCTTCTTGTCATCCCTCATTTTCGCCATGGTTGAGCAGGTGTGGGGAGGGGGCTGTGTTCCATGCTTGTCCGTTACTCACGGCCTTTGATGATGACGCATCTTGTGAAGGCAGGCCTTACTGTGACTGGAATGGTGAAGGAGCAGCTGTGAGGAGCCATCACTGAATCGGATAGCAACTGCGTGGAAAGGTGACATGTCACTTCTCACTTTTTATGGACAGAGAAAATCACAAGGCCACTTTAAAGGATGGGGGGAAAATAATGGAAAAACACGGGATTTTTCAAGGACAGGAAGACACAATTCTTCTACGTGCCAAGGAGGAAAATTAGATTTTGAAGAATGGCGTCCATGATCAACGCTATGCAGTTCCATGCTCTGAACCTCCTGAAGATGCAGAACAACTAGGCTGGACGGCCTTCCTGGCTCTGAGGCAACGGGACACTGGGTGGATAAGGTGTGTCGGGTCCTAGCAGATGACAAGAGGTAGCGGCTGAGTGTAGAAGCCTGAGGCAGGAGGTTAACATTCATGTCCAGCCTGACCAACTGAGTGATTTAGTGAGAAATGTCTCAACAGAAAAAATATAAAAGGAGGTGGGGCTGTAGCTCAGTGTGAAGGGCTTGAGCTCAATTTGCAGGAGTTTAAAAAAGAAGAGGAGGAGGAGCCAGAGGGAGAGGATGGCATGTTGTGTGCAATGGTGGGAATCTGAGCACAGCCCCAACGTTGAGTAAGTCCCCAAAGTGCCAACGATTTTAGTGTGTTGTTACATTTTCTGAATTTCTCCCTGCTTTGCTTGGAGAGTGGGGTATCGCCAAGTACAGGGCTTCCAGGTAAAGCCATACCTGCAAGCCTTTCACACTCCTCCTCCTCTGTGGTGCCAATTTCCTTTTGCAGCGTCATCTAACTAGTTCTTCACCATTTCCACCACACTCTGGCTTTTCTCTCCTTACATGCAGAATCCCCCCAGAAAGGCTCTTGGATTTGGATTTTCTTTTCCTTTCTTTCTTTCTTTCTTTCTTTCTTTCTTTCTTTCTTTCTTTCTTTCTCTCTTCCTTCCTTCCTTCTTCCTTCTTTTTCTTTCTTTCTTTTCTTTCTTTATGTTGAGCATTGTGGCATTAGTATTTATCAGTATTTGAGATTCTACTAGATGAACATACATATACATGGATTGGACTGCATAAATCCACATGGAGTGTCACGGATTCTAAGGAATCTGCTTCCTAGCATTACCTAACCCACCTTTACTTTATGCAGAGTGGCTTTGAAACCAGAACCCGTGGCGAGAGGTGTGCTAGAGGCTGGCACTGCGAGCACAGAGAGGGAGGGAACAGCTGGACAAGCACAGATCAGGGCTCGGGAAGCACAGCTGCTGGGAAGAAGCTTTGGCACCCCAGGAGCCTGAGAACACTGCGGAGAGTGCAGAGGTTCCCTCTCCTGAGAGCCAAACCCCACCATCGGCTCTGGTCCTCCCACAGAGAATGTTTCTGGGTCATTATACTTTTCAATTGCAATTAGTCACACTTGTTTTTTCCTTGGTGGCTGACAGAAGGATTGGCCACACACAACCGAGGCATGAGAATTCACGGAGCTGGAAGGCGCTGCTGCTCGTATCCACGATCCACTCTACTTTCTGAGAAGCAAAGCTCTGGGAATGTCAGGCACGAGGCATTTGGGGGCAACAAACCGAGTCTTGGTAAGTCTCATAACTAACACAAGTCAGGGGTGCAGAGCTCACGGCCGCAGCTCTTCCATAGAGACCTGGATGGAGCTGAGTGTTGTTTGCAAGACATCGGATTCTGTAATTATCTTTCCAGATGGGTCCTCAGGAGATGGAGGCCCAGAAGACCTTTGGAGTACGTGTATAGCTTTGTCTGCAAGACCACACAGAATCAGCAGCCCCGCCCTGCAGTGTCAGGCCCGGTCCTTCAAAGTTCACTCAGACCATTGCATGGCTGTGGAGGGATTCATAAATCATCAGCCATCGAGCCTTGGCTTATTCTTCATCGTTTGTGCCCCACTCGTCCTCTGCACCCCTGACTATTGTGATTTGAGCTCTCCTGACCTGCTCATGTATTATTCCAATACTTTTGAACAGAGCATTCTGATTCTAACCCTTTAGGACTGTGTTCAGACCTCACTGTGTTCATGAATCCTCTTTAATCACTCCTGCTGGAAGTGGTCTCGCCTCATATTTTAAATTTTACATACATGTTATTTCCTTCCTCCTCTCACTTGTTTAACGTGCTTGGAACCATCTTGCATTGAACAATGTAAACACACCTCAGATTCTCATGCTCCCTGAAAGACAAGAGCTGTGTGTGTGGGAAGTGGGAAGGAGAGAGTGAGATAGAAAGACATCTTGATGTTCTTGAGCTGAGGGCTGTGGTTGTCCCACCTACTGAAGTGCAAATAAAAGTTGCCTCTTATCCTCTGGGAAGTTCACAGCCTTTCTCAAGATTTCTACAAATTCTCAGAGGCTACACCCCCATTCTTCTAATTGGTCGCATTTATTATAGTTTCCTGTTTGTCTTAATCTTGCGTATGCCTCATGTCCTAAAGATGCTACTGTGTTTTTAGTTTTCCTCTAAGCTGCTATAGAAACCACTGTTTTTCATGGGTCTCTCCCGTAGTGTCACTTGTTCAGGGCCTTTGTAGCAGTGCGCTACTGTGCTGTTTGAGGTGCTTAGCTTCACTTGATACTGTAGAATGAAAACAGGAGGTGTGGCTCTACTTTCCCTCCATTTTTATTTCAGCACCTTCAAGAGAGGAATTTTTCTCCAGTTGGCCTTTCTCCACAAGAAATTGCACCAACATGTTAGCTACATGTGTAGATCTTTTCTCTGTCTGCATGTCCTCAGATGCATGTATTTATTTCATTCTGCTCCCAATTATTTTTAATTTTTAAGACAAACATTTAGCTATCTCCTCTGTGTGTGAGAGAAAGAGAGAAAGTGTGTGTGTGTGTGTGTGTGTGTGTGTGTGTGTGTGTGTGTGTGTTTGTGCATTTTATTGAGGATTAAACTCAGGGTCTTTACATTGAGATATGTCCCCAACCCCCACTTGTTGAATTTTCTATTTTGGCAAGGTCTTGCTACCCTGCTAAGTTGCCCAGTCTGGGCTCAAACTTGTGATCCTCTTGTCCCAGCTTCCCAGTGTGCTGGGATCACAAGGAAAATCAATTACATTTTCCAATCATTCGTTAGGTATATCATCTTTCATACCCATAACAAAATACTTGGTAAAGGCGGCCAGCTGAAGGGAAGATCAAGTATACTGGAGAGCAGGCATACTCCTTTCTTCCTGGGGAACAGGGGAAGCTCAGTAGTTACTTTTTAATGATCAAATCTTTTGTCCATCATGATATTTTTATATGCAGATTTAAAATGTTGGATTCCTTAAGAAGCACCAAGTATAGTATTTTCATAAAGTAAACATTCAACATCTATATGTTGAATAAAAGGCAAACAGCAAACTAAAGGCATTTTCTTGACCAGAAAAAGACTGTAGCTCTAACAAGGCTTTAGCTTTCTGCCCTATTGGTCCCTCTTTCTTTCCTAGTCTCCAGGTTCCTCTCTACAGTCCATTGTTATCTGTTTGTCATTTAATCCTCAGTGAAATGTCCTGCTGGTTGTCCCCAAAATGCTACTTCCCACGTTTCCTCATACATTGTAGAGTCACTTTGGGAATTTGTTAAAAACATAGAATCTTAATAGATCAAGATCTATGAATTTTTAAAAAATTCTTAGTTTCTTAAGAGATTTCTTTATGTCTGAAAGTATAGATGCTGTAGTGCAAATGCATTGGTTTTTTTTCATCTGTGTGTTGGGGAAAAAGAGTTCTTTCCTTCTTGGGATAAATACATCTTCTATCGTGATTCATCTGCTTTCCCCTGAGGAAGGATAGGTTCGCTATGCTGTGTTGATGGCCACACACTTGCTATTTTGCGTATTGGCCATAATAAACCATCTTCTTTTTCTTCAAGAACAATTCAGATGGACTGCTGCATCACACACAGGCAACCGAACACAACCACTGGTACTGCGAACCTCTTCAGCACACTTTTCTGGCTGGGGTCAGCGTAGAGCATAGTGACAAATTTGGTAGCATTTTAAACCATACAGAAAATGAGTCAGGAAGAAGTAACCTCAACTAAAATGAGGCCTGTAACTTGAAATATTAAACATGGCAGCCTGGATGTGAGCATGGGGTGAACACACGGGGGCTTCAGTGGCCTGTGCTGACCCTCAGCTTATGGCTTTCTTTTTTTTGGGGGGGGAGACATACTCATGGATCCTCAGAAACATGAGAATTTCATGCTGACGTGGATGGGAACGATTCCACCTATCCGGTCTGACAGATTCTGCCTGAGTCTCTTGAACTGTAGCAGGACTCACCTCCTATGCACAGCCTGGCCCAGCTGGGTGTGTGAGCTCTGGCAGGACCGCCGGGCTCACTTGGCCTGCACTCTCTCCTGTCTGCTTCGGTGACTCACTGAGTGTTCTCAGCGCATTTTCCCCTCACTGCCGGCCAACTGTGGCTATTGGCTCATGCAGTTTCTCTTTGGAAGGATGTGGGGCTTTGTGTTAATGCAGTCACTTAAGCTGTTTAATTGTATGGAGTCCTACAGCAGCGTGTAAAATTCTAATTACCTAAGACTGAAGGCTAGGGCATGTTCTGTCTGCCAGGACATCAGATTCACGTCCCTTCTCAGTCTTTGTGTTGCTCTCTACTTGTTCTTATCTTCCCACCTCACAAACTGCAAAGACATGAAAGTCCTGATGTCAGGAAATCAAAGACAAGCGTGTACCTTTTATCTGTGTGGTAGGACAAGAAAAAAAGACATGCTTATCTAGTAATGGAGACAATTGCCTTCCACCTCTGTTATTCTCAGTAGTTTAGAGTGCATTATGTGGAGCTCATATATGAACATCATTTCACAGAGGTAATTTGCTTTCCAAGTAATAAACTCTCTTTATTAAGCATCTAGTCTTCAATATCTTTTGTGTTTGCCCCAGGCCTAGTAAAGTTTCAGTCTGACGCAGCCTTCCTAAGCCTGGCTGACAGAATGAATGGGGCAAACTCCCATGGAAAAGACAAGGATTTTGAAGGAAGGATCCCTTGCCAGTCATATTAATTTCTCCACACACTTTTTACAACACCAAAGGAAATCTTTGCTTATTCTTGGATAGGAAAACATGCATAATGTATCAGATTACAGTAACCTAATTTCACCTCATGGGTTAAACAAAAAGCTAGACAAAATTTTGGAGAAAAAGTGCTTGTGTGCATCTGGGCACAGGACAGAGGCTGGATATTATGTGAACATTACCATGTGTACGAATGTCTTAATTTTTTAGCTATTGTTTAGTGGATGGAAGAGTCAAAGGAGCTCTGTGAAGACAGGCAGTGTGTGTGGTGGGTGTAATCTTGGGCTCCATAGTCAGGCATGGAGTCCTGCCAGGCCACGCATGAGATGAGTGAATTTTTGCAACATCATTCAAGCTCTTTAAGCCTCAGGTGCTTCCTATCTCAAGCACACATAATAGACATCTCTTAGAGGGTGGTGGCTAGAGTTGAATGAATAAATCAGATGATGTCAAATGCATAGCCCGGGAATTAATATATAGCAATCAGCAAGTAATAACTATTGTTTTTAATGGTGTTTGATTCAACATGGGCTCTGAAAGGTCAGACAATTAAGGTTTACATGCATTTATTAACTTTTTCCTGATGTTGACCTGAACTTCTGAGTGGTTCATTGTGAGAGAAATAGGACAAATCACCAAACAGTCATGAAGAAAAGCAAAGCAAGAATTAATGTCACTAACCACCAGGGGATACAAATAAAAGTGATAGTGATCTGCCACCTCACAGTTAGTCAGAAAAGAACTAAGTCAAGTGAACAAAACCCAAGTGTTTTTGACGATATGAAGGAGCTGGAATGCTGGCACAATGCTAATGGAAAAAAATGGTGTCGTTCTTATGAAATATAGTGTGGTAGTTACTTAAAAATATTAAAAATAGAATTGCCACATGATCCAGCAGTCTCACTTCTAGGTATTTATTAAAGAGAATTGAAGTCACAATTTCATAGAGGTGTGAGCACTCTTCCAATAATCGTCGCATTTTTCACAGTAGCCAAGATATAAGAACAACCAGAAAGACTGTCGATTTTTGAATGGGTAAACAAAGTTTAGTATATGCATAAATCAGAAGATTAATATTATTCATCCTTGGGAAAAAAAGACATTTATAATTGCATAAAAAAGTTGATAAACTTTGAGAATATCATGCAAAATCAAATAAGCCGGTCCCTGAAAGGCAAATGCTGTGTGATTCCAGTTAAATAAAATATTTTAAATAATCAAATTTTGAAAAATTGAAGAGTAGAATAATATGAGTAGGGGTGAAAAGAAAATAGAGAGAGAGGGCAAGTTACTAATTAACAGTGTAAAATTTTAGTCCTGTAAGGTAAATTCAGAAATTCACTGTAAAATATGATACATATCATCTGTAATAATGTTGCATACTTAAATATGTGTTGAAGGCAGATTTCATAAGTATCATTACAATAAGATATTTAAAAACCTTTTAATAAATTAAACTAAATGACATGTTTGTTCTACTCTTCAGGCCATTAATAAGGCCTTACCTCGTGGGAGGTGGGCACTGTGAAGGAATTTGTAGAGACAAAATTATTCTACCACTTTTATTCCCAAATATATTAGTAAGAACACTAGCGGTCTTGTTTTTTTTCAAAGTTTGAATTTCAAACTTATGCAACATGGAATTTCTACATGACTTGAGTGATTTCTATTCATTGTGACAACTTGGACCCATAAGTCCTTTCCCAAGCCATCCCAAACAGATAAAGATCATCTACTGTCAGTAGAAGTGGAATTTAAGTTAAAAATTTGGCAGAAATTATGACTTCGTGCATGCTACCATAATTTTTAAAGGATGTTTCATACTTAGACATGAAAAACTAATGATTTTTACTGCAATGCTTCCATATCTGAAAAAATTAAGATATATTCTCATCTCTTGTATATTTTGAATACGCTAAGTGATGAAGAGCTATTTATAGAAGAAAGTTTGAGATCTCTGGGAAAATTATTTTTTATTTTTCTAATTGAAATGCTACAAGTAGTATTGAGTCTGTTTCATGTAGCTCTATATCGAAGAACATATATTTTAACTAATAATACAATTGCCTATAATATTCTTTAAAAACAAACTTGGACAAGCATCTTCTTTATTAAAAATAGATATTTAAAAATATAAATACTGACCCAGAAGCACTTGCTTATATTACATGTCTCAATGAACTCTATTTGACCTTCACTTTAAGGACACACAGCAGGAAAACTTTCAGCATACCCCACCCTGAGCAGGGGATGAATTTATGACATCCCTGAGTAGAGAGTACCCAAGCATTGCCTCACTACTTGATAGTAGAGGAAAAAAATATACCCAAAGCTCTTTTTCTTCAGGGAAAGTTCAGTTTTCAGGTTTAGCCTCAAAAGGTTGGAATCAAGAAGACTTGGAGCTGTATATCTGAGCAGGATATTTCAGTTGTGAATAATAACAACTGATATGAAGTATTTGTTGCTATTGTAAAACCCCGATGAGCTCTATTCCACAGTGAATCAAAACTCTGCTGAGATAATATTTTTGGAACAAGACATTGTTTTGGCCTGAGTCAAATGCTCACTTTTTAAAACTTTATCTTAACTTGACCTCCCTGCAACATTTGACAATGTGGTCTGAAGTCTCTGCTGTAAACCACTCTTTCCTGGCTTCTGATTGTTCATGTCAGAGATGTTCCATTGCACCTTCTGAGAGGTCTTCTTTCTTCTTCTTTTTTTAAGTGGGCCAATTTGTCTTTATTTATAATACATATATACATGTGTGTATAAATTTTTAGACAACCACACACACACACACACACACACACACACACACACACACACAGCCTCTATCTACAGACTTACTGATCCCTTCATAGTCAGTCTTCCTGAACTATCTTTTGATTTTGTTGCATCAAACATTCCACTCACAGTCCCCTGGGGATGTCACCCATTTAGGACATTATTATTATAGAGAGAATGAGGAAACAACAACAAGAAAATCTGCGTTTTTTTGAGACTGGAGTCTGTATCTTCAATTCTCTACTAGACTTTGAAGTACTGATATTATTTTCTGGTGCTCCAAGTTTAACAGGTGCACACTGGACTCGTCATTTTCTGCTGTGCTTCTCTTACTGTTGTGTTTCAATGAATGGGAGTACCTGGTTGTTTAAACCAGATACTTAGGTGTCCTTGAGTCCTCTGCCTCCATTGTCCCTGCCGATAACCAATCTCTGAGACATTCTGATTGTCTCTCATGCTTGTTCCTTTCGGTCTGTTCTCTCTTTCAGAGTCTCAGTTCAGGTACCTATTCTTTTTTTTTTAACACATGGTACTAGGGAGTCAACGTAGGACCTTCTCTTCTTTATGGACTTTTGATTTTGAGAAGGGTCTCACTAAGTCACCCCTACTGGGCTCTAGCCTGTGATTCTCCTGTCTCCGCCTCCCAGGGGTCTAGGTAAAGAGGCCTATGCCCTTGGGCCTGACCTATCCTCTGTCTCTCCATCTCTTCCTCAGGCTCCTGGGAGATTGTCCGCTAAGATCCCTTCCTCCGTGCTCCATAATTTTATGCAATGTGACACACTACACATCTGGTAATTTCTTTTGCTTATTAAAGCCCTTCAAAAATTTACCACCATTCTTATACAATTCAGCTTGTATTCGTCAGAATAACACATCCTGGATTCTCTGATGCCTTTTCCATTTTTAAGCTCTAGCTTCATGGCTCTTCTTGGACTCTGACCTACATCATGTTGAAATGGCTGAAATCCCGTGTGGCCTATTTCCTGTCTCTCTGCTGGGTCGTTGCACACTTTCCTCCCTGTGCTTGGAGCCATCTGTTTACGCCTACCCATCTTTGCTGCTGAACGGGCCTTCGTTTAGAAACCTTTCCTTGCTCCTTTCTAAAGATCTAGATCTGACTCTGGTGCTCCCCCCTTGTTACTGTTATTATATTTGATTCGTTAATATTTTATAACTTATAAAATATTTTCAGTATTTTTAATTATACTGTAAAAGCCATTTATCAAAATATAGAAGTCATATATTTCGTTTGTTTCTTTTCTTTTTCCTTCTTTCTTTCTCTTTCTCTTTGAGACAGAGCCTTGCTCTGTAGCCTAGGCTGGTCTTGAACTCAGTATGTCACCCAGGTGAGCCTTGGACTCATGGCAATCCTTCTGCCTTGGCCTCCTGAATGCTGGGATTACAGGTGTGCGCCACCACACCTGGCTTTAGATGGTGGTGGGGAATTGAACTCAGGGCCTTGGAGTTATACATTTTCCACATGAAGTCTCTAATGTCCTCCTCAGGACTTGTTAGATATGCTTTAGAATTAACTACTTAATTGTTCTATTATAACTCAAGGAGAAACAGGTGGCTCAAAGACCTTGCTTTATTCTGGAGTCACTACACAGAAGATGAGAATCACTGGGCAACTTTCTATAGCTTCTGTACCCTCAGATCAGATTCCAGACAGCAGAGTAGCAGAGATGGTAGACTGTGGCCTGAGACCATGGTAGCCACAGGCTGGGCACTGGAGCCCATAGTTAATGTTCCAGGAGTCCTCTCTATATCTCCCTGGGGGAGCAGAGGAGAAGTTTTTAATTGTTCTTGAAGGCATTTTGTGCCCCAGTGTCCCTAAAGATAAGAAAATTCTTAACCCCACATTTATGGCTTTTGAGAACTCACATGGAACCCAGCGTGTGGGACAGAAAGCTCCACAAATTTTGGGGAAACAAATCAAGATTGTCAGTGGCTTCAGAATGCCAAGAGTACTTGATATTTCCACAAATATTCTTCCACGCAAATCTTGGGATTATTCGTCTGTAGTTGTGCCAAGGCCTTTTCCAGATTGTGACGTGTTGGGATCAAACCACTATGAACGTGCTGTCAGGACTCAATCCTTTTGCTGTTGTAGGAGACATGGAGCTTGTCAAACATGTAGCAGAACTGGAATTTCTGAATTCTGCAGGACATTGCAGAGGGCTTGGTGTGACATTCACCCACAATTAAATAAAAAATTAAGAATGAGTAAGTGAGAAACTAAAAATCACATATTTTATAAATTAGATTTATCTGTAAGCTTTAAATATGTTTAAATATATTTTGAGTAATCTGGTATGAATTATGGTTTTGTTATTAAACATCCATTTTGTTTCATCCTTATGTGTGAAGCAAAAAAGAGACTGTCTTTGCTGAAGTTTTTCTCTTTAGAAAGTATTAAATTTTGAGGAGATACTCGTCTTTCTAGCCAAATTGAAAAATTACTCAGAATTGAAAATGTATGCCATCTGAGTTCAAGCTGTGCTTGGGTTTGACACATTGTTTTTTCCCTTTTTGGGGGGCAATGAAAAAGATGTTTGGCTCTTATAATTTGGTGATTTGGTAATTCTCAAATGGAATCACATACGAGTCCTTGTCCTTATGACTTTCATGTGGAGGAAAGCAATAAAATTCACCTCAAAATCGAGCAAACAAATAAGGAGTTTAACAGATAGATATTATCTACTTTTAATAAAAAAAACTTTGAGATTTTGAGCTTCTTATGTTTTGATTATCAATATTTGCCTTTTCAAATTTGAAAGTTACTAGATTTCTCCAGCTCTTAATGTTTATTCCACGTTCCAATTAATATATAGTAAATTCTTCTGGGCATTTTTTCAGGGCTTAAAATGAACATGAACAATAGTCTGTAAATTATATGCTGTAACATTGAATATATTATCTCATTAACTTCTACAACTTCCCTGAACAGCAATATTTGCATTTTCCTCACTTACAGAGGGGAATAATAGAACTCAGATTAGCAAAGTGATATGTACAAAGGCATACAATTATAGGAAGCGTCAGGCTCCGAGACAGCTGTTCCCTATGCCTGGAATATTCTGCCCAATGCATTCTCGAACTCACTCCTAAACAATACCTTCTTGTCTTAGTTGTTTTTTCAAGCTGTGACTCAATACCTGACATATAAAACTTACGGGAGGAAATGCTTCATTTTAGCTCACACTATCAGAGGATCTCAGTCAGCCAGCAACAGCAGAAGCATACGGCAGAGCGGGAGATGTGGGCAGCTGCTCCCGCCATTGCAAGCAGGGAGCCAGGTCAAGTCAAGTCAAGTTTCAGATGGAAGGCAGAAAGCAGCTTGTATCTTTCCAGGCCCATCTCAACGATTCTCTCCTTCTGTGTCTAGCCTCGGTGTTCCAGTATGATAAGTCCCCACCACGTGCCGGCAGTCCAATCCACGTGCCTGTAATTCAATCTGCCACATGTCTATCCTCCACCACATACCCATAATCCACTCTTTCAAACCAGGCTCCCATCTCCTAACAGCACATGATTTTATAGACAATCCCTGAAGTTCACATATGTGAGACTTTTGGGGGACATTCCAGATCCAAACTACAATGGTACTTTTCCTATTTTATCTGGATAATTTTTTTTCTTCCAAAAACTCGACTCCTTCTCTGGTTTTCGACCCACTACTCAGCTTTAGTTAGTGTCTTCCTTGATTCTGCCTCCATCAAGCACACATTGCAAGTGCATGAACTCTCTCTTAAGTTGGGCTCACTGTCTGCAGCAATGACTCTAGTTTACACCTGGAACTTTGCTAACATCATATCCTCAACATTTCACCTAGCTTTATAAAGAAAGTATCAGTATAACCAAATCATAATGCAAGTATATGAGGATTTTGATAAATAATTGCTATTTTCTAAGGATTCGGTGCTATTGCTTTCTTTGGGAGTGCAATCCCAGGAGAGCTAGAAGGAAGAGGAAGGGACGTGAGGCAGGTTCTTCTCTTGGTCACACAAGGTGTCTTTAGGCAGGCTTTCTGGAGAGCGAGGAAAAGGAGATTAACCTTTCAAATTTTCTCCTGATTCTTTTTGGCAGAGATGATGCCATGGTGAGTTAACAATCCTGCAGTTCAGTTTGGTTCATCCCAATTCCTTGGAAGCCTCATGCAGGGCCAGATACACTTTGGTGGCATTTCTTCAAATCCTGAAGAAGTAGGGGGACTGGAGACTGTGGACATGAAGCAATTCTCAAAAAGCACATTGCATCATCCTACAGAGACACACCTGCTCCACTGGAAGTAGAAGTCTTGTAATCAGATGACAATTGGAACAAGTGAGGCTGAGAGACTCAGAGCTGCACCTGAGTCTCACATGGATGCATTTCTACCTTGTGCCCACAATTCATTTGTCTTTATACACTGTTTTCATCATCACCCTCACAGTTTTACAAACTAACATACCCCTGATCCAAATCTCTGAATGTCCTCTACTGGATGGTATGCTGTCAAAGCCAGGTTTTTGTATGACTTTTCTATGAAGTCCTGTCTTTTTCCTGATTTTCACCACTTCTGTTTAAGGAAACATGAATATTTATAGTTCTTCAGGGTATGCTTCTGAACTTCAAGGTTGCCTTTGATTACAGCTCCCCTTCCACTGACATGCAGGGCCCATCATGTGACTATGTCAGCAGTCTCCTAGCATTGATAAGAACACTTACAGCCACAAATTACACAATCAGCAAGTGTATGAACAAAACAAATGGATGTTCTTGATTTCCGGTTTCCTGGTACATTCATACGGGAAATGCTAAACTTGTTGACATTAGGATGGAAGAGGAAATAGAAAAAACAATAATAAGCAGGTCTAGTTTTTTTCAGAAAACCAGCCACATTAGGTTTAGAAGATGTCCCTAGGAGACTGAGACGTGCGGCCCCTTCGTGTTCCCACTGCCTCCTGCCACCATCAGCGGCGACATTGCAAGCCACTGTGGCTGAAATGGCAGGTACAGTGGACTGCGACCAAGTGCTGGCAAAGGAGAATTTTAAAGCGCTTCAAACGTCTTAAGTTGGCGTAAGTATGTTTTTGTCAGAAGAATCTTGGTGGTACTTAGGCACATGACCCTCGGCCTTCAGTTCAGTCCTGGCATCTCGTAAGTTTTCTTGTTTCTATAAGATAATTCTGTCTTCTCTCACAGAAAATGAAGCAAACACCAGGAAGAAGTACATTTCTCCTCTTTGCATTTATTATATGTATACTCTAGTGTAGACATGCACATATGTTTACATTACACTTTCTACTTTTTCTCTTTACATGTATTTTTAACAAGGGAGTTTTGTAGGATTGTGAAAGAAAGATGAGCAGGCATTTGAGAATTTGTGAGAATGAGCCAATCAGACTTAGGAGTTTGGAAGTTTTTGATACTGCCAGAAGGAATGAGTGAAATCTGCCACCTTAACTATTTAATAAAGTGATACAGTTGGATCATTTTAACTCTAGTTCATAATGAGCATGTCTTATACTTTGCTAAAAGTGGGTCACAAGTTTTCTCACACACGTGTACCCACAGGAGCCACCATGTGAAATGATGGGTGTATCAATTAGCCTGATTATTGAAATTGTTTCACTATAAATGCGCTATATCGAACAGTTGCATATCTTGAATTTATACAATTTTTATGGGTTGGTTATACCCTTGAAAGTAAAGCTGAAGAAATGGCTCTTCATTCCAACTCAAAAACCCAGTGTGCTGAATCACCATTCTTTCCTATTGTTATCAAGTCTCCCTCATAGAGGAAAACTGTCTTTGATCATGAAGAAAACTGGACTCCAGAGTGATATTTTGGCAGCAACATACTTAAAGGCCTTTCATTTCCCTGCACTCGATGTAGCTATGGTAATTTTAATTTTCTCTCTTGGACCTACCTCAGAAGGGTGCATGTTAATGTGCTTTAGATCGACTTATCAACTAATGAACCAAGATATGATTATTTCTGACCACGTTTAAAAGATTTTACCCAGGTTTTAAAGGTCAGGAAACTTGGGAGTCAGGTTTGTTCCATCAGTTTTCTATGTAACCTAATCACTTCCCATTAAAACCTAATTTTCTCTACCACTAAAGGTTTAGCCTTCTGATCCTTCACAGAAATTGGGCTTTGTATGAATTATCTCATCCAAACGTATGTTCTCGGTGAGCCTGTCATCTAGCTAATTTGATGCCTTAATTTTTTTCCTTTTGTAGAAAGATGCCTAACTGGTTACTTATGCGGACATGAAATTAGGGGAAATAAAAGGAGGTGGCAACTGTTACTTAGATCATCTGATGCAGGAATTTCAGGGTAAACCAAGTAGCTTCTTCAGAATGAAAGGTGATGGCAAATGGGCTCACTTCACTTATTCAACAACTCGAGTCAAGGCGCAAACATTAATTGTGCCACAGACTTTGCTTAGATGGGTGATATGATACGGATATGGTTTGTCTATTCACTTAGCCAACACTTTCTGTGCATGTTTGTCGACTGAGGTAAGCTCTGGAGATACGACAGAAATCGTCATAAGTGCCAAATCTGAGCGCTGATTTTGAGTAACAGGCTATCAGTGAGGAACTGGTAGCGTGTAGTTGGCATTTGCAGGTTATAATAGTAACATACACGAGAGTGAAGATGCAGAGGGGCTTTATGAAGGTTACAGAAGTTTCTCCAGGATATGAAGGAGTGGAATTTTAAAGATGGTGAAGCAGATTGTTCTCAATGGAGAAATATTTGTCATGAAACTCTCTTGTATTATCAGTTCTGTGTTATTATAACAGAATATCCAAGGCAACTAAGCTTATAGAGAAAATTTTATTTAGCTCGGTTTTGGAGGTTCAAAAGACTGGACATCCTTATTTTTTTAGCCTGTTGAGAGGAGTATATCGCTGTGGGAATGTGTGCATTTTAGAAACTTTAAAAATAAATGCTGTTTTAAAATTTTTCTTTTAAAATTTAGTGTTATTTCACAAGACAGAATATTCAGTTTTTAATAATCCTTTATTGTCTAGTCAATACATTAAATCCAAAATTTTATTATCTTAAGTATATTTGTATTTTCAAGTTATCCTAGTGCCTGATACCTTTGTGAATCTCAGTAGTCTCATATTGGTTTGAATTGTACTCCTGCCAAACACTCTCACACACATGCTTGTGCACACACAGACATGCACACGTACATGAGCAATTGTGTGCTTTCTGGAACCTCAGAATGTGATATTATTAGAAAATAATATATACTATATATATATATTTCTTTATTTTCTGAGAATAAGATTCTGATGCATGTTACTTTTTATTTGATTTTCAGCCATCTCATGCTGTGACACATCTTATTCTTGGCGTGAACACACATGTGCATGTACACAGCACATGTGTATTCAGGTGTCTGCATACACATCTCATGCTTACAATGGACTCTAGCTGCCTTGCATTCTGACCTCATTTAACCCTCTATATATGATTTCATCTGTTTTCCTATATTTTAGAAATTGTTCATATCTGAGAGATTCTCACTTCCAACCAAAAATCCATGAAATACAACACTAAATTTTACCTTCCAATAAAAGAACCCTTTTTTCAAGCCTTAGTAAAGATCTAGAAATAATTTGTTATGCAAAGAAAAAAGTTCTTTCAATAGTTAGTGCCTTCTTGACTCTTTTACTTAGAAAAGTCTTGTCACACTTCTTAAAGAAAAGTAATACCCCAGCATATTGAACTGTGATGTAGCTCATTTCAGACCAGGCTAAAAGCAAAACTCTCCTTCCATGTCAGAGTTTAACCAGAAGTTTAGCTTGGGCATTTGAGCCAAAGATGAAGAAAGGGGTGGAATGTTATAAAGAAAGTTAAATTTAATCTTCTGAGTCCCCACATATTAAACCTCTTTGAATCAATAGCAAAATTGTGCTTTAAAGTAAGTTCTAACATGAATACAGAGAATGAATAGCCCCTCAGTCTGAATGACATTATTTTTAGCAAGTAGATTTTGTTCCTGTTGTCTCATTGTGGATTTTATTTGGCTAAGCCTAAAGATCACCCTTTGTGCTGTTATGGGTCATGAGGGAACTCTACATGTCCCTCCCCTTTCAGTATTTCGAGAATAATTCTACTTTCAGTGTATGAATTAAGAGTGGAGATAACATCTTAATTTGAAAATAGATTGTTTCATTTGGGAATGAAATCAAATAGGAAAAGATTTAGAAAAGTATCTTTTTATAATGAGTTTTATATCACAAGTAGATTCTTTGTTTTTACACTTAAAGCTTTAATACCAATGTGTGATTATATATAATGGTATGGTTAAATACTTCATAGCTCAATTTACATAGTAATTCACTCTAGGTGAATCTAGAAACACACTGCAGATATATTTTAAAGAATCAGATTATCAAATATTTATGAACCATGTTTTGAAGGATTGTGAGTTAAAAGTCTCTTTTTAGCCTACTTACATGTTTATTAGAACTTATTTTAGTTCTTAAGCTTGTTTTTAAAAAAATTAGATTTATTGACAGTACTTAAACTCTAGACCAACAATAAATATTATTTCCCGTGAAGATTCTTCTTTACCAGTCTCTTTTTGTTCTTGAACTGGTCACAGTAATTTTGCCCAAGGCTTCAATCATACAACATCTAGGTTCATTGAAGTGTATCTTCAGTGTACAAATCTGTCTTGGCTTGAGGTGAAGTTTATACTTTGTCGTCTTGGACACACTGTGTAGTGACTGGTCCGCTAAAAAGGGCAGGGATCTTAAACATGCTATTAAAATTGCTACTTCACAGACTCCCCATATGAGAGATAAAAGGGTTAGACTCTGGATGTCCAGCCTTCTGTCGCGTCTGGACTGCACTGAGTGATGGGATTTTGTCTTGGCTGCTTGTGAAATAGATAGTATACTTTCTATTACACAGCTACAAAACACTTTTCTAACATATTAAATTATTTTATGAAATAAGAAACAAGCCCGAGGTTAACAATTAAATGAGAGCACTTACTATTTGCTTAATAACAACAAATGGCTACACACAGGTACACACAAGTGTTGGTAGGTTGGGTCACTATCATTGGCACTGTGTTTACTCATCAAGTCCGCTGAGCACATGTAAGATCTGGCACACATGGGTGTCAATTACCGCATGCAGTGCATGGCCGTGAGTTAACACAGCACTGTGTCCTCCTCCTCACAGAACTCCTCAGTCCCTGCTGGATCACCAAGCAATCACCAAGAAAATAAACTGCCAAAAGTCGCATGATAATAGTAAAATCATCTCATCTTGTGGGGCTCCATTACTAGCTGTGCACAGCCTGGAGGTTGCAGATTGGCCATATCTGCTTGAAAAATTAGAGGAAGAACTGAGCAATCTGGTTAAACAAAAAAACCTCATTACTTTAAGAAAGTTTAAATATTTGTGTTGGGCCACATGCAAAGCGCTCCTAGGCTGCCTGCAGCTCACGGGCCACAGACTTGACAAGCTTGAATTAGATTAAGTGGTTTTAAAAAGACTTTTTTTTTTTCGTTTTAATGTCCTATGAATTTGTGCTGTTTATGTAAATTCCTTTGTGGAATATTTAAAATTGTGAATACATTGCCTGATTTTTCTCTAAAGAAGTCTCTTTGCTTTTGTTAGTAAAGGTTTTGTATGAGTTTTTCATGAGTTTTACTCAGAGGACATTTCTCATCGAGGAAATGTATTTACCAGTTTGACTGTTCACCCAGGTGAAAAAAACGAAACATATCAAAAACAAAATAAAACAAAACAATCTGTAAAAATGACCTTAGAATATTTCACAAAGTGTTTATGGAACTATCTACATAGGTTGTAGACTCACACTCTGCATATTTTAATCCCATCTCTCTGCTTTAAGACGTTCTGGGATATAGGGGTAGAATAGAGACCATGTAACAGATAGCTAGATTAAGAAAGATACATATGTCTGAAGAAGAAATGTCTATTCAAACACCACGTACAGAAAAATATACGTGAGCGATACTCTTTTTAAGTGTAAACATACCTTGAGATGCAAATTTAAAGGGCTAGCTGAATTACAGGAATAAAAGGAAAACAATGAAAATAGATCTTATTCTATTTAGTAACATTTGGGGTTTATAAAGATGTTTTAAAAATAAAAACCTTCCATCAGCATATCGATACAATATTTAGACTCATATCTAGATTCATGTTTCCAGCACTAAATACTGGAAACCATGGAGTAATCTCCACAGAATCATTTGTGTCTGAGAAAAACTAGTGAATATTTTTAGATTCCCAAAGGTTCAATAAATAATACCAATCACACTCTCTTGACAACTTATGTGAAGATACGCATTGTTAACTCATCAATACAAGGTTTTAAGATGGGTGAGTTATAGTGTGAACATATAAGAATTTTAAAAGTCAAAGGAAATGAAATATGATGTAGAAAATAATATACATTTGAAAATATAGTCACTGTAATAATATATATCATAGCTAAGTACTGTAAATAATCAGATTTCCTATTAGGAGAAGATGAGATTTTATGTAGTTATCAAAATAGCCCATACAAAGATATTTAACTAATATAAGAAAATCAGTTCCTACGTGTAATCTCAGTTATGTAAAAACATATATATTGAACAATTATCAAAGGAAAATAGTTAATATTAGATATGCTTTGGGTGGAGAGATTCTGCATAATGCTCAAATTTTATGTTTTTTTCATACTTTCCATAAAGAATTTGCAACAAACTTGTAGTACATTGTATAGCAATAGAAAAATAAAAGAAATAGGGGTTAGTACATTTAAAATTTGGAATTATTTTAGGAAAAAGGATATCTATAACTTGACCAAGGTTGACATCCCATTGAAACTTTTTTAAATAACCCATGAAAGTATAAATATTATAAATATTCCACAGGTCACAGGCCACATGCCCAAAAATTGACTTTGGCCACAAGTTCTGGAAGAAATGTTTTTCTTCTGAAATATTTGCTATTTTCCCCTCTCCAAGCTTCAAGTTTTTTTTTCTTTCTTTCTTTTAACTGAACTGGAAACTGTCACTGTACTTTCCTTCAACCTTGCATTTTCCTCAAACCATTTGTCGCCTAACATCTCAAATAACAGTACGATTCTTAACAGTTAACTTCATAGCAGCTTTTTCAAAGGTAAAAATGCACTTTTTATCCAAAGTCATCGGAATTGGTCTACTTTCAGCAGAATCTTTCCTTTCAGTGATATTTATATAACATAAAAATTTGCTGTTTGGTGCAGAAATATTTTTCAAGTGGATCCATTTATGTTCCTTTTCCTCAAATACTTACGTAAAAAAATTATCATGCTAACAAAGTATTCCAAGGTATCTGCTTTTCCCAGAAATGCTGAAAAAGGTTTGTTGAAACGATGCACTGTCCTTCCAGTCAGATTCCACGTCCCAGGAGTTCATAAAGTATAATGACTGGGTGGAAGTCAGCAGCAGGAAAAACCAAACATTGCTTCTCTAGGTTGGTCTGGAGGGCCTTAAATATATGTATTATTGAAAATGGCAAGTTCTGGAGTACAGAACAAGCAGCATTTTCTGAGTATCTTTCAATCATTTCTTAGTTTTTATTATTTCTGTGAATCCTTTCTGTATATTTCTTCCTTCATTCTAGCGCTCCTGTGAACAATATCTTTTGTATCTTAAACGAAGTTTCTGACTCTGATCTTGGCTGGTCAATGTTAAATTTTTCTTCTGTTATGTTTCTCATCTTTCCTTCTCTGTCTAACTCAGCAATCTCATATAATAGTAGCTAACAAAAAATGAAAACAGTGACTTAATATTGTTGAGAAGCCTATTGTTAAGGTATCCATTGTCAAATTGAGGCAACTCTTTTATGGTGCTATGCAATTTATTTATAGATGTATCATGTTAAAATAAAAACCAGGAGCAAAGCAAAACTGGAGCACGTGAGGAGATTTTTTAAAGGGACAAAACCATTTATTTTCAAATACTTCCTTTTTTGTCCACGAAAGTATTAAGTTGGCAGTAGCTGTTTTTGGATTTTTTCAGATCCAAATTTTAATACTAATGTCAATTATAGAAGCCATTGAAATTTGAAGTTGTTATAGAGGTGACTTGCTTTTTGAGGTAAACTATATGGTATGGGGACTAAATATGGGCACAAAGGAGTCAACTTGCTCAGAGCTCAGTCTTCTTTCTACACTTGATTGTTGAACTTGAACCAGTGATTTGTTGTTCAATGCTAATTTCCTCTGTAATAAAGTAAACAACAGTAGCGACTTCAGGGTTGATTAATGTAAGGCATTTAAAAAATAGCTTGGCGCAAAAAATTTATATATGTTCAATATTTTAAGGAATTATTATTATTAAAATTATGACTCTTTCATAATGTCTTTTCACGTAAAGCTAAAATAATTAATTTAACTAATGAAATCCATACAAGAGGTTGTTGAAAGTGATAATACTCAAACTTCACACTGACAATTGCATAAAATTTAACACTGTAATCATAATAGCTAATATTTTACTGTGTGCTAGCTCCTTACCACTTGTGTTTGTTTTCATCTGACAAAAGTGTCTTGACTTATTACATTAATTTGATTCATCAATTCAAAAATACAAGCAGCATTAGAAGAACAATGGTTTATTAATCTGAATGCATTGCTTTTCTGCATGTCATTATACCAGGAATCTGCTAATGTTCCAATCCAGCTACACTCTAAGTAGGTCTTGGGGGCATTCAGAAGAACATTTTTATATTTGATGGAATTATCTGCCTACTCTAGAGTCTAGATAGGATACTTGAGTAATGCCTTTGACCAGCTGACTGGTGTGTAGAAAAGTGTGGAAAGTGCACATCTCACGGCAGCAGGTCTTTATGCTTTTGCCGTATCTCTAGCTCAGAAAGATAACAGATCATCTGGGATCTCTGAAGTCAAAATTGCCAGAATGAAGCTGCACTGTTACCTTACGTAAAATCCGATTGACTGTCCTGCAGTCCTGGGCTGTCCATTATCCTGACAGTTCCAAAAGCAATTCTGTTAATTTATTTTGTGTTACAATGTGTTTATGTACATTTATTATATATACAGACACATAGAAATGCTTGCCTGGTCAATTATTTTGTATTTTAGAAGAATAGAATTAAAATTGTAAGTCTTCCATTCCTAATTTGGATTGTCTTATAATTTAAGTTTTCTTCTCTTAGAGTTTAATGCTTTTTTCCCCTTTAATCGATCACATTACACCTTAGCGTAGTTTACAGTATCTGGAAACAAAGAGCTGGAAAGAATAAATTTTTTAAAACATCATTTTTGTTTGGTATTCTATCAGTCTTGTTTCTCTGAATAGCCAGACAGCTGAGTGATACCGTCTTATGATTTACGCTCCTCAGCTGGGCTTCTGAAACACCAATCATAGAAAATCCACAAAACCCACATTTTTCATCTGCTTATGCCATGACCGGACCTTTGAACAAAATGACAGATTTACATTCAACTGATTACTCCTTATGCTTTTCATATTTTTGCCTTATATAGATTAAAAGGCAAAAGTGTTCAGCATATTTTGTTGTTTTTTCTTTAAACTAGTGTTCAACTTCATAATCTTTATTTTCCAGGAGAAGCAACACTCTTTCAATATAATTAGTTCCCCAGGAACATTTAGCCTTGCCTGAAGGCATTTTTGGTTATCAAAATTAAAGAGGATCCTACTGGCATACAGTGGAGAGAGAACAGGCATGTTGCTAAACGTCTTGCATGCATAGGGCTGTTCTCTGCAATAGAGAATTGTGTGGCTTGAAATGTCAATATTTTTAGCTGTCAAACCTTGATGCAACAAAGTCCTTCTGAATCAATCTTCTACCTTGTCTCCTTCTTCTCAACTTGCATTGACAGAAATTTGACAGTTATTTTTATTATCACATTGGAGAACACAGCATGGACTTGAGAAGTGAGTGTGGATGCTTGGTTTCTCCTGGCTGACTGGTTTCTTCCCACTGTGATAAATTTTGGAGACACAATTCAGTTCTATGCAACTTCATGTTTCAAGAATGCAAATTGTTATTTTTCTAGTTTTTACTATAATTGGCTAAAGTACACTTAAAATAATCCCTGAGTATTCTTACCTACTAGGACACATGCTAGAAATGTGGTTGGAAAATGTTATATGGAAACATCCATTAAACTTTCAATGAATGACTGTTTAGTGGGGACTTAGTTTCGACCATTTGTAACACTGAGAAAATATTGGGCTGTTCATTTCACCTGATGTTTCCTTTCAAGCAATACGTAAACAGGATTAAAAGATGCTTAGTGTGATTCTCTAGTTGCTTTATATACGGCATTTTTAAACACTGTTGAAAAGTAAAAGACAAATACAAACAACTTGATTAAAAACGAGTAAAAAATTGAAATAAGTCCCTCACTAAAGAAAAAATTTCAAAAGCCAAATAACAATTTGGAATGATGCTTAGCATTATATCTGCTAAAGGATTGCAAATTAAAACAATTAGGTACTATTAGAGTGGCTAAAATTCTAAAACTCGACTTTACTATAAAATCCACCCATTATGCACCTTGGTATTTATCTGTGTTAGTTGAAATTTTATATTTGTATAAGTACTAGCATACAAATGTTTATGGCAGCTTAATTCATAATTTTTGATACTTGGACTCAACAAAGGGACTCTATGGTAGGTGAATAGATAAATAAACTATGATACATTCCCAGCATGAAAAATTATTCAGCATTGAAAAAAAAACACTCTCACGCAAGTGCAAAAGTGTAGGGGAATCTTTGATGTGCTTTACTGAGAAAAAAGATTTGAAATGTTACATATTGTATAATTCCAAAATGTGAGGACAATCAGAACAGGGCAAACATATGGGGAAGAGAGATCAGTGTTTCCCAGGGGCTCGGGTAAGACAAGGGGGAATAGAAGAGCAGAGAGGAATTTAGGGCAATGAACGATTTTTTGTAATACTCCAGTGACAATATGTGCCATTGTGTATTTGTCAGAATCCACAGGATGTGTCGTGCCAAGAGTGAATCCCACTGTGAATTGTGGACCTTGGTGCTAATGATGTGCTGCTGTGGCACCATCACTGATGCCAGTGGTGCACTCTGGTGTAGGATGTTTGCCACGGGGGAGGCTACTGAATAGAAAATCATAGTGGAATCATTGTAGTGTGGAAACATCGGTACTATTAGTATATGTAGGCTCTTTCTCAAGAAGCTTTAGTTTGCATATTATAGCAAATATCTATATCAAGTGTGATATTATACCTAATTCAGGCTTACTAGGATCTTCTTTCATGTATGAAATATCACCTGTAAGTTGAACAAAAGGATATATAACATTTAAACGTTATCTGAATAAAATAGGCAGGACCCAAGTTTCAGTGCATGGATGACATTTTTAATAATTATTTTTAACGTAATTGTATTTTGCTCTGATATCACATGTGTAAGTATTATTGTATTCTCTTTATTACTGACTATGGACTTAAATTTCAGAGATTGAGGTAGAAAATGTTTTAAGAGTGAAACTGAGTTAACTTCATTTTGAATCTACTTGACCTGTGCGCTGTGAAAAGCCTGTTATTTTGCTTACAATGAAGAGGGCAGAGAAAAATTGGGAGACTATAGAAGGATCTGGGCATGCAGACAGATTGAAATATTCTCTGTGGCTCACTTGAGATGCTAATAGAATTCTGATTTAAATTAATAGCCACGGACCCATGCTTTTGACAGTACCATTTTGCAAGTCAAAATTATGCTAATTTCACTTCTTTGTTTAAATCTTGGGAATTTTATATTTTTAAGACTATCTTTTTAAAAGCTTTCTGAATCACACACACACACACACACACACACACACACACACACACACACACACACACACTCATATTGGTTTCCAGACACTATCCTACTTTCTTTTGCTCTGGCCTTTCCACTTTTTTCCCCTTCTTCATTTCTTGAGGCCAACAAAAATGGTTCCCTTTCAACACACAGTTCTTCTCATTATTTAGGATGAAAATTAGGCTAGAAAGGCATTTTTTTCCTTGCTATTTCTAGGATACCTCAAATTCAGCTTTGCCACTGGGCCAATTCCTACGGAAAACCTAACCAAAAGCTTTGGGAAAACCTAGCCAGTGTCTTCAGAATGAGAAGTTTAAGATTCTGTAGTCCATTTTCCATCTTCTCCGTGAATAACAAATTGGTTGGAGTGTATGGCCATTACAAGACTACTGTAGCAACAAATTTTATGGAATAACTCAACCATAATTATGAAGCAAAACCAACATAGCAATAAAGCAATTTCAAGGAGTATTTTTCATTTAGCCCAAATTTTCTATTCTCGGAAAATGGGTCATCCTAAAACTCAGGAAGGGTCAGCGCCTAGAGGAGACAAAAAACAGACCACGGATGTGTTCCCTAAATCAGGACTCCCTTCCCAGGAGGCCTTGGTTCTAGGCTATAAAAAATGCATCCTGAAATTTGATGGGAGCAAATGTCTCCAAAGGGTGGTGAGAGTGTGGAATGTTTTTTCATAAGACATGTGTGATTACTTGTGTGATTATTGTTACATGTGTGATTACAATTTTCACATGCTTTACACAGGCTTGTAGTTCAGATGTAGACATGAAGGCACAAAGCTCACGGCATTGTCTACCGCTAGTTAAACTTCCTCTCTGATGTGGTGGAATAGTGAGTATGTGTGAGGCTTTTTTTCGTCATTGGCTTGTCCAATGTTTATGACTAATTGCTAGAAAATGTTATCATATATATATCACTATTTTTCCTATTATCTTCATAACTGCGTTTTAAACATTTCTTTTAGGTATAATTTATATGATTAATGTTTTTCATCATCATACTGCTGAAGGCTAGGCTGAAATTTACTGCTCAATGTTAACTTTAAAATAAACTCATACTATCTTATTGATGAAATGATCATTTGTTATTTTGACTTGGTGACTCATTATATATTTAAAGTTTTATATCTGTTTTTAAGTTTTTTTCTGTATTTTGATAAGTTCTTTTAGAGAATTAACAATGCTGAGGCAGGTGTACAGAGGTGTCTGTTTCAGTGACATGAAAAAAAAATTCAAGCTAGACTTGACAAAGTCCTCTAATGTTGGAACCTCGACTCTCAATCTTCAAACATCCATTGGCACTAAGACTTCCAAGACAGAAAATAAGAAAAAGCAGTATCCCTTTGTGGTGGTAGGCACCAGATGGAGTCTCAGATTCAAGTTCATGTCCCTTTACTGCTCAGTTGGATTATCCTTAACCTTGTATTCTTTTTTTTAAAAAAAACTATTTTATTATATTTTTAACAATAGTTAATCGACAACACTAACTATATTCAAGTTGAAAAATGATGTGGTTTGATATACGTACATTTCATGTAATGATTACCACAAACAAATTGACACAGACATCTCCACCCCAGCTGCACGTTGGATCCGTAGGATTTGTGCAGCTTAGGACTAGAACATTGAACTAGAAGTTGTTCATCTTATAACTGAAGCTCTGTGTCTTTGGCTAACGTTACCTTCTTTCTCCTCCCCATGCTTTTCCTCCCTGACTCCTTGGCAACCACCATTCTAGTGTCTGCCTCTATGAGTTAGAATGCCTTAGATTCCACATATAAGTGAAACCACACGGGATTTATTTTTCTAAGGGAGGCTTATTTTACTTAGCATAATACCTTTCAGGTTCATCCGTGATATCAAATATGGAAGGGTTCCTTTCTTCATTTAAATTGGATAAATGTATGTTATATATCTTGCATACTATATGTGTTTACATAATCTGATAAGTGCATACGTATGTAACACAATCGGGTTTTATCTGCTGATGCACCCGGAGGCAGACCACCTTAGCTACTGTGAATAAATCTGCAATGAGCACAGAAGTGCAGGTACATTTATTTCATACAAAATTTGTTACCTTGATTATGTACCAGGGAGTAGGGTTGCTGGATTGTAGACTCTTATTTAGTCTTAGTTGGATAATTTTTAAATGAGGTCATGTAATTTGCTACTCAAAGTATTATTCTGAGTATTTGGTGTGAAAATATGTGTAATATTTCAATAAATCATTTTATGTCATACAAAAATTATGTAGCTCAGAGGCAGTATTGTCTTAAATTGCTAAGTCAACTTATATAGCTGACAGAGTTATGCTATTACTACATTATTTTTTCCTCCACCATATTTGTCTCTACAGATTTTCAGTGTATTTTTGCCACAACTCAACTGGTGATGGTGAAGGATGAAAAAGGTTTCTGAGCCCTCTGAGAGCACATACTTCTGCAAGATTAATCTCTGTTTATTTTAAAGGAATGCTAAAGAAAAAGCTGGGTAATAACCAGGTGCAGAAATATTAAGAAATGAAGGCATGCTGAAGAATACGTATTATCAAGAGTGTATTCTCTTAGGCTTAGGATCCACCTGCAGTGAAAGCACTGAGGGGTCCCAATTTGTTAGCTTTGCTAGACTGAGCAGTGAAATGGGTTTTGGCCAACTTGGGGGATGCTTAGTTCACAGGCTGTGACAAAATCACAGGGTGCGATATACATTAAAGGAACTTTGCCATACTTTTGAGCCAATGTTTCATAAATTTTTGTCTGAAAGAGAAAAGAGTCGGCCTAGTACTCAGAAAAGCTGAGGGAGAGTCTTCTGAGCCGCCCTCAAACCTTCCTGACTCTTCAGTCCACCTCCTTTACAGGCTCGCTCTCCCCCGGCACATTGCACACAGAAGCCCCCAGGATCCTTTTCTCATACTACTGCTTTTTTTTTTTCACCAAACATATTCTGGAATGATCTCAATTCTTGAAGTTTCCATTTCCACCCGTATTTACCTCTCTGACACTTGTTTCCTCTGATTCTTCTTGTTAGTTTCCACTGCCAGTTGGATGTTGTTTCTGTGAGGTCCCTGGCTGGTCAACCTCAGAACAAGTCACATTAAAGACTTCCTCATGCCCAGTCAACCCGGTACTCTGTCTTATCCCTGCCATGTATTACTCAGCAAGAGTCAACGGCAGTTCTTTCACCCTCTTCAGCTCCCACATCCATGAGGACTGGACAACTTTGCTTCTTTGCAGAAGGGAATCTATCTACTGTGGTGTGAATATTATTTGATACTTTCCATTATTTGTTTTTTTTTAACAGTAGATTTCTAACTGGTTCCATTCTTTACACAGCTACCAGAGGGTGGATGAGAAATGTCAGTCTGATCGTTTTTTTTCCCCAGCCATTGCACTAAGTTCATATATTCCAGTGCCAGAAAAGCTTCCCATGATCTTCAACTGATTGTATAGTCATGACCTGTGCTTGACGCTTGAGCAGATGATGGACCTTTGTACACACGTGGCAGACTGTTTTCTTTGTGCCCTTTTTGTTCAGTTAGTTATGTTTATTACCTTCCTGGTCTTTTGTGCCACTCCCTCCTTCCCACTTAGCTAACTCTCATGTATTCTTAATGTCTTGGGTGAGAAGATCACTTGCCTCAGAAGTGTTCATTGAATTGGCTTTCCATTTAGGTGGGAGGGCATTGTCATAATTTGGAATCTCCAGAAGTGGATTATGAGAGGAGAATTCTTGGGGCAGGTATTAAGAAGAATTCTCCAGAAAAAACAATGGAAATAGGTAATCTGGACCTGTAAGGAAAGGTAAAACATACACCTAAATATGTAGTATCAAGCCAAATTCTATAAAGGGTAACATTGGGTCAATATCTGAGGGGCCCTTTGAAAAGACAGTAAGTCACACCTTTGAGACATACTGATTTTAATAAAATAGATGAAGTGATTATAATTCCACTTCTTTCAGCTTTTTAGCATTGTTTAAAACAGCCAAATGTGGACTGGCTATTGCGACTGAGAACACATTCCAAAAGAGTTCACAAAAAACGAGAAGGGGTTAATGGAATATGCGTAGGATCGCTTCTCCATATTCCTTTTTTGTTAGTTCCACTATCCTATCACGTCCAAACAGTGAGTCATGTTTAGCTTCCCACAGAAGGGACTACATTGTGTTTCAGTAAGAGAATCAGGCAAAGGCTCCTTGCAGGGTACATGCTTGTGCTATAGGATTCTCGGGAGGGCTCAGTGCAGGGACCATCAACTTCCGACTCAGTCATCATGAATCAGGGGGAGCTCAGCCCTGGACAACTTAGCTATTTATTGGTGTCGCTGTTGGGAAAACAACAGTCCTCTGAGAAGAAAGCATTATTTTCATTTACACTGTTTTCTTGGAGATGTCATTCTAGAGACATTATTTTCTTTTGTATTTGCCCACGTATGATTGGAAACATTTTTGATATTTCATTAGAAAAAGCACAGTGTAATTATCAGAACGGCTGGTTACCACTTTCTCACAAATCATCACCATCAGGAATGAGTCAACAAATCCTTCTATTTAGTGAAGATTGAATGATTAACATGTAACTTAAAATCAGAAATATATGTTAAAAAGTTTCCTTTAAAATGGAGTCTTGGTGTGGTGGTTTGGATCTAGAGTCCCCCAGAAGCCTCATGTTCTTACGGATATTGTATCGGGTTGGGCGATGGAGCCTGGCTGGAAGGGGTGGGTGCTTGGGGCGTGAGCTGGCATGGTCCTTTCTTCCAGTCTCTCTGTTCCGTCATGCTGTGACGATATCTGTCTCCTGAGCAGCTCTAGCTCTAGTCATGGCCCCATGATATCATTCCACCATTTTCTAGCCACCCACCCACGAACAGACTGAAACTTTCAGAAACTGTAAGCTACAATAAATCTTCCCTCCCTAAGTTGTGGATGTCGGATATTGAGTCGCACGACAAAAAAGTGATGAAGACATTTGGATAATATTATAATATTTCTTAGGAAGTTATTGTGTTCAAATGAAACATTCCAGTTTATTTTAGATGGATGCTATCAGGCAGTTTGGGGCAGAAAAAATGGATAGACATTTGATTGTGACAACAGTCTAGCACTCAATACTCTGTTATTTTCCTTGTGTGGAGAGTGGAGAGGAAAGGACAGAGGAATACTCATTTCTTTTTCCAGGATGGACCAAACTTCCCAGGTGAATCTCCCTGGCTCATTGGAACTCAATTATCAGTCAAGGTCTTTGCACAAAACAGGTAACATTATCAAATTTGGCAATTTCAAAGAGCATGTAAAGCAAGGGTCACCTGAACAGATATGGTCAGGACCTGAAGAAACTATAGGAAAGTCTAAGACTGGTGGAGACTCTTAACATTCCTAGGCTTGAAAGAATGAGGACAAGAAATGTTGATAGAATCCAGAGACACTGTAGAATGTGCAAAGAAGGTGAACTAGTAGGAATTGACCTTTTTACAAGGAATGCAGAAAGCTGAGATGATTCTCTTCCCAAGAGCCAAAAAAAAAAAAAAAAGTACCTGGATTCATTCTCTTGGCCTCTCTTAATATCCTACTGGTACTCCTCATTGTCCTACTCAACAGAAGGCCCCAGAAGGCCAGTGAGGTCCTTAATAAGGTCAATTCAAATTGGCCCCCCTGGGACACAAAACACGATGGATCAGGGTGGAAATTGGATCTGAAGGGCCATATGAATAGAAATTAATAGAGTCTACCTAGAGTGATGATTGATAGAATTTTCTATGCAACTATGAGCAAGAGATGTTTGAATCTTTCTTTATCTGAATTGTCATAATTATGTCAACACAAAAAGCATGTGAATCAAATTGGCCCATGGACAGGTATTCCCTGGACAGAAAAATTCTGGCTTCTGTTTTCTTTGATTAAAAAGTGTTCTCCTGAATATTTCTGGAATGGCTCTCATCAGATCACTCTGTCTTCAATTATAGGAAAAATAATAGACTTGTAAAAATTAGAAACTTGAATTGGAGTTATCTATGAGCATAATGACGACAAACGAACCAAGGTCTTCCATCTGGTTGTCTCAGAAATACTTTTACATGGATTATTTTACAGTTGTTTGTGAATTTGCTAAATATTGTTCTGTAGGTAATTAGCTTACGGTGTAGCATGTGGACCTGCCTAAAGCTTTTCAACAAACCATAACATAATCAAGCAGTCAAGATCCCTCTTAAAAGAATGAAACCCATGTAACACATGTATGAAATTTTGAAGATGCCTTTTTGATTTGAAAGCTATTTAAATGAAAAAATTCAAAATTAGAAAATTTATTTTCAGTACAGGCATCATTGTCAAGGTCTTGCAGTAGTCGAGAATAGTAAGAAGATGTTTATTGATGGCAGGGTACTGGGCAAAAATGTGCATAGCTATTTTGGAAAAGGTCAGTGGCAGAGAAATTGCTCAGGACAAGGGACAACACACCTACTAAAAGCATTGCTTTCAGTGTTGTGTCCTCCATGTATGGAGCAAAAGATATGTGTGAAACAATGTTGATGAAATAAAATGACTCAGGAAAAGGTCTTTCTCAGCATGGGAGGCATTTCTTTGACGTGTAGGCCAAGTCCACTTGCTAAATTTCTATGAAATGGGTAAGATTCGATTTTTACAAGTAAAACATCTTTAAGTAAGGTATGCTAAATTGAGTAGAGATGGGTTTGGAACATAGAATGGCACAATTTGGTTTGGAGATGGTGGGATTAAGGAGAGAAAATGAATGCTCCTCATATAAACAACAATATGGAAACTGTCACTCTTACCAAAAATTCGATGAATGGTGCTTTTGAGCCTCCCTATACAAAAATGTGGCACATACAATTTATTTTGATGGCCCAGCCAAATAATAGGAAAGCTATGAAAAAAAAGTTACTCATGTCAACTCCTACATGTCCTGTGACCCCTGAAAGATCTCTGCATCTGTTTGATTCCTTTTATTTATCTGTGAAGGCCAGAGCTAGAATAGAGAACTTAGAAAGATTTTTCTAATTCTAAATATATATTACACTAAAAAACCCTATTACCAGCAACAGTGTCAAATCTTTTTTTATTTATTGAGTAAGATGTAATTCACAAATATTAAATTTCTAAGTGCATAAATCTATGGTGTGTAGAGCTTGGTGAATTTTTTATGTTCCTATTTAATCACTATCCAGAAAGGCAGAGGTCTTCCTCGTGGCCTTCCTAGTTAATACCTTCCTGCCTAAAATTAGTTTCCCTAGTCTAAAATCTATCCCGATAGTTAAGATTTATTTGTTTTTCAATGTGAAACATATAGAGAGTCATACAATATTTAAACACATTAGGTGCTGTTCTAAATAAACAATGTTAACTGTAATTGGAATTAATCGCCTTGGTGTAGTGTTTTTCAACTTTGTGTCCTTTAATTTTTAAACATGTAAGATGATAAATTGAAGTTTCTATTTAGTGAACCAAAAACTAATTCTGTTTTCTTCCGGCTATGCAAGTGCTTCCTTTTCAAATGTGATTGTTCATTTCTCATTTAAATTTCAAGAAACAGTCCAATCCCATTCCCTCTGTGAAATATGCTTTCTAAATTCTCCTTTCCACATTATTGCCCTACTGTCAAGCTCAGTAAAATTTCTTGTCTATACTATTTAACATGCACATTAATCATGCAGTGCTCCACAGTAATTAATCATTTCACATATTTATAGTGTCTTTTCTTAAAAATTGCATGTGCCAGTGAAAAGACAGCTCCATCGGTTATTTTTGAAATCCCAGAACAATATAAATAAATTTATACATGCATGTAAAGTGTTCAGATCTTTCCATCTTTACTAGAACTTTTACTCTTATTTTGTACTTCAAAAAAAATGCTTCTTAGGGAATATTTTTATATTTTTACTAACATTGTCCTGCATTTAGAACCGAGCTGCTGAATTGTGTTTAAATGCTCATCTTTTAGAAAGTTTTCTCCCAGTAATAACTTGCATGTGATTGGTAAAGGATTAGCTTTCCTCCTCCCTTTTAGATGTGTCTGTTGGTTTTAGTCCATCCTACCAGCAGCAATTGGCAGCAGTTTCTGATATAGCATTTTCTAATCTCTTATTAAAAACCAGATGCAAAGGTAAGTGTGTGTTTGTGTGCTTTCATTCAGGAGGGAGAGAGAGAGGGCATAACATTGAGACCTTGTATTTGTGGGATGGAGGAAACAGCTAAAAAAAATGAAGTTGGTCATATCATCCAAGGAAAATACTCATCCTAATTTTCCATAACTATCACAAGCACACAAACATACACACTTATCTGTGTGTATACAGTATTAGGTTTCTACCAGATGAACTAAGACCTGGCTAACAAGTTCACGGGAGTAATATGAAATATTCTGAATATTTTGGATAGTTTGTTTTAAGGATTCTTCAGTAAACTCTGAAAAAAATAGAAGTAAAATATAGAAAAAAAGCATATCTTTTTTCTAAGTGACTTATCACTATAGACTCAAGGAAATGAGATGTTTATTTGAATCCTGGAGGGTAGTACTGAGTATAACTTAGGAGAAAAACATTTCTAGAAGAAGATTAGATTAACACCTATTGAAAATTAATGGAAAGTCAATCTTTTGAGGATTATGATTAAAATGAGTGATAGTTATGCATTCTAAAATTACTGACCATTTAAATTAAATCGTGAATTCAGGATTTGGAAGCAGGGGATGTCCTGCACTGCTGTGGTCGCATTCCGGGTGCATACTGCATCATGATGAACCTTTCACAGCAGCTCTAGGGTCAAGTTAGCATGTTGTTAAAACAAAACAACAAAATAAACCAAACAGTGCCAAAAAACTTCTCATAAACTCCTGGTTAGTGCAGATTCCCTACCAAACTAATGAAATTCTGACATAATACTCTTTCCCAATACTTGAGTATTTATATAGCAATTTTGGTCATAGTTTGGTAATGATGTAGATTTATAGAGGCTTATAAGAGATGATTCATATGAAAGTTTTTTTTTTTTTCATTTCTGGAATCCTCTTGGCATGACTTCCAAAACTCAGCCACTAATAGAATATAAATATAGAGTGGTTTGTTTCTATTTCTAGAGAAAAGAGTAGTAACTATAGTCTTTAAGCCATGGAGGTGGCTGAATTTTGGTATTTCCAAATTGACAAGGTATATTTATTTGGAACTGCTTAGGGTCATGGTCATTCTGAATTTATCTTTGTGCTTTGTAATAACATGGCTGGCCTTTGAAAATGTTGTTTGTGAACTCATTCTATATTTTTCCTTTAATTTTTTCTACCTATACATGAAAAAATTCATTTGGATTTTAAGAACATTTTGGGAAAATTGAAAGTGAATAAGTAGAGAGAAAATATATGAAAATTCTAGAAACTGTTGAGTCTGCTAACAAAAGTTTAATTTTTTCCCCCACAATGCTTAGCTCTTGCCAATATGTTTGCTAGGGAACACAGTACTAAAATTGGAATTAAATTTTATTTTCATATTCTTTTTGTTAAGAGAAGAGAATCTTTCTCAATTTGAAAGAATTTGGGAACAAAAAACTATTAATCTGAATATGTAAGCTTGAATTTGTCATTTAAAATGTTTATTTTCAAAATGAAAGTAACTATGATCCAAATTCCTTTGTGTTTAGAAAGAAAAAACAATTTACTTTTTTAAAAAGCTGAAACTGATAAACATCTCTACAGTATCAGTGTTTACATGTGCCAGATGCTTTGCCAAGGCCAGGAAGTCAGAGGTCAGCTCTGCGAGTGCAAACTCTGTGCTGGCCTCCTGGAGCTTACAGAAGTCACTCATTTTCTTCTTATTTTTTAATCTTCTAATGTAATTTACAAATTAATTACAATAAAATGATAATGCATATACACATTAACATACATACCATTAATAAAATGCTGTATTTATATTCATCCTTAATCATATATAAACAAAGGAGTTATTCAAGTATACAGTGATACAAAATATCCTTTCTTTTTTATGCAATGCTTTTTTATAAAACAACTTATGTGAAATATCCCAGTTTATTTCATTGCTATCAAACAAAGGTACAAGTAATTGCTAAATTATGCCACCTGTAAATATTCACAAATGAGACGCATTACTGTGTATCCAAATTGTATTTTAAGCACACATACTTTGGTCAAAGCAGACTCTAAAATAACAATCAATGTAACTGAAGTTACCTTATTACAGGACTTTTAAAGAAGGTATATTTGCCAAAGTTAAGTATAATTTTTTTGCAAATGCAGATGCTCAGAAACTAACACAGTAGAATTTCCATATGATTTGAATAATTACATTTTAATATCTTTTTCTTCTCAGAAGTGGTTATTTCATTTATTTTTCATGAGCAGTCAATAAGTTCAAATTTGTTCATTTCATAAATATATTATGAAACTAGTAGATACTATAATTTTAAGCCACGGCTTTATTCACAGGCTGAAAGTGTTTAATCAGTTTTGTATAATATCGATTGGGCTTAATTTGGACATTTCATTCCAGAATTCCTATATCTTCTATTGAAAAGATGATGAGTGTGTGCTAGATTTTCTGTACTGTGATGCACTATATGGTATGCTGCCCACAAGGCTCTTCTGAAATGTGTACATTGCTCCTAGTCACTGCGAGTATTGCTAAAGAAGATCATAAGCTATTAGCCCTCTTTGGGGATTGTCACACCTCTTGACTGAGGCAGCATATACCCAAGTGGAGACTGACACAGAATAGGGAAACCCAGCTAGTCTCTGAAGGGCTTTCCAGCATCAAAGCCATCCGTGGGGTCATGTGACTCTTAGTTTTGTTGGAATTGAAGGCCCACAGTTCAGTTCCTTTGCTACTTCTACAGGTGTCGGTCTCAAGACATGCCCTAAAATAAACACCCCATCCTAAAGGGTTCTGTTTAAGGAACCCAAGCTTGAAACTTGCCTGCTGACTTGGAAGTCAAATGTCCCAATTGGTGTTGAATGAATACTGGCTGTAAGTGCTAGGACTCATTACTTCATGGAAATATTTCTTGGTCAGTTAATTGATGTAAGTACTAATAATGATAAAATTATTTTTACTAATATTGTATGATTCTCTAAATAGAAAGGAGGACATCCTTCCCCTTTCACTGCATGGTTTGGCCCTGCAGAGGCAACCATCAAACTATGGGTGAATTAATTAAAAGTATTAGCAAATATGCAGGCTTATTTTTAAGTTGATACTTTTTTTTAATAGTCCACAAATAACATCACAAATACCTACGTAGCCTTTGGCGGCGAGAAGTTCCTTTTTTTGTTTGTTTGTCTGTTTTGAAAGCAATCAGTTTCTTCATTTGCTAGAAATTAATTAATTAAAAGAAGACAAAGCATATGGCAAAAACTCAGTTCATAAAAAATAAAACAAATCTGTTGAAATCACACTTTCCTTTTGTGAAAGTCTTTGTACTATTTTCATCTGCTGATTTAGCATCCTGTGGTCTGATTTTAAACAAAGGAAGAGATGAGGCAGACTGTTGTTAATCATGCTAACACTTCTAAAACAGCTGTTGCTATGGGAGATATTGTCGCAGTATTTATTTTTTAAATTTTACATGAGGACATCTACTCCAGTTTCCACATTACAATTTACCGGAGTAATTTAGGTAGTTTGGAGACACACAGTTCCCCCACCCTCTTCTCCTTCGAGCACGCAACACTGCTGTCTGGCATTCATATGAAGGCAATAGCTTTTCAGCAAAGCAAGGGAAAGTCTGTGAACTGTAATTGCTCACTGAAAACATGTTTGATTATTAGCACAGTTTCTCAAGTAAGTTGTAAAGAATAGAGACTGTACTTAGGGAATTAATAAAACAGTACTGTCTCGCTAGCCAGTTTTTCCAGGTGCAGTATCAGTCCCTTTCAAACAAAATCTATAGTTTCAGAACAGAATCACCCCTCCACAAGTATCAGTGGTCAAAACCAGAGAGGTGGGAGGCTCATCCAAGAGAAACAAGATTAAAAATTCAGCAAGAGACAGAAAACTGGATGTGAACCAAGCAACTTTTCATCAGTGTGTCTGCCTAAGAGGAAACATTTTCCAGCGTTCTCCTTCCTTTTTCGTTAGGAATGAGCTCAAGCGTGGTGTTCCCAGGCACTGAAACAAACGAATTGCCTTAGGCACGGAGAAGCATTAATAAATGATGCTGTTTGCTAAAGGTAGCTCAGATGCCCTGCTCCCTCAAGCCTGTATCCAACCCAGTAAGACCAAGTCAGGAAAAAAAAAATCTCTCTGCATCAACAGTGGGACTTGCCTTTTGCTTTTCCTAACTGCATACAACGAGGGTCAGGTGGACAAGGAAGACATGACATGACCAACAGACTAAAAAAGCTCTACTGCATATATTAGGAGCGCTAGGTGAGGAAAATGGCAGGCTTTCCGGAGCTCATTATCTACTTCCTCTTACTCATTTCCGTTCTGCTTAGACTCTCCTGTGAGGCAGCAGGGCGTTCGTAGGCCCTGAAGTCAAGCAGAGCTGGATGAGAGGCGGCAGAGCCAGCATCATAAGCTCCAAGCCAAGGAGATATCCTACCTGTCTGCAGTGAGTCAATGTTACTTGAGTAAGCTAAGCCGATGAGCCATTTCTATCAGCCAGGAACATTTAGAAATCAGAGACATTGAAAACATTCAGGGATCAAGTGTTTTGTCCTAAGTATGTTTACTGGAAAAGGAAAGCCTGGTGAGTCATCCTTCTATTTTCAAATGGAAACCGCCAGGAATTTGTGTATGCCCTTTGTAACTCTGTGCATTTAAATCAACCAAGTATTTAATATTAATGTGGATGACGTGGCAACAGAATGCTACTTACCAAGGAACTATGACAAAACGATTCCAAAGTCTTTATGAGGAGGCCAGGAATTAGGATTTTTGTTGTTGTTGTTGTTGTTGTTGTTGTTTTCCTCAGCAGTACTAATTTTTATCCAGCGGGTACTAGGAAGACTACTCAATATTCAGAAGGGAGCAGCCGAAGAGTCAGGTCAGGATCAACCAACCTAAGGCAAATGACAATTTGTCCACAGGCTGTAGCTTCAAAATGGAGGAAGTGGGGCTCAAAGAGGAGAAGAAGAAAGAGAGTGCTAAGGCTGCTGGAGAATTCAAGAGCCACCTTGTCCTCTGTCGTTCTTACAGTGGCGGTGCTGCACAAATTATGCTCAGCAAACTGGGCGAGCATGACTTCTGTGGATTCATTCAGGCAACAGAAACACTGAGCAGAATGGAACTTATCTAACAGTTTTCTTGTTTGACACTCTTCCTTTAATTAGTAGCTTAAAAAAATGTAAGTCCTGCCAATTTATTTTGACTCAGCCCACACTTCCTGTGTTGCCTATAACATCAAGACCTCCCAAGTGGCAAACAAAGATACTCTATCGTTTTCCCCAGGCAGGACAGTACAGTGTTTATGCACAGACTCCCAAGTCTTGGGCCTCACTCTTGGCTCAGTCAGCTGCATGTCCTCGAGCAAGTCCTTTGACTTCTCCATGCCTTAGTTCCCTTTCAAGTGCACTGAAGATAAAGAACTCTATAGAGTGTTCTGGCCAATCTTACCTCCTGAAACAACTCTTACATACTGACTAGGAAAATCTTAGTGGATATTTTGTGTAGTAAAAACTAGATATCCGACTGTTCTTCCAAATACAGCATTAGTTACAGTGAGTATTTCTACCAGTAGCTGAAAATGTTAATCCTTAGGGAAAAGTAAGTGGCTTTGCCATATCCCTGGGCATCAGTCCTCGGGTGGGCTCCTTAATCTCTGAGCTCCAGGGATCTTTGTTTCTTTCTGTTTTCTTAGAAGATAGGAATGAAAATAAAGAGTTTAAGATTTTTTTCAAAAGCATTATATTAAATAAGTAATATGTGTGCTGCACAATCTAGGTCCTAGAGCTGTTTTATCAAAGGGGTTAAAACAAAGTCTTTCCTTTGATGATAAATAGGTATAAAAATCATGTAATATATTAAGTGATAAACTGCTATAAACATGTAAAGCAGAAAAGGGCAAAGGAAGGACTTGGAGAGGCGGAGAATATAATACCCTCTATAAAAGTAGATGTTGGCGTGCTTGAACATTTTGAGCTCAAATATGAACACTATGAATGTTTTCACTGGAACCTGAAAGTGTGGAAATCTCTTTTAAAACTGCCCACAGGTACAGTAGCCAGTTCTTCAAATATCTTTCTTTTGAAGCTCCTGTAAAATGTCTTGCTAGGGTCCAGGGCGAGGACTTTTGAAGAACAGTTGCTTTAGAATATTCCTACATAGGAAGCACTGGTGATTCTGACCTATAACAAAAGAAATGCTTCCATGTTTTCATAACTTCATGAAGAAGAAGATGACATTTGTACATTTTTCAACAATCAGTTGTCTGTTGTGAAATTGCTCAAATTTAACACTGAAATTAAAATTATTGATAGTTTCTACGTAGACCCTTCTTACGTGTGGACCTCTTAGCGATGCCAGTGGTTCACTGAATTTCCTATATTTCTACTCTTTAGAACTCTGTAGAACCTTTCAAAATGGACGAAGTGGGGCTCAAGGAGGAGAAGAAGGAGGAGCTCCACAAGGCTGGTAGAGAATGAATTCAGGAGCCATCTTCTCATCCTTTTCTGCCATTCTCCTTTACCATGGATGCGCTGCACAAATTATTTAGAAGTTAGTCCATCCCTACTTTTGCAGTCTCCCAGCTGTTGTCACCAGTAAACTGGGTGAGCGTGCTTTCTGTGGATTCATTCAGGCGACAGAAACACTGAGCGGAATGCAACTTATTTTGGGTGTCTAAAAGTCTTTAGTCCCTCTTAGGTCCTTTTCTGCTTTACCATTCTTTTTTAGGATGTAGGATGCCCTTGATGTATCTTGGCCGACATCAACTTCTTGGTTAGTCAGGGGATTGGATTGGTGTATGCAACTAATAATCCACTCAGGTAGACTTGTGGAACCATTTCATGTACAGGGTGGAAATTTATTTTGTTCCTCCCAGCCTTACATACTCAGGGAAAAACCGGGCCCATACTTAGGGCAAGTATCTTGGCAGATCTTACCAGTTACCTGTGTGAGATCTTTCTCACCTCCCAGGTTACAGTCCTGGTTATCAACCTCCTAAGTCAATTGTGTTAATTTTAAGGAACTCAACCTCTTGTCTTCCTGGAGCAGCCTAGAAGCTCTTCCTCTAGGCTTTAAACTTTGTGTCAGTCTTCTACCAGAATGGCTGGATAGCAAAAGGACTTTTCTATCTTTCTTGGGGTCAAGAGAAGCCTCTCAAGAAGGAGTTGTAAATGGTTTGAATCCCCACATTGGGTCTTTTTACTTCTTGTAGCTTAGGAAGGAATCCAATACCAATGAAACACTGAAAGTTATTTCTGAGCTATCTGAGATACTGAGTAGAAATTCAAGAAAACTCACCAACTTCTGATCAGCACATGCTATCTTCATGTGGAGGATAGTTTTTATCTGGCAAAAATCCCACTTGATAAAATTGTATTTATTCTTCAAGAAGTGTCAGTGAGGTGCCAAGAGGATGCATAGGCTCAGCTTCCATCATAAGAGGTCCAGCCTTAGTTTCTCAAGAACCCAACAAGTCTTTTGCTTAGTAGAAGACCCGCAGTTGACCTTTCCTCTCAGTGTTCTCCTGGTGATTTCACGTTTTCCTCAGCACTTACTCTTTTCCAACTGAAGAATGCTCAATGTGTAAATCCAAAGTGGAAGTTGGACACAGGGGTTGGACCTGATCTAATATCTGTTTTCTATATTTTTCTTGTCAAATGGGATTGTCTGAATTTCAAATCATGTTAATTTGCTTACTCTGGCGGAATTCCTTGTTTCTTTTGTTGATTGATTCTTGATATTAGATCATAGTTTGTACAAATATTCTTTTCAATTATTTCCAAAGATCTTAGTTTTTAAGGAACATTCCAGGCTTTTCCTCCAAATTTATGAGCCTTGTCAATATTCTCCAGAACTTGGATATCCAAAAAGGCCTCCCATACAGTGTGCTCTCCCTGGATTTACTTCGAGTGTGCTCTACGAAATTGCATCCCAACGTTTCAGGCTTAGCACTGGTGCTAAGTCTTACGCCCCCATACCACTTACTATTCATATAGTTTGAAAATTGAATTATATAATTGCATACATTTTAGAAACTAAGGTTCTCTTGTGTAATGAGAAACATGTTAAAACAGCCTTAAGTCTTTTTAAGTTTGATAAAAATGAGAGATTGGTACCCTCATCACTAAGGTACCTACTTGAGCTCACCACTGTTTACATATACATGCTTTCCATTTGAATTTTTAAAAATGCAAACAAGATGAGAAAGAGTAAATAATCATCCACCGTTTGTTTGCTTCTAGGAACTGATTACATAGGAGTTGCTTAGGCACTGTTCAATGCAGTGGACGTACCTTTTTGTATAAACACAGATTTCAGAATCTCTGCAGATACATAGACGTATCCTGGGTCAGAGAGGTTTTAGCAGCTTGGATAATGCATGGGGTTTTTTTCTCCCTGAAAGGTACTGGCCAAGCTGACAGTGATAAGAATGTGGATAATCAAACAGACCTCCTGTGAATAGTTAAAAAATAACAAAGATGGATTTACTTGGTGCCTAGCACCCAAGGTACAAAAAGTCACAGCTAGCTGAAGCATGCCACAGGGGATCTGTGGTGTCTACTAACGGAAACTGTGATACTGTTTGCTTCTCTTTGGTGAGCTGTATAGCAAATATTTATATCCCCCTGTCTGAGCTGCCAGTCCATTCTATCTATAGCTTAATCGTTTGGCATTATGTACTTAGTACCCTCCTTGGTGCTCCAGAAAGGATGGAATGTCTGATTTGGGTCTCTGGTTGGCACTGTACTCTAGGTAGTTCATTCCAGCCAGTGCTGTGAAGCTCTAGAAAAGCGTGACAGTGCTCATGTGCAGGGCACTTCCTTCCTCTCACTTTTGTTCCCCTAGAGTGGTTACAATGAAGATAAGAAAAAACAACAGCTCTTGTGCCAAGTGCTGCCATCTTCTCCCTTGGTGAGAAACTGCTTCTGAGAGTGTGGGGCAGAGGAGAGCTAATGCCTACATCTGTTCCTGCTTAATTTCTCTGAATTTCAACCCAAGCAGCCTTCTCCCTTCTCCCTTGTTTGTACTCAGAAAAACAAAAACAAAAACAAAACAGAGACCCTCTTTCTTTCAAATGTTTAACTTGCAAACTCTATAGGTAGGAACAGCGCTCCAGAGCTCAGCACAAAATCTTGACTTTGCTAGCACTCACCACTCAGTGGCTTCAGAGAAGCATAGTCCAAATAAGAGGCTTAGAAGGAGCTTTTTGGAGCCTTGCTTAAATTGATTTTAAGTAGATTACAAGTAAAACACCCAAGAAGCTATCTCGAAGTTACTTGAACCATGTATAATGTTCAAGACACTTAACAAAAGTTAATTCTCCATTTCTCTTTCCCTCCCACCCTGAACTTCTCAAATTCTCTTATTAAATTATCTTCCTAATTGGAAAAATGAACAATTTTCCCCTTCTGTTAAAATGTCTATGAGATGATAAAGAGAAAAATGTTAATCAAGTGGAAGAATTTGTGGTGGGATATTAGTTTCAAAAACTAAATTATTTCAACATGTGGAGTTTTTTATTGAGCTGCCAAAGAAAATCCATGGAGTAGGTCACAAGAATAGAATCAGTAGCTAGAAGGCTTTAAGTTTCTGGGTTTAGCAAAAGATGGAAGTTCAGATAGAATATTTTTTAAGAAGTTAGGTGGTTTTGAGGAGAAAATGTAGTTAGGATTACAAATTCATAAAATAAGTTTTGGTGAACATGAGCAGAAGAGAATTTAACAATTATTAATCTTTGCTATTAAGAATAAATACACTATATTTGACAATCTTTTGTTCTAGAGTTTTAAATTATATGCTAGGCTAGAAGGAATGAGTGGGCTATTGTTCTGGTTTTGTCGCCAACAAGAGGTGCAGTTCTGGAAATTTTTCTTTAAATTTTTGGAGGCCGTTTACTAATAGTGAGTGTTATAATAGCTAAACAGCTGCTTCCTAACTTTGCAGTTCTAAAATTCATCCAAAGTAAAGCAGATGTAATTTTAGCATTAGCTGAGGCATGTGCTTAGCTTTCTAAGCAGACTTTGTTAGAAACAATACCATATCTCTGAATGCTTTGTAGGTATTTCACATCTGTGCTACCACCCAGATAAATTTTTTGCTTCTTACACAAAAATTCAAGGGATGTTGGTTTTCGTGGTTTGGATCTTCACTGTTCCCCACAGGCCACCATGTGTGGAAGGCTTGGTTGCCTTTCAGTGGCACTCTCAGAGTTGGTAGACTCGTTAGGAGGTGGGGTCTATTGGGAGGAAGTTAAGTCACTGGGAGCACACCCTTGAAAGAAGTATTGGGACTCTATGACTCGACCACTCCTTAGCTTTTTGTCCATCGTGGTGTCAGTAGCTTTACTCCTCTCCATGATATCCACCTTTGCCACAGGCCCAAATGTAACAGGATCATCTTAGCATGGACTAAAATCTCTGAAAACATGAGACCTAGTAAGTAGTTCCCTCTCATGATTTATTTTTAATAGATATTTTGCCCCAGTAAAAGAAAGATAACATACTGATGCCCTGAATAAAATGCATGAACTAAAGTTTACATGGGATAACCTCAAATGGCTTCTCAAGGATAGCATGGTTTATGAGTAAAATGACATTTCTGTTGAAAGAATTAAGTACTTCCTGTGTGATTACAAAGTAACTAGTATTTTTGTGCTTGTAACTTTTTAAAAAAGAAATGTAGCTTTGAAGAAAATGATAAGCTTAGAGAATAACTAACAAAACAAGATTAAAAAAGCTCTTCTAAGTTGGTCATGGCAATCAAATATTCAAAGACAGAATGTTTAAACCTTGGGATTAATAAAAACAAGAAGGTTTTACCTTTTTAAATTAATTAACCTAGGGATGTCTAAGTAAAGATTCAGAAACTCTTCTGCAGCTCCCAGGCTAAGAAGCATTTGTATATACATAAAATCTTAAAATATTTAATAATAAAAAATGACTCTGTTACAGAGTTTTCTTCAGGCTGGATGAGGCACTTCTAATTCAATGTTTACAGTGGTTTTGTTATCTGCTGTACGGTATTAGAGAGAAACAGGGCACGTGCTGAAAACTGAGCTATGTGCATACCAGAAAAATAGCAGAGTTGGATTGATAAAGTTAATGGATAATTTTCACATAATTTTTCTTGATATTGTAAGACTCTTTAAATATGTTTTCAGCTTATGTTACTTATAAAATCTTTGCTTCTGGAGAACACACCAGTTGTTGGCTAGTCACATTGTGGTAAGTTGCTGAGTCAAAGCCAGACTGAATTTAAAATATACTGTGGATGGTCTACAGAGGGTATGCAATACATGTGGGTAATTGTGATATTTCAACAGGTTTTATGTATTAATAAGCATTTATTCTGAGGAGAAATCTGCTTACCTAAAAAAAAAAAAGCTGTGGTAAGGTCCACAGAAATGAAGATACTGCACCACAATATGTGAATAAATTCTGAGAGCTTGGAATTTCTCCTTCCAGATTTTTCAGATGAGAATAATCTTTATTTAGAGGTACATGCCAAAATGGTGTGGAATGGAAAAACATCGTCACACTTTTGACTTTCTTTTCCCCATTCCTCTGAGCTCACTTTCTGAAGACTCTTGTGTGGGTCTTCACGTATTGCTCTGGAGAATGGGTGGGCGCTTCACAGGAATCCGGAGTCTAACTCTTCTCACGATCAAAGCTTAAATTGGTGAAGCCATTTATGATGATTTATTTATCCATACTTTCACCCTTACAAGAACACTCTCCATCAGATGTTATTAACGATATTTTATATAGTAATATTAGGACATTAGAAGACTGAATAAATTACCCCAGGCCATTATAAGCGGCAGAACTAGTTCAACTCTGTGACCCTTCTATATATTGTGGCTTTAGCTTCTACTTTTAGTGGTGTTTTGGGCACATAGGAGATGTCTAAATAAATATTTAGTGACTATTGATTGAAGGATGTAGTTAATTCGGAACTGCCCAGCGTCTGGATGTGGCATGTAGCCAACCACACTAATGTTCATCTTCTTCCACTCCACACTGAGTACTGAGCTTCTGTACACGTTGCAGCTGAGTGGCAGACCGCTTCAGCTGGAAATTTTATGTCCTGGAGTCTACAAAATTGAATGATTTCTTTGCTAATAAACATCTTGTTCTTAAAGTTGTAGATATAATGATTTAAGACCTTCGCATATGCTTTTTAGGTAATCGGGTTTTTTTAATCAAAGTAGATTTAAAATAAACCCGAGTGACTGAGTCAGTTATTTCCTGGCATAGTATAATCTTAAAATTATTCATTGGAAAAGCCTTGAAAAGTTAGGAAATATTAATTGCTGACATGCTGTAAACATACTTTTTTCTGATTAATAATAAAGATTTAATCTTGGAAAACATTAAAGCAATTGCAGATTTTGTGCATTGAATTTTCAGCAAAAATTGAAAGTAGCATTCCTGTATATGTCTTTTAACTTTTTATTTGTTTATTTGTTTATTTTTTATTTTTTTGAGACAGGATCTCGTTCTGTAGCCAAGGTTGATCCTGAACTCACTTTGTATCCCAGGCTGGCCTTGGACTCATGGCACGCCCCTGGCCCCTGCACACACAGGTGTGTGCCACTATGCCCAGCTTTCTGTGGTGCTAAGGAATCAAACAGGGCCTTGTGCTTGCAGTCCAAGCACTTTAACTGCTGTGCCATTCTTCCGGCCCCTTTAATTTCTCTTTGTATTAGTATCTCTATTAGAGAATTTTATAATGTCTTGCTGTATTTTTCAGGCCAAATATTCAATAGCTATCCTTAATTCAAATAGCATATTTTTCAGAGTTTTATTCTATTTTAACATCAAATCTTAACTCCAGGATTTGTTACATGTATATGCAAAGGGTGGTGTACATGAAGTATGAGCAACTGTGTTGTTCCTGAGCATGCTGAGTCCTTTATAAAGTCCCTCTTGTCTTGCTTGTCGTTTACTTGCCTGGATAACAATAGTTAAACGCGAAGCAAAATAACGAAGAATCCCCAGCACTGCACAAGATGGATGTGGTGGTGCACGCCTGTAATTCCAGCACTCAGAAGGTTGAGACAGGAGGATTACTGTGTATTGAAGACCAGCCTGGACTATATGGTGAATTCCAGACCAGCCTGGACCACACAGTGAGACCCTGTCTCAAGATAATAACAATAAACTCTTCAGAATTCCATTGTTCTTTAACCGTGTTTTTGCTTAGAGTTTGAATTCTTGCTCCTCATTTAGTGAAGTTAGCAGGATCCCTGACTAAAGAATAAGATGACAGATTATTGGAGACATGGCTGAACATCAAATGCCTGCAAAAAAAATCTATCTTTCTGCTTCATTGTGGTATCTTCTGAAAAATCATTGATGCTGTGAGTGGACATTAGGAGAGGTTGAGTTAGGGGATGAACATCCTCAATTCTAATATTTTGCCTTCTAAACTAGTAACCAGGGTTCGATCTGTCCCTGTTTGTACCCATCTTTTGTCACTGACTACAATCTATTCTCTTTGGCTTTAGACTGCAGAGCGCAGGCGAATGTTTACAGCTTGATTTGCTTGCTTTTCCTCTGGTAGCCTCTAAACACAGTTCCGGTGGTATCAGGACCACCCAGACATCCTGGCCTTTCCTTAAGTGCTACTGTGAGTCTGTAAAGTCGGATGAGCAAAGATAAATACACAAGCATGGGTGGAGTGTGTGGGAGCAACTCTGCTATGTTTTGGGGGAAAGAGGAGCACGGGTGGGAAGAATGAATTACTAAGAACATTTCCCATAATACATAGATCTCAATGAGCTATCTGCTGTAATACACTCATGGTTAAAAAAGGCCTGTACCAGGATAAGGAAGGCAATTCCTAGGATATTTTACCTCTCCGTGGGGGGGGGAGGGGCTAGAGAAGAGTGACTTAAAATTGGGGAGAAATATCAAATTGGAGATTCAGAAGCAGCCTCTGTTTACACAGGGTCTCCAATAACTTCACATTACTAAATTCCTACTAGTTTAGTGTTTTCTAGACCCTCTGGATACACTGGTCATTTGATAGAAGATCCAAACTAATATTTATTGGTTAATTTATTGGTTAGGAAACCACTTTTTTTTCCTAAGAACTATCTCCTCTGAGCAAAAGCAAATGCAGGGTTTGTGGGATCACTACTTATTTTAAGGAGCTTCTTTAAGAGGGAAGAAAAACTACAATATAAGATTAGGCAGAAAAGCAATGTTTTATTTAGAGTGAGCAAAGAAAGCACACTAAATTAGAAAATTAAAAGTTAGTAATTACAATAGAAATCAGAAAAAATTACATGACATTTTGGGGTTAATTACCTGGCACATTTGTACAACGCTCTTACCTATTTTATTATTTTGGGTCCATAATTCTTGATTGCCTTTTTACCTGACAACGATTTTCTAATATTTTTATGGAGAGAGTAAAAAACTAAGTTGTTTTTTGCTAGCATGGCTATACAACTTGTCTTTATTATTGAATGTTGAGATACATAAAGTATGTAATTTGTACTCCCTCTTTAGAGCTTTGTCAAAGATTTGTATGTAGCAAACACAGGAAATGATAAATTCTGTACATTGTGATTGCCGTGGGTCAGGGGAGGAGGACTTAGATGTAATTGTAGTTGTTTACTCTGGCTGTGAAATATTTCTATTGGGAAGAAACTTTCATCTGAGGCACATTAGAGTGCTAATTCTCCTGCATATGATGTTGTGAATATGGCGGTCAGAAGAGACTTTTGCAGACTGGCTTCTGGGTCTACATATTTTAAGCTTGTTTTTCTCTATATGATCCAAATACTTCCAATGTCGTGTGCTGTAGGCATGCTTCTGTTCTGAAAGCCTGTATCTTTCTGCTGGTATAGAATTAGCATTTGCACAAGGGATGGGGGAAAACATGTTTGGATGCCATTTCTGAGTGTAAGGGAGGGTGATAATTTAATACATAAGAATTGACTCTGAATCACAGAATTACATCCTACCAACCAGCATAAATTATCCTTGACTTAACTTGTTTTTTTTTTTTTGTTAAATCACAAATACTCATAGCCCACGGGAGAGGAGGAGAATCCACAGGAAGACGAACAGAATGGGACAGAAGCCGTAGGCACTGAGGTTAAAAAATGTCACACTGGCAAATTTTGCAAGTAAGTTGTGTGACTATATGTACAGCCCCAGGCTGTAAGCTCCTGGGGTCTTGAAAGGGTCCCATGGAAACGAGGTATGCTGGCTGAGAGAAGTTTCATTTACTTCATAATTAGTCTATTTATCCATCCGTCAAAATGATGTGGTCTTAAAGATTAAAATATATAAAGATAAGTAATGCATAAGACCCTCACTAACAAATCAACTGTAAATAAACCAAACCCACCAAGGAATGATTGGGAAAATGATTGAAATGTAATGTGTATTATGCGCCATTTCCCCAAGTTGAATGTAATTATTATGTCTAACGAGTGTATACTACTAATAATAATTTTATGAAAAACAGAGAAATGATTGGGAAAACTATAGGAAAAAAAGTAGCTCACTTTTCAGGGCCATGAAATGACTGAGCGCCTTTTACATTGTGAACATTTGTGTTATTTTCATTATATTACATGATAAATACAATTCCTATGATCATTTGGGTTTGGTTTTATGTTTAATTAGCTTAGACCTCATTACTAGTCTTAACAATTTTTCCATTTCTTTTGTGTCCTCGGGCACAAGCTGAATTCTCAAGGTGATTCCACAGTTGTGCTGTCTCACGAGATCTTTCAGCCAAGACAGCATCACTCTCGTCACTAGTATTCTCCGAGGTGAGACTAGCTGGGAGATCAGTTCTCAGATCTTCCCTTATTTCTTCTCCAAGGATCACAAACAGGGCAGTTATCAGCCAATTCAGCTACAGACAGATTTTCTTTTCCTCCATATACAATCCAATAAAATGGATGTTTTTCCTGGAATTCAAAAGTTAACACAGAGGTTGAGCTTTCTGGATTCTTTAAAAAAAATAGCTCAGAAATGCTGTAATAGACCGTCTTAAGTAAATTTCTTATGTATTTTATGCAAAATTGATGTACACTCAAGAGATGTACACTCGCCAGGTTACTGAATCCAACCTGTGTGCGCTACCTACAGACCCTTTTCCTTTCCTTCCTGTAGGCGGCAGCGTTTGCCACACCAGCCTTACAGTCTTTGACATTCCTTCATCATCCATGACGCTGAATGTTGATCTGGTCATTTTCCTGGGGCCTCCCAGTCATTTCTTGGAGGGCTGGATTTACCTACAAGTGGTTTTCTCCAGGAGTTTTATATATTATGTTTCCTAAGTTCTTTCATATTTCAGAATTCCTGGGTATTAACATTGTTCCTGAGCTAGTACGTCTGGCCACTATAGTTTGAAGAATTCTTTTTCTTGCTGGATAGTACTATAGTACTATTTTCTACTTTAATATACTGCTGTGAAGGAACCTGTAATTGATTAGATTGTTTTTCTTTTATTCACTTGTTTGTTTTTTTTAAAGTCTGGATTGTTGAAAAAAATTAACTGTCCTTAAATCTTGAAGACTTCACCAGGATGTGTGCAAAATTAATCCTTCAGTCTTTTTCTCCAATACATAGCTGTTGTTTAATCTTTTTTAGAGATTTCTTTTTAATTTTTCTAAATATTTGTTCAGTTTCTCTTGTCAGATTACAGTGGCAAGGGCATAAAATACTCATCTGTTATGACTATTTCACCCTCTTATCAACTTCATTTAAACTTGTTTTCTGTTATTAATATGTCAGAGGCCCACACTTTTCCTCTGTCCCATTAATATGATGTTCAGAGTGTCCTCTTTCTTACTATTCCTAATTTATGAAAAAGACCTGATAGTTCTGACAACGTTGCTGGGCTTTCGTTATGCCTCTCCTGTCTGCCATTAAGTCTACTCCTATTGTTTTACTAGCTTTCATTCTTTTGACTTCTTAGCCCTATTAAGCCCTTGCTCACTGGGAAGCAAGTTTGAGGACTTTATTCTACATTAAGTGTGTTTTCTTCCCGACTAGGGTTTTGCTGCCTGTTTGGGAACCGTGTTTCTTTGTCTCTGTGTTTTTGTCATCGCTGTGCAAATCTGAGATTCAACTCTGCGTCCTGCTGACTGTGGAGAGGGAATGCTCAAGTGTTTGCTCTGCTCTTGAAACACCTGTGTGCTTCTCCAGGACGCCTGGTCTATCCCAGTCCTGCTGTCTTGGAGTGAGGCACAAGAGTTGTTCGGACTCTCCCAGAGTTATCCCCTGAGGCCTGGGTGTTGCTCTCACTGAGTTTTTCCCTCACTGTAGGTTGTGAGAGTCAGGCTGGAAGAAAATTAGTTTCTGCTTCTTTCTTGTTTGGTTTGGGCAAATTTCTCTATCACAATCCATTGCGTTATTTTGGGATGTGGTTTCTTCTTGGGCAGCTCAGATCAGCTTTCTGATGTATATGTGATGATCTTAAGCTTGTGCTTCCAGTTTAAAAAAAATTAGTTGAGATTATTCATTTTTTTTCTGGTTTCACTTGCATTTCTCCCAGTTGCCTTGAGCTCCAGTAAGAATAGCAAATGGTCCATTTCACTGAGCATTATTGACCCAAAGTGGTTCCCTTTTTCTTTCAAATGCTGCATATGTGTCTTTCTTTAACATTGCATAATATTCTGTTGTGTATAAATGCCATATTTTCTTTGTTCATTCCTCTGTTGATGGGCCTGTAGGTTGCTTCCAGGACTTAACTATTATGAATTGGGCTTCTGTAAACATGCACATGTATTTATGATATGGTAACTTCAGTTCATTAGGGAAAATGCTTATTACAGCTGTAGCTGGGTCAAATGGGATTTCTATTTTCAGATTTATAGGGCACCTCCACACTGCTTTCCATAACGGTTGAATCAGACTGAAGTCCCACCCCCAGGGTAGTCCTGTTCCATTTCCTCCCAGAACTCTTAGTTTTGAGTTCTTACTTATGCTCAGTAAATGGACCAGACACAAAAGATTAGGTACCAATTGTTCGTTATATAACACTGCCCTGAACACGTGCACAAAAAGATGCTCACATGAGAGAGAAGGTAGGAGGAACGAAGGACTGCTAGGGAAGGGAGGAGTCACTGAGAATGGAGGGGGGCATAAGGAGGAAGGTGACGAGGGAATGAAAACGTGGTCAAAACGTGATGTGCAAGGGCACAGATAAAGTTAGAGGAGTTTATGAGTTTATGAACCCAATCAGTGTCTTTTATTCATATGCATGCTCACCTCTTATCAACATTGGTATCTTGTACTTCTTGGTTCCTTTATCAAGACTTTGGCGAGAAGATTCTTGCATCAGTCTTATGTCTACCATCTGTATTTAATTTTTCTCTTTTGTCCTTTTTTACAAGAGTGGCCAATATATTGATATCTATTAAACCAACTATGGTGACACTGTTGACATGTTTAAGAAATAAAAAGATTAGAAGAAAAGATTTTACCATTTATTTAGGGTTATAGAATGCTTCATATTTAGTAGTATTTATTTGTGGTAATATAACTGTGACTATACACCATTAGATCATTATTTCCTTTTGAACCATCTATGTCAGTTTTGACACTAAATTGAAACTTCTCTTTTTTCTTCTTTTTGTTTTTCTTTGTTTTTGTTCCTCTTTCATTTTATATTTTCCTCATACTGGGGTTGAACCAAGGGACCAGTGAACATTTATTCTAAGCAAAAATCTCCCACTGAACTACAACCATTGTATTGAATATATTTTGAAAAAGTTCAATGAGCATGAGATGTATTTCTTGAAGGTTTTATTGAATTTTGTTATTTATTTGTCTGGTTTCAGGGTAATTTCAGGGGCATATTTTGAATTTTGATTAATGTTTCATCATTTTTCATGATTGCTAGTTTATTTTTCTTCTTGAATTAATGTTGTAATTTTCTAGAAAATATTAGATTTTTATGTAGAATTATCCCTAGTTGGCATCTTGTATGTTTTTGTTTTTTCTGCTTTTATCAAGAGATTTCTCTTTTTTGTGTATTTGTAGTTTTTCTTTATATTAGCATATACACAAGAGTTCTTTTGTGCTTTGTAAATATACATATATGATGTGTAGAAGAATATATATGTTATCCTAGAATTCTGAAATATTGCTATATTATTTTAAAATTTAAAAAGGGCATGATGTATCATAATCAGTTATATTTAATGATGTTATCTTTCAAGTCCGAAAATTTTTCTTCTTTAATATCTTTGATTTTTTTCTGTGCAATATCCTTACTTTTCTTCTTGAGTAGCAGTTATCTATCTGAACATTGACTACATTGTCTCAGCCCTGCATCTTAAGTCTGTCTGTTTCCATCATTTTTTACTATTTTTATTAATATAGATATGCAGTACATAGTGTTTACAATGAATTTGAGTAGTTTTGTGCACCTATATATCACATCAATATTACAATCCCTTTCCCTCCCCATTTTGGTCCTCTCAAACTCTCCGCATAACCCCCATAACTCCCACTGTCACACCCATTTGGATCTATAGAATGCCTGTGTCCTGGGCTTCCCAAATCAGAGAAGCTGTGTGATATTTAACATATTTAATCTTCTGCATCTGACTCCTTTGCCACTCAAATCACCATTTACTAGCTCGGTTTCCCAGTCCTACAGTGGGCTGCAGTGGCCCTCTCTTGACGACTCTTCTCTGAGTCCAGCAGAGCTCTCTATTGGAGTGATTTACCAAAAATTCGTTTTTTTTTTCTTTACTATGTCTCTGTTGAGATTCTTTAAGGTGGCTTCATCCACCAGTCCACTTAAGAAAAGAACTAATACAATGGAATTCGTAAGACTGGAAAATGTGAGAAAGCAAGAAAAGTTAAAGTACTGAAAGGTAAATACTTGCACATTCAAAAGGCATGCTAAATTAAATGATCTTAACTCTATATTGAATTGCAACATTAATTGAACTTAAATCTGTATCACATAAATATACTACAGTTAAAGAAACAGAATGGCATACTTAGGTACTGCAGATTAAAAAAAAAACTTTTATAAATTATTTACTCATATTTCATTAATTTCTAACATTTTTGCCAGATTTGGTTTATCATTTTGCCTACATATCCATCTCTAACTTCTTCCATACATATTTTGAAAGATTTAATAACAATTCCCTATGTTGAATATAATTATGTTTTGCACACTTATATATACTAAGAATAATAATTATGGGGGAAGATTCACAGATTTTATGAGACAATTGGTACTGTTTTAGAAGGATACCCATCAAATTCAAATACCAATCTGTTTGTTGTTGTTACACTTTCCCTTTAGGTGTTCCCTTTTCCTTTTCTTCATGTTTTTTGGTGCTGCTTGTCTCTCTGCTTCTCTCAAAGATTCCTTGAAGTATTTTCTGCAGTGCTGGGCCAGTGGTCACAAATTTTCTCTTTTTTGTATTGGAACTACTTCTTAAATTCATCTTGCGCATTATGATTTTCAGCTTCAGACATAGTCTACTATTTATTACTGCCAGTGTGATTTAATTTTTTGTTTATCACTTAAATATTAAAAATCTGTTTATTAATCTTACGTTGGTGTTTTTCAGCTTCTTAGATATTTTTAATGGTTTTATTTCTTTATTATTGACATCACTTTTTGCATTTTCTACTACGCCAGCCAGAAATACAAGAGCTTCAACAACAACATCAATCAAATAACAACGAAAACTTCAGTGAAGGAGAAAAGAAGGATGCATTTGGTTGCTTTTCTAGGTAGTTTTCTGTGTGCTATTGAAGACTATTATTAGAGGTAATCTCTTTTTCAATGTGCTCCCACTGAAGTTTCATTTCTTACTTTTTTCTTTTTTCTGATATGTTACTCTGAAGAACTACAAAGGTGTATGATGGGCCTCTGGCCCATTGTGACTTCTAGACACCCAGAACATTTCACTTAACCAGGAGTATTGATGTCTTTTTTTTTTTTTAGACCTCATATTCTCTTATTTTCACAGCTTCCTTCTTTGTAGAAATTTCTATTTTGTGAGCTGCACACTGCTGTAGAGCTCCTCCTTCATCTGTGCTGGTTCTGTTTGGCTGTCATGATGGCCTGCGTTATTGTTCTATTGTTTTCTTGGGTACTGTTTGAATAAATATAAATGCAGGTTGATCAGTGGGCATTCAGCAGTGACTAACACAAGAAACTGTACAGACGTGGAAGAGATTCAGCTCCTCAGACTTCAAACCTATGTTGCTGGTCAGAGAGAGGAAGAATAGCAGAAAGGCACAAAAGGAACCTTCTGGCTAATTCAGCTACATTTTAATTGACTGTTGGAAGTTCACAGACATTCACTTCTTATGTCACAGATAGAATTGAGTCCTATTTATATCATCAGGTGGAAGAGGGACTGGGAATGTAGTCTTTTCTGGGTATGTAATTTTATATATCTAGCAATAAATAAATAAGGCATTAAAAACGATGAGTGAGAACAGAGGTTTGTGCCGGCAAATGACCCTGTTTGTCACAGCATGTGTACATTCCATTATCAACCCAAAGGAAGGTCACCTCGATCCTTCATCCCGGGCTTACTTATATTTCTTATATTCAAACTTTTTCTCTCCTGCCAAACTTCCATGAAACCTGCTAGGATAGAAAGAGAGCACAAACGACTAAGGTCCCATATTATGCGTCTCACCTTTCTACCCTCTTCCTTTCGTACTTCACGTTGTTCTCTTCTTTGGGGGAAATAACTAGTGGGTCATTTATACAGTAATTACTCAGCTCCCTAATGCCACGTCTTCTCTCCCAGTTGTCCCTCAACTAGCACTAGTCACAGAGTCTCAAGACTTCTGCTTTTGTCTTTCCCGCTGCCACCACAATTAATTTCTCCTTCACCCCTTCCTTCTTGATTCTGAATCTATGCTCACACTCATTAATGCCATCCACAGCAATGACTTTCATGGTTCTTTACCTTAAATGACCCCATTTTTTGTATCTTGCAACAATCTTGTCACTTTTCTTACATCTTCACCAAGACACGCATTTTAGATATTAGTGATTAAACAAATTCATGTAAGTGGTGGAATTGTGATTCCCACCCCGATATCGTAAACCCCATGTCTGTAGATTTTTCCATCGCATAGTCACATCACAGGTCTAAGATTTTATACATTGCTTCTCATCAACAATGGTTCAAGTGATAAAAAGTCCTGGATTGATGAAATTTTTAGTTATCCTTAGATGTGCACTGGACTGAAATAAAGACAGTGGTTCCCAGATAAATGGAGAGGATCCTTGCCACCAAGTAGAGCTAAGCAGTGGCTTCAGATATCTACACCCACGGACACTTGGACTCAAAAGTCTTCTTTTCGCTTACCAAAATATTCCTCAACTGGACAATATTATCTGGACAAACATTGCAGAAGTTCACAAATAATGAACAGCTGCAATAGCAAATCCTTTCTTCCTCTTGAGTGTTTTATCAGAGCTCCTGTGCTCCCCGCTTAGTGCTAAATGCCTCGCGGAGGGAAGCAATTCATGGGTGGATGCAGCCATGCACATCAGAGAAGATTAACTTTCTCCTCAGAGGGTCAGAGTCTTGTGCAATGGCTCCAGATGAAAGAGGGGACTGCAGGCAGAGAGTCCTGAACTCCCAAGCTTGGCAGAAGCAGAAAGGAAATGGTAGCAATATAAAGATAATTTTCCCAAGAGGAAGTCGGTCAGAAACTTTCTAGTGAGTGTAAGCAGAGCGCACGTTAGTTAAGTTGTTATCTTGGGGTGCTCGTACTATTGCAGGATTTTCTTTGAAATAGATGAAATCTCTAATCATACTATCGTTCAAGTTTCTATTTTCCTTTGTGGACCATGTAGTTAATACTGGTATGTAGAAAGAAATCAGCTTCAATCTAATGCATTAAACATTTCATTGGGAGGTTACCACTTTACTGCTAAGTCATGATATGATGGGTGCTTCATAGAGGAAAGAAGGGCCCTTATGGACATATGGAGACTGGTAAGAGTGCTTTATGTTTGGTCCCTGTACATTTTACAATTCTGTACAATGGGTTATTTAGTCATCAGTGCAACTTGTAGGTTAGAAAGAGTAGAGCTGGATACATTTTGAGATAGCCATGCTCATAAGTGGGAAAACTGCTCCACTCCAGATGCAAATGTGTGTATGTTTGGCCTCCTCCATTACAAAGAAATGCGGGTGTTAATGCTGTCTGAGCTTCACTCCTTTACCAGTGCACAACACTCTCCAGTGTTGTTCATTATTTTCTAACTGTTCTGCTTCTCTTACTTTGCTCTGTGGTTTCTGGAGATTTTCATGGAAATAGGCCTGAACCCTGAACACTTAGAAAACTGAAGAAAACAAAAGTAAGGAAAGGATTCTTTGGTCTCAGAGCAGCAGGAAGCAGTAGTGTTTAGGAAATGAAGAGTTCAAGAACTCCAATTCCAACCTAGAAGGAAACACTCTTCCATTCTAAACTGAAGAATTTGTTTCCTGGGAGGAGGTACCAAGAACCCAGTAAGAAGTTGCTTGGTAGAACCTTTAGTCATACTGGAATATAGATGCTTCCTAACAGAGTCTCATGGGTAATAACACTGGAGAAGCAGCAGATGTGGACCAGACCTGTGGTCATGCTGAGCATGACTGCTATGGAGTGATGATTGCTACTTGAAGAGCACAGGTCACTGAATTCCACGCCATACCTGGGTCTACCCTAAGGCCCTGAGCCATGTCAGCCCACTAGGCTAAGGAGGACTTCTCACAAATAGCTCACATTGTTTTCTCAAATTGAATAGAATTTGAATTTGGCAATAAAATTAAGGATTAGAATATCAGGAGAATCGTGTTTCCTGCATTCCTTAGTTACTAGAGATTGGTATTCATAACTGTTTTCGCTAGCTTGTAGATGAAGGTTTCTACTATATTCCATCAGTGAAGGAATTGTTGACTGGAAGATTCTGTTTTACGGCACAGAGAGTTTTTCCTTATAATCTCTTTTATAGTCTTTTGAAAGGCTTGGTCTGTGATCTTTCTTTTTCCCTCATAGGGTATTCTTGCAGTTACATCCTAATTCTGTGGTTTTCTTTGTTCTCATGACTTTTGGTCCAATCTCACCACACGGGCAGTTTATAAGACCATACTCTTCTCTACAGACTAGTTGCTGATACTAATTTGTCTAAGATCTCATAGGCCCAGCTCCTCTCCATAGCTCTCTCTCCTGGCTCCTCTCCTGATATCCCACTAGCTTTACCCAAGTTAATCCCTCCCAAAAGAGTGGTGTCCAAAGAGTGATTCTTAGGCCAGCAGCTTTGTGCCCCTGGAGACTCGAGACACATATAAATTCTCAGTCTAAACCTCAGACCTATTGACTTAGCAATAGAAATCTTGACCTACAATGACCTTACAGATTTGCTCATGTTTGAGAGTCGCTCTTTGGGAAGAAGGCACTCTAACACGGTGATTCCCATGGCAGTCCCCAAGTGAAGGGCTCCCGGTGGGTAGACGAAAGTCCCTGTGAGAAGTGCTGCTGTTCTCGATGGATGCAAAGCAAATAACCCAAAACTTGTAATTATATTTTCAAGCTCTCTGTACCAATTTTCTTTACTTGCAAGTCAAATTTAAATCTTCTGACCTCACGGGCAACTTTTCAGGAGAATTCTGAGTATACAGATTTCAATTTAATTGTAGTTCTTCTTGCCAAGTTGTTAGTTGATTTTTCACTATATCCCTTATGCTGAAAGCTTTTAAAATGTCATTATTGGATAATAATAATAATAAGAAGAAGAAGAAGGAGAAGGAGAAGAAGAAGAAGAAAAGGAGAAGGTGGAGAAGGAGGAGAAGGAAAGCAAGCAAGCCTGGCTTTGCAGGCAATGCGGCAAGTTAGATGGAAATTCTTCTGGGAAACTGCTGCATGAACACTATGGATTTCCTTCTGGTGATTATGCTAGCTTTTTATGGAACTCCTCTTAAAATGAGAGCAGAAAGATGAGATTAAAAATAAACCCTGAAACCCAATCAAGTTTAGCATTTCCAACAGGAGAGTCGCAATCAGTACTTCTTTAGCTTCTAGGTTTCCAAAACACGAAAGCTCTGTTGCGTACTCATTTTCAGTTCCGTGCTACACTCTGACATGAATGGAGCGTTTCACTTTTTATTATCCGGTAAAGTATTGATTCTGCATCACAAGGGGAAAATATAAGTGCAGGTCTTTCAAAGATGACCTCAACCACAATATTAGAAAATTGCTAAGTGTTAGAAATCTCCAGCACAGTCCTGGCAGAGAGCAGAGGCTCGCAATTTGCGATGCGTGGTGTGAAATCCCTGGACTCTGGTTTTAATAGGCAAACCAAAGCGAAATATCCAGACCAGTCAAATCTGTTAATATAACATAACCATCAAATTTTCAGTGTCATATATTTGAAAGAAAAGACCCAGGTATCAAAATGGATGGCCAAACATGAACTTTGAGCTTTCTAAAGTTAAGATTTCTAGTGGGTCAATCATGGTCTCTGAAAGAAGTCTTTATTCAAATTCCTCAAATATACTGAATTTTGTTAAAGATACACTTATGATAAATTACCTCTTAAAATTTATTATTTTGAAAAAGTGTCTCTTCTATGGAACAGGTAGCTCATTTCTGATCACCCTTTTGTTGCTTTATACAGTGACAACCCACTCTCAGTCAGTTCCATACTGACATGAATTTCAATTTAACTGGTTGGGCTATTTCGCACTGGCTTCTGGGCCTTTGTCTTCTCCTTTCTTTGTCTGGAGAGAAAGACAGCATTTAAGGATCAGAGGACTGTTTTAAAATATGATACACAGCTGTTGCTAATGAGCAATGAGATTGACCTTATTAGCAGAATCAGTTATTATGTGACAGTTTGTCCAGGAAGAAGCCCAGTAGGAGCACCCTTCTTTTTATCAGGAAAAAAACTTACCATTTGTGCGTTAATAAGTGAACTAAAGGCAGAAACAAGACATTTAAAAGAACAGAACAATTGTTTCTTTCTTATAATATTTCCCAGCATCAATAATTATATTATGGATATAATATTCTGTTGGATTTTCAACTCTGATCGATTGTTCTGTTGGATTCTCTTTTCCCCCCCTTCCTGCTGTACCCCTGCACCACTTTGTCGTCTTATATATTTATTTGGAAGATAGTAGCATCCCTAAATTTAAAAAAAATATGCATTTTGCTCATTTACTATAGACAACTTCTTGAGGTTGGTCTGGCGATTGGAAGGAATGGGTCCCTGTGGATAGAGTTCAACCCCCTAGGGCCAATAGGTTGGTGGGGAGAGGCACACCAACGCAAAGAATTGTGACACAGGCAGCAAGAGCTATTAAAAAAGTTACAAATAGAGTGAGGCTATAGCACTGCATAGGACATGAGGGAAATCACCCCTGTTTCTTTGAAAGAGATAACCTCGACCTGGAACTTAACATCCGAATAACACTTGAAACATGAAAATAGAAGGAAATGCTGTTTCAGATGAAAGTGATGGAGGTGGGTGCAGACAGGGATTGTGATGTCATGAGTTATGATTTTTGGAAGATGTATTACATAAATTTTAAAAAATCACTGTAACACAGACTCTAAGAGAAGAATTTAAAATAACAAAAATGAACTCAAAGTTAATGTTTGACAGAAGCCATCCGAGATGCAGGGTGTGGTCCTGAGCTGGCCAGAGACCCTTGTCCAACCTTCTCTATCTCCATCCCATGGAAAATGGTCTGTTCTGATTGAAATACATGCGGTCTAACCTAGCAGCCGGAAGCAGAGATGAGAATATATTTTCAGGAACAGTGAGTATTGTGAATCTGTCTGTTAAACACCAAAGCACCTAAAAATTTCAGGCCACTGTTCATTAATCAAATAGTCAGGATGCATGCTATACATATAATTTATATAGAGCAGTACGTTGGGGCTTATCATTTCATTTAAAAATGGATTATTGGATTAGATCCTCGAATTAGATTTATTAGATATTTTGGAATTGTAAAGACCTAGCCTATACAAAAAGAATATTGATCATGTTGTTGGTTAGAACTGTGACTACGTAAAACCCATAGCACTTTATTGTGGGGTTAAATTCAGTCTTTCTACCACTATTTATGTTTCAAATGAGTCACTAGAACAACATCCTGACCCCTGACATGTTACCAGCGAAACCGTATCCTTATTTTTCTCTGGTTTGTCCTTGCAGCCAACAAGGTTTTGGTTGTATTCTGCTCATCAGCGAGAAATCCCCAAATACCAGCGGCATACCAGCATCTGCAAGGACCATGGATTTGAGACTAATTTCAAACACTGCACACGAGACTCAGTCTCCTCCTCTTCTTGGGAATGCTGTCAGGCAAAAGATGATTTCACTGACCCGTGTCAGTCTTAACATTTTGTTTCTCAGAAACAGAAAGAAATCTTCAGCAGGCCTCATATGTTGAGGGTGGCTGCATACATGGTAGGAAACAGGACATTGGTCTTTGCAGTGTGCAAAAATAATCCCTTGGCCTTGATACAGCCTCTTCCACCATGCTGAAAGCAAGCAGTTCTGCTCAGGCATGCCCTCAGTGTTTACAGAGTAAGATCAGATGAAATCACTTCCCTTTTCCAAGTCAACACTACGGTCCTAGGAGGTCATTGGACATTATTTACCCTTAGCAGTGGACATTGCAATAATAAAACATTTAGGCATGAATATTGAATCAGAGAAAGCTTGTTGGTCAGTATCTAACAGTCTGGGTCTCTCCATGCTCACAGACAGATGTCGGTAGGGAAGAGGTATTTTCTTTGGATTAGATTTCATTTTCATTCCCAACTGTAGCAAAACAGTCTGCTTCACAGTGAGCAGCAGCTTAGGGCAGGGTGGCATGGGTGAGCATGCCAGGAGAGGGAGTGCCCCTCTCACACATCCACAACCAGCCTTGGAAAATCCTGTGTAGCCAGAAGGAGCTTGCCTAAGAGCAGATGTGGGGTTTTGTTGTACTTACAATAGATTTTCATTCTTCTAAATAGCAAAAAAAAAAAAAAAAAAAAAAAAAAAAAAACCCTGAAGTCTTTAAACTAAGGAGGACATGTACTATGATCATTTTTTTCCATTTTTAATATCTCCAAAATGGAGACTCTAATGGTTCAAAATAGCCAAGGGTGGAGAATTTTAGCTATACTAGTGACATAGTATTCAAATTTCTTTCATCTACTGTTTAAGTCAGTCTGGTATTAAGACTCAACATCTGGATACAACATCCAAGACCATCCTAGATTTTTCTCTTCTGGCGCTATTATGCTCTCGTTAAAACTTTCCTCACAGCATAATCGGATCTATGATTCTCCAGTGAATATGTTTTTCATTTTCCTATCTTTAGAAAGGAGACATTCTTAGCCAATGTTGACAGTTAAGACTTTGAGTATTTATTTTGTTCAACCTCTATTAAAATGACTGGAAAACCTGGATTCTTAAATTTCATAAACGTTAGGGTATCTTTTTGTTTGTTTGGTATTGGGGACAGTACTCAGTGTCTTCACATTGATTTATACCCCCATTTTTCCCTTTATATTTCTAAAATTTTGGAATGGGGTCTCACAAAGAAGCCCATACTGGTATTGAACTTCCGACCCTCTTGCCTTGGCCTCCCAGAGCACTGAGATTCCTGGCGCACATTACCACACCTTGCCGGATGTCCGACTTGGTGCACATAGTTATATTTTAGAACAGAGTTCTGCCATGCAAATGAGATGGACTTCTGTTTATTTGAACATAAATCTTGGGAACTTTTTGTTAGGAAATGATTCTCTATGGTTGCTATCTTTCCTCATTTTCAATGGGTGGCCATGACTATGTTTGTTTCAGACTTTGTTTCAAGTATATGTGTACGACAAGTGACCCCTGAGGACAGAGACAGTGTCTCCTTCCAGAGCAAAGGGCAGACGTGTTTAGTGCCCTTTATAAAAATTCCTCTGAACATAAACTAAAAAAATTCTGCAGCACATTGTAAAATTTCTGCTATACAACCATGAAGACTGATCCTCTTTGCATTGTTCTGTAGAAAGCAGATTCAAAAAAGAGGCAAAATTAAATGCTGATACTCAGGCTGCTGCTATTGCCAGGAGAATTAAAGTCTGTCTGATGAAACAGTGGCAAACTAACTTGTTAGCTTTCTTGGTGGGTAAAATACCAAACCATTGAAAGTTGACGCTGCTTATATAATAATATTAATTCTTTGTTTCCTCACTTGCAAAGCAGACCTTGAGGACAGTTCTGACTTTAGGTGGATAATGAGCTCAATGTAAATCACATACTAAATCATCAGAATATATTTCTTATTATTTATGAGATACTTTCAAACTCTACCTTAAATAAGCAGTTCTTATGTGTAGTCTTATTTTTCAAGGAAAATTTTTGTTAAAAAGGTAGTGTTGCAATACATACAACTTCAAGATATCTCCCCCCAAATATAATTTAATATTTTTATATTTATATTATCTGTGAGGTTAACACTGTCTGTTCTCATTTTCTGGTACAATTTCTTTTAAAATATTAGATGCATCCAGTATAGAAGTATATATGTGTGTGTGTGTATATATATATATATATATATATATATATATATATATATATATATAAAATACGCTAATATGTTTTCTATTTAATCCTGTGGATCTACATAGGAAAGGGCATTTACCAGGAAATTTGATTGGCTGAGTTTAGTTTGTGATTAAAATTAAAATTTCCGAAATATTCTGTGTTTATTGCTCAAAAATGCTGTATGATGGCATAATAGAGAAACTGGTTTAATATGTCAACATGACTGTATACGATCTCCAGTCTACACATATGTGTTTTCCTGATGACTTTAATATATGAAAGCAGAAGAGAGGCCAGTTGTAGCAATAGTCATGCTACACTTTTTCTTAAAATGCATCCTTGGACCCCTTACCCCTACAGGAAGATGTTACAATTTTGTGGCCAGCTTTTACAGGTTCTGACAATCGGTCTGGCTCTACTTCCAGTAAATTTTCTCTTAGACTCTTTTACTACACAAGGCCTTAAGCACTTCATGTCACTTCCCATTTTCATCCACTTCAGACACACCTTTCTGTTTGGTGCGATGTGCCTTTCCCTTTCTTTCCTACTCAGTATCATCTGATATGTCCTATCACGCTAGTTCAACCTGCTTTCACTGTGGAACTCTGCCTTATCCAGGTGCAACTGACTGACCCCTTCTTTGATTCTCACTCTTAGTATCCTTATTCTTGCTTTTAAAAATGTTCCGTATTTATTTGGCCATGATGTGTTTCACGATTGCTAGATGTTTGTGGCTCGGTGCTAACTTCATCGTTTTTATGTCTTTGGCATGACATTCACAGTTAATGGCAAAGGACAGAGACTCTTTTTTTTAATCAGGGGACGTAGAATAAGACTGGTTGGCTTTTCTAAAACTTAGGTAATGAAATTTGTTTCCCTGACATTTGGTCTAAGCCCAGTGTTTCTCATTGGATTGGATTTACATAGAGAGCTTAGATAAAGTGCTAATGGCTGATCCCAAAAATATCCCAGAGGCTCTGATGGTTACACCCAATCTCAGTCAGTATAGATGTAATCTTACACTGGAGCCCAAGGTTCAGTAATCACAATGGCAAATGCTGACTCTGGTCTTATTACACGAAGCATTATTTCAGTTACTCTTTTAGCTCTCTTTCATTAAAGCCATGGTTGAGAACCACATAAAGTATCACTTTAAGCGCTCTTTTAAGCTCTTACTTTTTCATTAGTTTATAAACACCCCTTTTGAAGGCAAAGGTGAGGGACCACTGACGGTGTGGATAAATGGGAAAAACATCATCACTGAGGATTGGCTAAAGCCATGGAGTACGACAACAGAAGGATGCCAGTTTCTTTTAGCAGTGACCATATTTTTGTTTGTTTTTGTTTTTAATTAAATAGGCGAGTGAAGAAGTAATCCCAATGTGTATAGTGTGATGAGTTGTGGCTAAACCAGAAATGCTTTTCAATGATTGAAGGACGAATTTGGAGTGCCAAAGGAGATGTTAAACATTAAGTGTCACTGTTCTCCCAAGGCAGCACTTTATTAACTAATTTGCTGTAAATATTTGTCTTTGCACTGGGGCTTTTCACATTTGAAAAGCAAGGACTAATTGGATCTGACATCTTTGCAATTGTTTAAAGAAAACATAACATCTGGAAAAAAGAGAGAATCCAAGTAAAGCAATGTTATAAAAGATGTACTAAAATGGCTCTATGTTAAAATAGTAAGTTTAGAACATTTAAAAAGAAATTTTATATATGATACTTAATTGTAAAATAGTGTTTTCATATAAAACACATTATGCAAATAGTGTGCATTTGCACCGAAACTTATTTTTTTCCCCAGGTTTCTTGAGGAACATTACTCTGTGGTCCAGGTGGACCGGGCACTATTCGTAGCATAATCTTGAGTCTTCCTGCTGTTTTCCTGTCTCTGTTCATCCTCTTGCCTGCTAGTCATCTATCCTCACATCCCCCAGGTATGGACAGAGGTCTGACTTCATGCTATAAGACTTATCGACGGTGACCCAGAATAAATCTGCCCACATGGATGACACAGAGGTAGGAGAGTACGACTACATGGAAGCTGAAAAGAGCAACATAGGAAGGTGCACCAGGCAAGAAGGGAGGAGTCATGTATTAGTAGTCTTCAGCCATAGCAGTCTGGATTACGCTTCATGTGATGAAGTGCAGGCTGTTTCTAATACGGGTCTCAGTCCTGCCAAGTCTTAAGGTGGCAATAAGGCTATACAAGGGGGAATAATCGAGGGCCCAAGTTCTACCGTTGAGACTAAGGTGGGCATGGCCTTAAATAAGCAACTAGAAGTTATCAGTCAGATACCAACTGAAAGAGTAGTCAGTCATTTCTCTTGATCCTGGGTCTTAGGAACAGATGGTACCTTTAATAGACCAACTTTCACTTATAGGTAGTTTAAATGCATATGGTATAATTGATAAATGCAATGCTTCCAATATAGAAAAAAATCTTAATATTTAATTTTTATATCTTTATTTTCAATCATTCTGTTGACTGCAGAACAAGTCAGTCTTATGAATGAATATGCTGTATAAGGCCCCTTACAATCTGTTTTTAACTATTTTTTGTTTCTCATATTTATCTGGTATCTTTCTCTTATTTAACACAGACTTACGTTTCATAACCCATGCTCTTTAAATTATTTTTTTACAACATATCATAGTCCATTTTGTGCTGCTATAATGTAGCATAATGCCTGAGACTAGGTGATGTATAAAGAACACAGATTTCTCTCTCTCTCTCTCTCTCTCTCTGTCTTTCTTTCTCTTTCTCTTATACTTTCCTGCTGCAAGCACTGAGTATTGACTGTATAGACAACTACATTACGCCTGAGCTATATTTCTACATACTTAGCCCTGAGATTTGTATCATTCAGGCCTGAAGGTTAAAAAGTCCAAGGCTGAGGAAACTCCATCATTCAAGGGCCTTCTTTCTAAGCGATCCTGTGGCAGTAGGGAAAAGAGACATAGAGGCAGAGAGAAAGAGAGTAGAAATCATTTTTGTGACAACTAACTCTCATGGCATTGACAGTAATCCATTCATCCCTCATGATATGATCACCTTTTAAAGACCTGCACATCAGCCTTGGGAATCACTTTTCCAACATATGAACTTAGAGAAACACATTCAAACTACATTTGTTCACAGAATTTTCCTCCTTCTCATATGACAAATGTATTCCCAATATCCCAGTGGCTCCAAAGTCTTAACTCATTCCAGTTTCATTTCAAAAGTCCCAAATTCAAAGTCTTATCTAAATCATGTATGTGAGAGGCTCAAGACATGAATCCTGCAAAGGGACATTTCCTGTAGCTACGATCCTAGGTAATCAAAATAAGTTGTATATTTATTGGTGGGTCAGGGGATAGGATAAGAGCAATAGGTAAGAAGAGATGGGTATCTTGTTCCACACAAGTCTAAAACCCAACAGGAAAACAACATTAAACCTCCAAGTTGGACAATACTCTCCCAGATTCCATGTCTTGACAAGCATTGGAAACCCAAGGACTTAGCAGCACTGCCTTTGTGGTTTTTCTGGGCTTACTTCACATAACAACTCTGGTGGTTTGAAGTTTCACAGGCTGGAATTGGATACTGGTAATCTTACAGTTTTGGGGTCTTGAGGGCTGCCTCACACTCATAGTTCCTCTAAGCAATTCCCTTGTGAGGACTCTGCACTTTCCTTATTCCTATGCTCTGCTGGGCAGTGCCTCAATGGGGGTTCCCTACCGTGGCTCCATCTCCTGCCACATGTCTCTGCCTGGGTCCTCAGCCGGTATGTAACAACCTTTAAAGCTGAGGTAGGTGAGGCCACCATAAAATTCTTGTTTTCCAAATACTGGTAAAGTGAGCACCTTATGAAGACTACCAAGATTTATGGCATATACATTCTATAGCAGCTGGTCAATCTCTACCTAAGCCCACCTGAGCCCGAACGGTGGAACTTACAGGATGCTGTGTTGGAGTGCAGGGAGCAGAATCCTCAGGTGTTAATCACCGGGCAGGGAAAGCTCAATTCCCTCTGATGTCTTTCTGCTAACTTTTCCCTTAAGGTACCGCTCAGGACCTGTGATAGAAAGAGAAACTTTGAAAATCTCTGAAATGCCTTTGGAACCTTTTTCATAGTTTTTGAGGAATAGAGAACACAGCTTCCTTCTGGATACATTAATCTCTGTAGCAAAGGGCCATTTATTTGTGTCCTTAATATCCTCTCCGGGACCTATTTTTTAATCCTTAGATGGCCAGGCTGAGAGTTTCCAAATTTTTCTACTCTGCTTCTTTTCTCATTATAAATTTTATCTTCAAATGATATCTCCCTCTGTGCGTGGGTAAAGAAGGCCACACAGCGTGCGCAGTTCTTAGCTGTTAGCTATTTCTTTTGCTGGGCATCTATCCCATAACTTTTGAATTCTGCTTTCCACAAACTTTTAGATGCAATTCTGCCCAGTTCCTCGCAACTGTGTAGCAGGGATGACCTTTACTCCTGTTTCCAATACCGGCTCTCTCTCTCTTTTTCTTTTTTTCACCTGAGATCTAATTGCAGGGCTTTGCATGCCCGTGTTTCTAGTACTTTCTAAGTTCCTCATCTCGAATCTTTCAGACTTTGCCTACGTTTCTTCATTTTTTGAGACGTCAGCGGACCCGCCCTTAGTGCTCCCTACGGCAGGCTGAGCTTCATCTGCCTCGTGCCTCCGGATTGTTCCGTCCTCCATCCGTTGTCCCAATTCGAAAGCTACTCCTACGTTTTCAGGGGCTTGTTAAAGCAACAGCTCTGCATCTTGGAACCATTTTCTGTCTTAGTCCATTTTGTGCTGTTTCAACAGAATACCCGAGGCCAGGTAATTTATAAAGAACAGAGATTTATTTCTTAGAATTACGGCAGCTGGAACGTCCAGGGTGGAGAGGAGCACATCTGGTGAAGTCTTTGCTTTGTGTTACCTCACAGCTGAAAGTGAAAGGGTGAGAAAATGAATGAGTGAGAAAGCAAGAAAGAAAGACAAAGAGGAAGAGAGAAAGGAGAGAGCGAGTGAGAGAGAAAAAGAGCAATAGATAGATAGAGAGAGATCCAAATTCACATTTATAAAACCTCACTTTAGAGAAAAGGAACTTATTCCTATGATAGCAACATTAATTACCTTAAGCTTCTGACAGCACATAAACTTTTATATTATCTCTACTTTTCTGGCTCGATGAATTCAGTTCCCAAACTTTTGTTCTCTATTTCTACCCATCATGTAGAAAAAAATCCTTAATATCAAACATTGGAAGCAATTTAGTTTTTCTCTTTTTTTGTCTTCTCTACTGACATGTTTTTCAAGCATAGGCTTGTGTTGGCCAGAATCACTTTAACATCACTGTCGATATAATGGTAGAGACAAAAATACAAATTTCAACAATTATTCTTTTCTGTCTAATTTATATTTACATATTATATCAGCTTTCCCACTTGTTGCATTTTGTACACTTCATTATATTAAAAAAAAACCCTCCTGTATTCTTTTTGGATAACTATGCAACTTCCTCAGTAGGCTTGGAAAGAATATAAAACATTCAAATTTCAAAAACTTCACCATTTAGTTGCTTGATATGTACCTGTATTGTATCTTTTTCTCATTTTATGCTGCATTTAGATTTAGTTTGTGGTCATATTCTTATGATATTCAGAAAGCAACAGTATTTTAACATTAAAATGATTACCTTGGATTAGAAAATTTAATAATGGACTCGTCATTTACCTGGTACCATTGCGTATTAGTTACTGTGGAATTCTTGTCAATAAGTGATAAGAAATTGGTCAGTATTTAAGTCTTTTTTCTAAGTATCACATAGACTACATGGCTCTTAACCAAGGCTGATTTTGACTAACCTTTCTAAACGTCTGAAAATATATAGAAACATCTTGGAGTTTTACAAATAGGAAGTGCTACTGGCTTTTATGGGTATAGGCCAGGTATCCTGCTAGTGTCTTACAATCTATAGAATATTCACTCACAATAAACCTGCCAAAATACCAACAATGTTGAAACTGATAAACCAGATACAAAGACAAACTAAATTCAATGATCATATTAGTCATACAGATATAATAATTTCAACAAGCAATCTAATGAGAAACAAAGGAGAAAACACATAAAGCATGATCAAGATAACCTGTAATAATCTTTCAGAGATTATATTTTCTTCTGAACTGTTTTGCAGTTTGCTTAAATGAATGAGCCCAATCCTCAGTTTGAGAAGCAGTTTAATAATGCAGAGGTTTTTGTGGTGCTCATATAAACTGTGATTGTTTTTGGTTGGATTCATGTGTGGTTAAGCTACATGTTTTCATGGTTTCACTGAATTTTAGGTTTGCTTCATAGCTAGAAGGGGATTAGCCTTTGAATCAGATATAACATGGAATCTGTTCCTCTTCTCTTTTTAAGGTTTTGTATAAATTGGGTTTTTATATTTTGTATTGAATGATGTATAACCCAAATGACTTAGAGAAAAATCTCTCCAAGGTGAGGTCAGTGTGCAATTCCAGACAAGGGAGAAAGTTTTACTCTGTCTGCCATTTGTTTTCACTGTTTTGTTTGGCCTTGCCCAAGAAGCCAGATGGATAAGCAAAACACATATGGTGTCTGAACTGGCTGGGGCTCTCAGCAGGCCTGAGCTGTAGACTCTGTAGCCTGCTGCTGCGCTATTGTGTTTGAGTTCAAACTTTTCTTACCGTCTTGTAAGGAGCAATGGCGTTGTTCTTGGAAGCTCAGCAGGAACCAATCCCCCTGAAATTTAGAGAGCTCGTCTAGAGAAAATGCCTTCCCCAACAATGGCCTTCTCATCTACCATCGCCTTCTCTTTCCTTTTGTTTCATGAGTTTGCTTTCCCAGGATCAAAGAGCCCTGTGGGGACACAATTCCTGACTCAGGCTTGCGGACAGTTCCCATTTTGAATCCATTTTGGGTCCCTGGGTTGAATTTCCTTTTGGCTAGCTTTGTGGCCACTCTTGGAGACAGAAACATTGCTATGATGATTTAGAAAAATCAGTAAAACAAAGATCATCTCTAGTGTTGACAGAGTAGCTCTGGGCCAGATGAGAGGTTTGGCTTGGGACCATTGCCCTGTGACCCGTGTTGTGGAAACACTGATCCTATATAGTCTTGCGCTACCTTGGGAAGATGGCATGGTTAGGCCACTGAAATAACTCTTCAGTTTTGTTTCTGATGGATTTCACGGTCATGGCAACATTCACATTCTGTACAGTGGTCCTGTATGTAAGAGCCCATCATGGTTTCCTAAGCTCATAAGTGGTTATGAGCTTTGGAATTAGAAAGATTAGGCTTGACTCATGTGTCTGTCACATGTTAGTAGAAGAAGCTTGGAACTTATTTAACCTCACTGCTTCCTTATCTGAAGAACTGATGTAATAGTAACTATGTAACTAAATGGTGTGAGTTGCTATGTTGCTGTGTTAAGAGCACATACTTTGGAGACAGACTGGCTCTGTCACATACTAGCTGGCTGATGTTAAATAAATGCTAACCTTTCTTGCTCACTGGAGATAATAATAATGGAATCAATTTGTGGGGTTCTTTTTTGTTCAGAATTGGAGACAATATATAGGAGAATTAAAATGATGCTGGGCATCTTCTTGTGCCTCATATATATGAGTGAAGTATTGTGAGGTTAAAAGATATTTCTCTTAGTAAAGGAGAAAACTTTTTTATGAGTATATATTATTATATACTTGTGGAACATTTGTAAGGAATAGAAAATCTTGCGTGCCTTAAAATATAGAGTGTATTACTTAGAGCTCCAGGAGAGGCAGAACTAACAGAAATTATTAAAAAAGGGAGATTTAATTGGAGGGATTAAATTGTCTGAAGAGCCAGATAATCCAAAAATGCTGGCCTGATGTGTGAGAGCTGGAGGTTCTGGTGACTGCTTAGATGTGAGGTAGAAGAGGACCCTTTGGAGCCTGCCAGACAGCTGGTTCGAGTCTGCTGTGGACTGTCATTGCTCAAAGAGAAATGGTGAAGACCAGAGACTGGAGTGAATCTGTAATTGAGATCCACAACATAGACAGGAGCAAGCCGATGTTGATCGACATTTGTGAAGGCCAGAGCTTTAGCAGGAGAAGCTGTAACAATCTTTTTTCTTCCTACCTTTGTGTTAGTTCCTCCTGCCAGTATCCCGGGTGGGTGATCATCCCTCATTTGCTGACCCAAAAGTCACTCACAAATACCTATAAGCTCTACCCCGGGTGATTCCATATTTCAGCAAGTTGACAAAATTCCTTCAACAGTCACAAAACATTATCTGGATAATGTCTCAGACTTTCAGTCTGTTGAGAAGGTATTTCATCAATACAAATTGCCATTTGAAAACCAGAATAGAATGCCTAGTAATGTTCTTCAAAAAGAGAAAGTGAAAGAAAAGCAAAAATTCACATGCAGTTTACTCATCTTGGAAGATAACCATAGATGAGAATTTAGTCTAATGCAGAAAGCGATTGAAGAAAGCCTGTCACAATTCAGAATCCAGGAAACCCTTGGTTCTAGATGTCCCTGTGAATTGAATGCCTGATGTATGATGGCTGAATATCCCTTCCAGAGTCTAGCTGGGTTTTAGATCATAAAGATGTTAAAGAGAACTGTACATGGGCCAAAGAATCTTTGCATGGAACTAAATGTTAGAGGTGAAACTCAAAAGAATTTCACTTAATGCTTTGTGGAAAGATATTGCGTTATGTCTCTTTTGATAAGCTAAAGTACGAAGTGATTCAAATAATATTTCATAATTTTTTCATCAAAGTAAATGCATGCAATATCTTACTATATTGTAATATAGAATTTAAATGCTTTAAATTTTTGCTTTGCAGGAGTTTTGAAATTTTTCAAACTTAGGTGTAACATCACAATGACTTTATAGAGCATGATGAAGACCTTCTAAACTTTAAGGCTTTCTTCAAAACAGAAAAGGTTATTTTAAATTCTTGAGTTTTTAGTTTATTTGGCCCAGGCAATTTCCTGTGTGTCTTGTCATACCTCACATGTTAAATTGAGTGGTATGTTCAGAAAGTGGAGGAAAGTGTTGACCATTGACAGGTAGGAATGGGAAATAAAAATATTGACTCAGGGTGTTTCCAGAATAATTAGACATGTAATAAAAGGGTTGTAAGGCCCAAATCACCATGAATAGGAAAGTGGGTATAAGTATCACATTTGACACCCAGTTTATTCCAATTGATGTTGCTTTCAATTCCTGGCTAGGTGAATAACATGGCAAAATAAACTCGCAAGGCACTGAAAGAAACAAAACAGTGTCATAAAGGGTTTGTATTTTTAGGAACACAGAAAAAATCTCACTTTTTCATTTTCTGTCTTTCGAAGATGTTTGGGCTTTTGTGGAAATGCTCATTCTGAGCAAAATGAGCTCATATCTCATAGATCATGACAGCTTATCTAGAGAAGCAAGCTCGTGTGGATCTAATGTGAGCCCAAATTATGATAGTTAGATTGAAGTGGCAACACCATCAGAACTTAACCTATCTTTTGATCAGGTTCTGAATAGAACATCAAAATAAGTCATTTGGGAAGAATTTCTTCAAGAGACAGCTACTCATTTGAGTCATCTATAGGAGTTACTGTGTACACTCTGTGCTAAGAGAGAGAGAAAGTGACGTTTACATTTTATCTAGAAAGGTTAAATTTGATGGAATTTACTAAGAGATGATAATTTTTCTTTTAGAAAAACATAAAAACAGCCACTTCATGCAGCAGTTTTCAAGACTGATGGCAAAATGCTTCAGACCCTCGCTCTGAGTGCATTTTGATTGTGCTATAAATCATTCAAATGGTATCTTTTTGTTTGCAGGTGTGGTTTCTTGGATTTATTGCCCACAGATGACCTCAGGGGAGTAATTCTTGGTATGAGCCATACCTGATAGCCAAAGCTCAGTACCAGGTCAGGTGGAGCAGTGTGTGTGTGTGTGTGTGGGGGGGGGGTGTTGACCTGTGGTCCAGAAGGTGAGTTTCAGCAGAAGTATGCTTGCAGCCTGGGTATGGATGTAAGTACACTGCCCTGATTACTTTGTGAGGTCCCAATATAATCACGATCCTGTGATTCTCAAAGGAGAACAGGATGGACTCAAAAGCCAGTGATCCCTGATTTCTTTAGGTCGTTGTGAAAGGATTTCAGGTGGTGGGCTGGGCTAAGTGATTGTAGATTAAGAAGCTCCATTACACACCTGTCTCGTGCCTGGATATAAAGACAGGTGAAAAGGAGTTAAAGGAACTCAATCCCTCCCCCAACTCCCTTATTTTAAACTGTGACAGATACTTGCTTAGCTCTGCACATAGGTATGCTCAGGGAGTATCTGTATTAAAAGATTTATTAGCCCTAAATTTGCCTAGTTTATCTCATGTCCCTTAAAGACTAAGGACACCAAGATAAGCATAGCTACAGTCATGTCCAAAAGCTCTCAATTGCCAGCCTTTACAACCTCCAGTTCCAGCCCGTTCTGGAGTGATGCCTTGAAGTCTTCAAACTTAATACTACCTTGGATTCCGGGAAAAGCAGAGCCTGCCACTCAATCCATAAAGATTTCCCTGAACTGGAAATCAGAACTGAGATCACGATCAACTGGATCCCGGCCGATCTCAGTGAATTCTTAAAACCTGGTCTCCTGTCTTTGTGACCAGTCGTAGCTGTTGCATCAGTGTGCTCCCTCCAATTCCTTTAGCAGGCATGTCCACCCCGCAGCCTGCCATTTTTCCCGCCTTGCTTTTTGACAGAGGAGGAAATGTTTTGGGCCGTGTATAAACTATACAATATAGTTAATGCATTGTATCAGTATAGTTCAACTAAAACTCCCTCTGGGTTATTTTATTTTTTATGTTAAAACATTTAAAGGCAAAAATAAAAACTAAAAAAGGCAGGCTGCAGGTTGGACAAGTCTGGAGTCCGTTTTCTATTCTCCCTTACCCTTCTAACTGTTTAATGATAAATCTTTGTATGCCTTACTCTAACACGCTGTGAAAGTCTTTCTCTGTAACGTGAGTCAAGAGCCTACTTCGCGGGCTGTGATGCGATTCTCTGTCCTTCCTGAAGGACTCTCTCAGACCATAGCTAACAACAGGAGGGTGGTCGTACCTGGAACCAGTTAACACCAGGCGTCTTCACCCACTCTCCTTGACTGTGTGCCAACCCAGGGGAAGGGAAGACAGGGATTCTGAATCCATGACGGGCTTCCCGTCACTATCACATCACTCTCTTTGACGTGACCGAAGAAAGTAAGCCTCGAATTGACCTAATTCAGCCTCATCCATAGCAAAGAAGCTCAATTATATAAATGTGTTATTTTACACATCTGACTTTACTCAGAAGTATTGTGCTTACGAAGACTGCTGCAGTTTCAAAACTATGTTTTATTTTCAATGTGGATATAAAATAATTTGAGAGCTTTTATTTGATTCTTGGATCAGTTTCATAGATAGGATTGCAAACTGTTTTATAAGCTCTCTTTAATGAATAACACAAGAGAAATCAATTACCAGATGTTTATGTTCATCAGTTGGTTAGAAATATTTAAAGTGATTAATGGTTTGAATAAGAAATCGTCACAAAACATTAAGGGCTCTTGTCAATTTCTAGGGATGTTTACTTGGGGAAATATATTCCATTCTGTTGATATATTTACAGTATTTGGAATTCATGGTACAGTATCCTAATTTTTTCAATTACATTTTCTTTTTTTTCTTGTCCTTTCAAAAGCAATAAAATTTAACCTTTTATTACTTAGAAATTATGGTTTATTTAATTTGCAAGGACCTCACCTAAAGAAGTATCTTTTCTGTTTTCCCCCATCTTATCAATAAATATATGTGCAATGTATTATGTTTACATTGACCTTCAGCCCATGTGGACTCTGAGGAGCAGGCAGGGGTCTGGGTGCAGCTGTGTGGACACTTCTGACATGCAGCAGAGATGGGTGCTGAGCAGGCCCCGTTGCGTTGGCTCTGACGTGTAGGTGAGGGTCTGGGTGAGGCTACCTGGATGCCCCTGTTGCGCAGCTGCGATGGGTATAGAGTTGGCCCATTGTGTGAGCTCTGCGTATGCGTGGGTGAGGGGTCTGGGTGTGGCTTTCTGGATGCAAGTGATGGCCGTGGAAGGAGAGATAAGGCTCCAAATTGCAGGGAGCTATGGTGGCTCTGGGTAGGGATACCTGGGCTCAGTCTGTAGTGGGTGAAGGCTGTGGGTGGTGAGGCCTCAGCTTTCTCTGCAGGGTGTGAAGACGGTGGGCCTTGAAGCCCCGGCCTATATCTGCCTAGAGGACTGGCGCTGGTGGTGGGCTGGAAGACCTGGCTGTGCCTATGTCCACTGCAAGTGATGGAGGTGGTCGGAGACACCCTGACCCCCGCAACAAGCTATGGCCATGGGTAGTGAAACCGGCTCTTGCTCCACTGGGAGGGATGGCAGTGGGCGGGGAGATGCCAGCCCGTCCCTGGCACCTAATTGGAAGCTGGGGCCGAGACTTGGGCCTCGCTCCTTGGCAAGAGAGGATGGCAGCAGCGGGTGATCGCTACCTACCTTCTCAGCAGGTGATGGCAACCGGAGGGCATTTTGGTATTTTGTGTAAGTTATCCATTTCTTCAAAGTTCTCTGATTTGTTGGAGTATAAGTGTTCAAAATAGTTCCTTATAATGCTTTGAATTTCCACAGTGTCTGTTGTAATTTTACTCTTTTCCTTTCTAATTGCATAGATATGTGGTTTTTCTTTCTTTCTTTTGGTTAATTTGGCTAGAGGTTTATCAATCTTGTTTTTTCTTTCAATGAACCAGGTATTTAATTCATTGATTTTTTTGTATGTATTCTTAGTTTCAAGTTCAATGCTTGTGATTTGATCTTTACACTTTCTTTTCTTCTACTAATTTTGATTTAGATTGTTCTTGTTTCTCTAAGACTTTAAGATGGATTATTAAATTGTTTATTTTGGATTGCTCTGTTCTTTTGATGTGTGCTTTTATAACTTTGAATTTCCCTTTTAGGACTGCTTTCATTGTGTAGCATAGTTTCTGATATGATGTACTTCCTTTGTTACTTAACTCTAGGAAGTTTTTGATTTCTTTCCTGATTTCTTTAGTGACACATTGTTTATTAGTGAGTCATTTAGTTTCCATGTATTTGTATATTTTCTGTTGTTTCTTTTGTTATTGATTTCCAGTTTTATTTCACTGTGATCTGAGAGTAAGCAAGAAATTATTTTGATTCCTTTGTACTTTTTAAAGTGTGTCTTAAGTCCTATAGCATGCTCTATTTTAGAAAATGTTCCATGTACTGCTGAGAAGAACGTGTATTCTTTTGATGTTCTGTGGAAAACTGTTGATATCATTTAGGTCTAAGTTTTCCATATTGTCTTTTAACTATAGTATTTCTTTGTTGATTTTCTGACTGGTTGGTATTTTTTTATGCTAACGGTGTATTGGAGTCCCTTACTATAATTGTATTGAGACATACATGGTCTTTCAAGTCCGGTAATAGTCACTTTATGTAATCAAGTGCACCAGAGCTGGGAGCATATATATTGAAAATTGTGATTTCTTCCTTTGTATTTTTCTCTTAATCATTATATAGTGTCCATCTTTGTCTCTCATGATCTATTATGGTTTGAAGTCTGCCATGTCTGAGAACAGTGTAGCTACCCCTGTTTTATTCCTGGGTTCAGTTGCATAAAACACTGAATTCCATCCTATTATTTTCAGACTATGGATTTCCTTATGGGTAAAATGTGTCTGTTGTAAGCGGTAGATTGTGGGTTTTTGTTTTTTGATCCATTCAGCCAGTCTTTTGATGGGAGAGTGGAAACTACTGATATTGAATTTTATTATCTTAGTATATTTGTGGTTTGGATAGCTATTCTTTTTGATGCTTGATTATAATAAAAACCAAATAATAGGACATGCACATTTATTATCCTCTTTATGCTAAAACTAGGAATCACATAATTTTACAACAGAATTCATCTTTTTCCCACTTTAACCCAAGAATTTAAGTAGAAGTTAGCATTTCCAGGGAGAAAATCAAAGTGTTTTTACAGTAGTGTTTGGGGTATGTCATATTTTAAGCTAATAATAGTGAGTCCTTGAAAACATAGTTAATGCTTTCTTTTTGTAATACACTTCAAATAACACCTCTTAAAAGCTTGTTTTGGAACGTATGTTCTATCTACCTGACACTTTTGCATATGTTATATTATTAAGGCATTATTTATTAATTCCATTTTAGAGCTGAAAAGTCTAGAGTTCCTGTATTTATTTGCTTTATGAGCATGATTTTACTAGCTTGCTTTTGCTTGTGCTGTGACATGAACAGTAATTTCCAAATAATATCATTTTCCCTTGAAATATTCTAAGACTACAGTTATTTTAGACATGTTGGTTTAAAAGAAGATGGTGGGGAGAAAATCGCTGGAACTTTTTGAAGCAATTGTGTAATACAAACAGGCAAACTTGTTTTAGTTTTAAGGACTGGGAATAAGTCTCTGTGGTGTGACATGTCTCTTGGGCTCAAGGCTTTACTCTGCAAGTCATCCCTTCTTATGAGACTTGTGCTTCAGCTGAGCAGTTTCATTAATTTGCAGGTTGCTTATAGAATTTTTAAGAATAAGTGTGCTTTCTTTCATGCTGTCCTGTCTCTGCATTTTTTAGTACTAGCCTACGATGTTTTTATTGGCAAATCATTCTCAGGGACATCGTGTCTCTAGTTCATTTCACGAGAATTCACTCACTCACATTAGAAATTTTGCTGAAGATCTTTCATGGATAAGCCAACCTCTAGTTTTTCTTTAGCTGAGATGACTTCAACTCAGGAAGAAAGTCACGATGTGATCTTCCCAGTGAGCATTTTGTATGATTGATTAATCACTCTGAATTTGATCTTTCTGAACTATTAGTAAAAGCATTTAGTCACATTCTCAGTTTGTTTTTTTTTAGAGCATGCTTTTCTGAAAGTGACTGTGTTATTTTTGTGTGTGATTTACAATCTATAAAGAATGCTCTCATCCCACACCATCCCAGTCTTGTTCCTTTTAAATAATTCTTTCACCAGTTTATCATATCACTTCTCTCACGAATTTTACTACAAGCAGCGAAAGAAATCATTCCACGTTTTCAACTGTGTTCTTGGAAATTCTATTTGCTAAATATCCAAGTTCAAGTTCACTACAATTTTTTCTCTTTCTTTCTTTCTTTCTTTCTTTCTTTCTTTCTTTCTTTCTTTCTTCCTTTCTGAGGAGCAGCTACTGTGGATGGAATCCATGGTGCTTTACCACTGAGCTACCTCCATGACTCTTTAATTTTTGATACAGTGTCTTACTAAGTTGCCCAGGCAGGATGTAAACGTGCTATCCTTCAGCCTCCCTTAGTTCTTGGCTTTTTAGGCATTCACCACCATATCCTGTTACTCACACGTTCTGCTTTGCATACAAGAGCACACAAAACAAAATCCTTTGCCACGGTATGCCAGAGATCAACTCTTTTCAACTTTTCAATGTGATTTATTCTTTTAAACTCCTGATTTGTATAACTGTTAACACTCATTTAAAAAATACTAACAGTTCAAGGCCACGTACACTTTTTCATATCATGGTCTGGAAAAGTCTAGCCTCTGTTTACTGCCAAATTCCAAGGACACATCTATATTTTTAGATATTTGATTTAGTAACATTCCTACTCCAAGTTACCAAGGTCTGGGTTAATTCCTTTTGCTGATGAAATAAATCACTACAGCTGAAAATATCAAGAAAGCTTTATCTAATTCCTCTGTTCAGGGTGATGTCAAAGCTGAGCTCCTTTCTAAAAGTTGTACGAGAGAATCTGTTTTCCTATCATTTTTCAGCCTCCAAGAGCTACGTAAATTCCTTGGCTGTGGTTGTCATTCCTTAGTCTTCCAATTAACTGTGAGCTAAGTTCTCCTCGTGCTTCCATTCCTGTGCCTCACTCTTCCACTATTCTTCGATTTACAGGAATTCTTATAACTACTTCACCTGGGAAATCTAGACTTTCTCTATCTAAATGTCACCTAGTTAGCAACTTTAATTTCATTTGAAACTTTAATTTGTTTTTGTCACTTAGCATATCCACAATTTCTGGAAAATGAGGACTAGAGCATCTTTGGGAAGGGAGGGTCTTCAGTCTTCCTACCAAAACAATACCATGAGAAACATGACAACATGTTTCCTTGGCGGTTTGTTTCACAAGTGAAACTTAGATTTTTGAGGTTAAAAAGAGGCTTTCTTTCATTAGGAAAAAAATAGCCTTCATTTTGTCTCGGTATTTCATGAAAAAAAGGTGTAAACTCCTTGAGTGATTAAGTAGCAAAAAAATTGTGGGAGAGTAGGAGAGAATGTTAATGTTTAGTTTCAAAATGTTCAGGAAGTTTTACCTGAAATATTTTTGTTAGTTCAAAGAGTTTATTGATAAGAGAGACTATTTTACTCTACATTTGAAATAATCTAGTTTGTAATTACAGTTGATTTCTTTGTATTTATGTATCCAACAAAATTACATGTCAAAACTTCAAGAAATACATTTTTTTCAGATAAAACAAAAACTCTGGGGATTCACTAGTCCTAGATCCATACTAAAAGAGGAGAGTTCTTCAGGTAGGAGAAAAATGATAACAGATGAAATTTAGACCTAGTTAAAAGAATGAAAAGTTGTAGAAATGGCAAAAGATTTTTGAAAAGTAAAATAGATTTTCTATTATTTAAAATATATTTCAAAAGATAATTGACTGCTGAAAATGAAAATAGTAATGAACTGCGGAGTCTATGACTTACACAGAAGTAAAATGCACGGTGATATGTAGCATAAAGTATTGGAGAAATGAACGGAGGTGTCCTGTGGTCCGTGGTTTGCGTAATGACGTATCACTTGTAATTTAAGAGAGACAGAGTAAAGATATATCTTGTAAAAGCTGAGTAGCCACTGAAAAGAATAAAGCAAACTGGTAAGGTAGTAAGACAATGGAGGAGATGAAATGGAACATAGAAATTATTAATTTCAAAATAGAAAAAGAATAACAAGATGGAAATAACAAATGGAAAATTGTATACCAAAGCATGTTTATATGCTAATATAGAAAAGTATGTGTAATTATATCATAGGTAAAGATCGGAGTTTTGAATAAAAATGAGGACTTACCTATGTTCTGTTTACAAGATACTCTCTTTATAAAGTTACAAACAAACTAAAACAAAAGAATGATAGGTAATAAATCAAGATAATGCCAATTAAAAGAAACTAAGAGAAATTATATTAATATGAAAATATCCTTTGGAACAAGGAAAACTACTAGGAATAAATAATTATCACTATTAATAATTAGTTCAATTTATTAAGACAACTTGTTTACAAACCTAATGTTTATGCATCTAGCAATTCAGTTTTAAATTAGATGCAGGAAAAACTGATAGATTAGACTATAGGTTTTTCTTTGAAATTTTGTGGTATCTTAACATTCATTCTTCTATTACTGGAATTTTTAAGATGCTAAATGTCACGAATGAGAAGGAATTGTTGTTTAACTTTTATGACACTAGCTTGTGCACTGTTTCTGAAGAAAGAAACTCTAATTTTGGCATTTAAAATTCAGTTAAAATATTTATTTTAAATATTATCTATGTGCCATCTACTGTATGTTAATTAGGATGTAAACCCATATTGCTGTAAAGAAACTGGAACTTAACCGACATTGCACAATTGCCCAAGGATGCGCAGCTGTGGCATAACCAAGACAAGTTCAGGTGTGCTTACTGGTGCTATAGTTTGGCTCTTGAGTGTCCCCTAAAGGCCCATGAACTAAAGGCTTAATCTTAGAGCAGCATATGAGATGTAGAATCTGCAGAAGGCTGGGTTTTGTGGGAGGTTGTTCCACTGTTGGGGATACTTCTCCAGGGGGATTGTGGGACTGTGGACCCTTCCCAGCCTTTCGATTCCTGGCTGCAAGATGAGCTGTTTGTTCTCTCCTGTGCTCCCCATCATTGCCACCTCCCCCAGCAGAGACTGACGAATACAGCTAATAAATCCACCCCCTTTCTAATATACCACATTCTCTATCTAAAGCATGACTTGACTTAATCTTGCAATTCCAACTCTACCTGTCAGTGTAATTTATGGTCACCCCTCCAGGTCAGCAAGGTGATTGTAAAGGCCCGGAGTGACACTTGTTGATCAGTCACTTTTCTTGGGGAGAATGGATAAGAATGGCCCCATTTACTTGAATGGGACCTACTTCTATAAAAGCCACAAGGATGAGCACAGTCCAAAGGCCTGTAAGAAAATGTGCAAGATTTGTAGTAATCCATTGCTTTCTAATTTCAAAAAGCTACCTCTCATCCTGATAAGTTATTTTTTTTGAAAAAGTAATGGATATTTCTGTGGTCAGTGATAGTATCACAATATTTTTTCTATGATTAATTCACTAGTGTAGAAGGTTGGGAATCGCCTAAAGGTTGGGAATTGGTAACATGTTATTACTGTAATATTTCTTTAATGGTTAATTGACCAAGTTTGGAAACTTAGTTGAATAAAGGAAATAGAACTGGAGCAAGAAACACAGGAAGCACATCGGTCAAAATGAAGTAAGCCTGAATTTCAAACCTCCTGATTGCACCTATGATCTAAAAATGCTTTAGGGCACCAGAATATCACAACCTGTGGCAGTCATCTGTATCTTCATGTTTTTGACATGTTCACTCTAAATCTCATGGAACAAATAGAATCAATACGTTGCTAAGGGAACACGGCAAGCACAAACATGAAATGCGTAACAGGTTCAAAGGGCTCTGGGGAATTATTATAAAGCCATAAATCCTGCCAAATAATTGAAACAATAAAAGTGGAAAATTAATTTCAAGCAAGACTAAACACATCAACTGACTGCTGACAGGCTTTTAAAGAATTTATACATAGCCTAGGACAGAGAAGTGAGGACGTTTTAAAGATCCAAGTGGTTAATTAATGGAGACTGAAGCCAAATGTCAGTACTGGGAATACAGCAGAAAAATCTGGTTTCTGGTTCCACAAAAGGAAAGTTTACCTTAATCAAATTTACTAGGAAGAAGGATGGGAGAGCAGAGAACAGGCCCCTTGAAGCCATTGAAAAATGGACCAATATTCTTTGCTTTGAGATTTGATGTGTTTCTTGGTCCAAGGAAAATATACCCAGGGTGTTAAAGGAAGCAAAGATAGAAACAGGAGACCCTTTTTATGTATAGTTTTACAAGTCCACTTAGTTCTGGAGAGACCTCCCCCCTAGGATTAGCCAATGTGATGAAATTATTTTTAAAAGGCCTGGTAATGTACCAAGTGGTTCACTTGCCAGTTGACATCACTCATAAGAAAAAAAAAATGCTAAAAGGTGTTTTGAAGGTCAAAGGAAAAAATTGGAAGCTGATTTGCTTGATGAAGGAATGCCAACTGATTTTTTCAGATGGAGAGAGATGCTTCATTAACTTGTCAAAATGTCCAAAAGGTGTTATTTCTGCGGAAGGAAAGAGGTGTTATAACACATCCTTAGCATTTCTACATTGGGCCACTTACTGAAATGCACCACTGGGTTAAAATGATCTCTTCTGAAAGTGGCATAATGGGAAAATTGATAGATTGAATTGGAACTTGTTAAGTTGCAAGAAACAGAGGTTATTTGGCAATTGAATCATCTCTAGTTCAGAAAAGTACTGCCTCCATAGCACTTAATCTTGGCAGCTGGGGGATGGCTTCTCGCTGTCCCTCTTTCTGACAAAACCTATGTAAAATCTCTCCTTAGACACCATTGTTACATAAGCTCACAAACTACATGACATGTGATTCATTTATTTTTGAATAAAATTTATTTTGCAATAAAATTTTCCATCTGGCAGGCTTCAGATTCATTTCAGGGATGCCACTTTCACATACGTCATTCTAGGAATTTCTCTTGTGGAACTGTCCCTCTATGTCACGGCAAGTTTTAAAATGTGTTTTTAGCAGTAAAATATTTTTATGTCTAGAAAAAAATATTATCGTGAAGAGGGGTCTAAAGAAATTATATTTTCATCTTGTAGATAAAGTGAATGATTGCAGTGTTACTAATTAAGAAAAAAGTGGTATGATTGTTGAGAGAGTGATACTTCTGTGGTCTATACCTTGGTTTTCAAAATAACTTCCAGTGTATTTTAAGCAAGTGTTGATCAATTAGGTGTGCTTGTTGAGGGGCTAAAGTTTTTCAAGGTGACTATTCTAAAGAACAATTTTAGAGATAGTAGCTATATACTGGCTACCAACTGTAGCATCTCATGATGTTCACTTCTAAGAAGAGAAAAGCAAACAGTGTTGATGGCCAGCAAAAAATTCCTTGATGATTTTAAAAGATAAAAGCAATATATCTTAAAAGTTTTATAGAAAAGGAAAAAAATATAAATTTTATTATAATGTGCTATAAGGGAAAGAGTTACTGGAGATCCGGGTGAACATGAATGAGTCACATTAATACCATTTAGTATTTTTTTTATCTTAAGAATGAAAGTGTGTTTAATTTTGAAAGTTAAGCCAAAATATTATTGCCTGCTAGAAAAACATGCACATACAGAGGGGAATTGTGAAGTCTGAATGAGATACTGTATGATAGTGACTTTGAGAATGTTAACACTCAACAATATAATTTTAGAGAAAGAGAAAATATTGCATGGGGAAGTATTAGAAGCATATAGTGTTAGGTTTGGTTCTACCTCTCAGCTTGCTTGCAGCATGAAGCTGCTACTTTTTTTTTGCATAAACAGGGTTATGAGCTTTGTCATGGTTTTTCCTAATGTTAAAGAAAAAGATATAACATTTGCCTTCCAGTTTTCACATGAAAATACAGAGCAATATCAGAAACATCTGGAAAAGAAGGGCTTTTGGGCAAGATGAATTTAACTGTGAATGGCTGGCAAACATCTGGCACACAGTCCTCTTAGAAGCAGAAAATCCATCATTAATAGCAAAAATGACCAGAAAAACATAAATGGATATGAAAAACACAAGACAAAAAAATCACTCCCTTGCTCTCAGATCACTAAATTACACGTTGATATTGGACATACACAACTAGAAACATCACGAAAGATGGCCTTTATTTGAGCTATTTTGCATTTGGCCATGGAGAAATTCTTAACGCTTCTGAAAGGATGAAATTTTGTCATTACTTTTTCTTTTTTATTACTGAGAAGGTATTTTATTCTATTGCACACCCCAACAATTATTTTGTTTATCATATATGCTTGTGACACATACTAGACACATACAGTTTACAGAACAGGTGCATGTATGTCTTGCATCGTGGCCATTTTCACTACTATTCTCCTCTTCCTACCTTCTCTCTTTCCTTCTGCACAAAATATATCTTTCTTTTCTTATCGATATCACTTTTCCAGTTTTATCTCTATTTATACTTTGGCTTTCTCACATTGGAGAAAACATGCAATATTTAATCTGCGTTTGATTCATTTTGCTTAGCATAATGTTCTTAAGGTGCAACCCCTTTCCTACAAATGACTCAAATGTATCTTTCTTTATGAAAATAGAACTCCCTTGTGTACATGCCACATCCTCTTTATCCTTTCATTTGTGGATGAATATATCAGCTGTTTTTAAAATTTAGCTATTATAAATTGTGCTGCTATAAATACTGGTGTGCGTGTGTCATTGTCACATGATAGCTTTAAGTCTTATACCCAGAGAAGGTATAGCTGAGTCAAAAGGCATATCTATTTTCAATTTTTTGAGGACTGGTTTTCATAGTGGTTGTTCCCATTTACAGTCCCACCAAGTCCTTTCCTCCACAATTTCATCAGCATTGTTGTGTTTTGAGGTCTTGATTTTAGCCATTCTTACTGGGTTAAGTTGGAATCTCAGTGTTGTTTTGATTTGCATTTCTCTGATGGCTAATGAGGCTATTTTTTTCATGCATTATTGTCTATTTTGCTTCTTCTGGGAACTCTCTATTCATTTCTGTTGTTCATTTTTTTGGTTGAGTCTTTTATTTTGGGAAGTCTAATTTTTTTCACTTCTTTGTATATTTTAGGTATTAGCCTTTTTCTGAGGAGTAGCAGGCAACAATTTTTTTCTCATTCTATTGGTTCTCTCTTCATTTTAGTAGTAGTTTTCTTTGTTGTACAGAGATTACATATATACCAAACTGTTGATTCTTGGTACTAAATATTCTGTTGAAAAAGTCACTGCCTATGTCTATGTCACCAAGGATTTAGCCTAGTTCTTTTTTTTTTTTTTTCTTCATGTAGGTTCAATAGTCTTTGATCTATTTTGATTTGGCTTTAGCACAGGATGAAGGATGTGGGTCTAGATTCATTCTCCTGCATGTGGATAATAGTTTTCCAAGCTAGTATAACAATTGCCCATTATACCAAGGAAAATGTTATTGAGCAATCTCCATGTAATTAACAATAATGAATATACTATTTTTTAACACAAGAAGAAATCAGTTTATTCTGAGTTTCTCTTATAACCTCTAATGCACAATCTACAATTCTGCCTGCTGTATTTGCTATGTGAAAATTAAAGTCCTGAGATGCAGTTGGAAAAAAATAGTAAAAAGTTGTTTGGGCATAGTTGCTGATAGCGTAGAGCAGCTAGCTAGTTTTATTTCATAAACTCCAGAATCTAGTAAAGGCTTCAATATAGCAGACTAGGTTATCACATTAGCAGTTTTGCTCTATCTCACATAATTCTTCCAGGAGGAGTCTTGCCTATCTTTTCTGAACTTATTAGCGATAAGATTCGAACTATCATTTTATGTGATAATGCCATCAACTCACATCTCCTTTCAGGGATATTCCATCAAATGTCTGATTAGCTGTCTATATTGGTCGCTGGGCCCCAATGCCAGGCACCTACAACTTAAAAGAGAAAATGGTTTTTTTGGTTCGTTGTTTCAGTAGGTTTCATGCATCTCATTCCAAGGCAGAAGCATTATGGTAGAAGGATGTGGAGGAGTGAGGTAGCTGAGGTGGGACTACAGGCCACATGCAAAACCCAAGGTCGGATCTCTGCAACTCCCCAACACTCCCACACCCAATGAAGTGTGGTTGACTTATCCCCTAGGTGGCTTTTGAGCTAATCAAGTTGACAATACAGCTTAATTGTCACAATGTCATAAGATCTATACTCTCTTTTTGGTCTACGTAGAGGTAGCCTGTGTCATGTTTATAACAGAAATAACTTTACGTCGATATGGAATTTTGAGATTGTGAAGATATTTGCTTGTACATTTAGCAAAATATTAACAATTTCTCTTAGGTAGAATCCAAACTATTTGGATACCAATTGAAAACAACAGGCAGTCATTTCATTTTTTGCAAGAAAGTGTTTCTATTTTGTGACTAAAGAATTCTTTTTCTTTTGCTTATTGGATGTACACAAGAACATATCTGTTGCCAGCAGTGAGACTGTCACTAGAGAAATTATCTCAAAGAGAAAATATATACACAGCAAAGTAATTATTTTTGAACTTAAAATTAGTAAAAAGGATTTATTAAAACTCATGAGCTTAACCAGGAAGAAACTTCTGCTCATGCTCCTCAAGAAATACATGACAGAGTAATATGATCTCTTCTCTTCTTCAGAGTTCGAGAGAGTTTATACTGAGGTGGCAGAAGCTCAGTTCATCTGAACCATAAGGTCATTACAAGCTGACACTTTTCTAGAAGTGGGAGCTCTTGGAAGGACCAGAATAGGTTCCAGGCAATAGATCCTTCTTGGCAGCCCCTGCAGTCAGCATGGATGTGGGCTTGAGCTGTGGCACTTGGCCCCACTGGCAAAGCTCTTTTTGGTTACAGCTTTCAGTCACCCATAGGTGAAACCTCCAAGTGGCAGTAGGCTGCAGTGCTAAAGTGCCATGCCGCTCCTTCAGGTGGCTTTCTTCAAATCCTCTGAAGTTTTATTGGCAAAATAAGTAGATGCCAAACACTGTCCTCCTATCTGTCACTCAATCCTCTTGCATTCATAAGACTATAGATTTTTTTTGTTTTGTTTTGTATTTAGAAAAGCCACCCTTTGCTGTTTTATATATAGGCCTCTACCGAGTACTCAAATTGCTCCGTGTCACAGAACAAATCAAGGGTGAACCAAGATTGGAATCAGTTTTTACTACCGCCGTAACCAAGTTCAAGACTGCTAAAGTTACATTAGTCCCACAAAGCAGTGAACCTGAATCCGAGCACGTCAGTTGAAATTTTTTTTCTGTAAACAAAGGGAATTGCCTCTTATTAACCCGAGCAAAGGAAAGCTACATGCTGTAATGTAGAGGGTTGCTCACAGAATTAAGGGAAAATTTGGAAAATCAGATCTCAGCAGAGGAACCTCTGGGAGGCTGCAGGTACTCCAGATCCAGACTCAGAAGAAAATGTGGTTTAAGTTTCCGAGTGCTGCGTTCTGCACGCGCGGGTGCCCTCCATAGATGTAAAATGTTCAAAAATTTCTGTAGGCCAACCTTGTCCTGAACTCACTCTGTAGCCCAGCACGGCCTTTGCCTCAGGTTAATTCTTGACAAGTTTGTATATGAGAGAGAGAAAATTTTTAGCATGTTTTGCGAAGGTGATTAATTGTGATTGGCAGTCCCCTCCACCAGAATCACACTACAGCATGGTGGATCGGTTTGCCAAGGAAAGGGATCCCTGATGCTTGAAGAAGGAATGCTGGAAGAATCAGACCAAGAATTGGATCCTGCAGGCACTTAAATGGAGTTGGAATGGAGCTCTGTCAAAAATAAAAGGAATCCCTCTGACTTACTTCATCGAATGGTCTCTCTGATATGAGAGACCCAGATCACAACACCTATGGAACTTAAGACGAAAGACAAAGTGAAAGAGAGGAGTAGGGTGGGGGAGGAGGGAGAGTGCGGTGGGTAGGAGGAGGGACAAAAGGAGAGTGGGAAAGCCCTTGTCACCTTGACAAGATACATATGTGCACAAAATACTCAACTCCATTGTCAACCTTGAATTTTGCACGTATACCCACCAATAAAATGTGGGGAAAAAAAAATAAAAGGAGTCCCTCAGCCTACCAGACTGCGGCAGGGACCTTTTTCTGAACACTTTGGTTTCCCTTTCCTTCCTCTTCCTTCTCCGCCTGTCCTTCTCTTCACCCTTTCCCTCAAATTCTGCCCATAGAGAGGAAGTCACTCTTCCCTTTCTTCCACTAAATGTATAATTACATCATCGGAGAAGGCAACGAAACGGGAAGGGTCAGCACTGCGTGTGGGGTGCATGGACATTATTTCTTTCGGAGTCAAAAGCACACCGACAGGAAGGGCTGGGATGATTTTCTCGTCTAGCAGGGCTCTCCTCTTCTCATCACCTGCTTCTCTCTTCTTCCAAGCTCTTCCGAAGAGCAGGGAGAGTCAAAGCAAGATTTTCCTGCTACTCGATGGCCCTTTGAATTGGGGAGAAAACTGAATTTTAGTAGACACATGGAACACAGATACAACTTGGTGCTGGGTAACACTGTGCATGTCCAGTGTGCCAGAGAATCATGTAGGCTGGTCGTGCTCTAGCAGTTGGTACACTGTGTCTTGTTACTCAATTCCAGTATTGAAGACATGCAAAAAATGCTACAGGCATGCGGAGGAAAGTGGCACACTGGCTTCCTATTAAAGTTATATCATAACCAGCTCTGTCTGTCACATCCAGAGGCACAAACTTGGATAGTATTTTGACCTTCCTAAATGATTTCTTTTTTCCCCATGTTTAGTGGCATGTATATGAAGTGAACAGTGGTTACACCGAGGATACTGTGCACATGTGTATCGCGGTAACTGCATCCTCGCTTCCCTGTCCCTTTTATCTCCCTCTCCCCAAACCCCTGACTTCCAATGTCTCTCCCACTTGACTCAATTACCTAAATGATTTCTTAGGAAAGTCAATTCATTTTTAACTTGCTGTTTTTAAGTTAACTTTAACGGTTAACAAAGTACCATAACTTTAATCCCAAGATAATGTATTTCAATGTTTAATTCTTTTTTTCTCAGAAAGATTTAAGAAGTCAAATATAATTCTTTAAAAAAGAATTAAAGCCAAAACAATTCAAGTGCCTAACAGGAGCCTTAGGATTCTGCTTAGAAAATATTCAATTACTCCAAATCACTCTTCTTTATAGTATACACCATAAAAGAGATTGTAGTCACTCTGTTTATTATTCCTATATGAAATTAAGTTGTAAGTAATTCTTACCTTCTCTTTTTTTCCTCTGTATTTTCAGACAGTGATATTAGAGGAAAGGCTTGTCCTCTGTCACAAGGAATCTAAGAGCTGTGGTAGGTTATTATCATGCAGGTAATATGTTCAGCATGAAAGTCTTCCATTTCTTTAAATATTTCGAAAGGTTGAGTAAGCCAAATGTGTTAATTTGGGAATTGGAACATTAAAAAGTATAAGAAGGAATCCTGCTGCTCAGATTAGAGAGTTGAATATTTACCTATTGAAGTTATTTAATTATCTTTGAGGGATTACAAGGTAGATTTAGGAAATGAAAACTAGACACAACGTGTGCCCATACTGACTTCTTTCTTATTAAGATAAAGCCACATAAAATGAAATTAACTTTTTGACTTCTTAAATCTTTCAGAGAAAAAGAATTAAAAAGAATTAACCATTAAAATTTATTCCCTGTTTTTTTGTATGCTCTAACAGAAACCATACAGTCAATTTTCTCATTCTTTGGTAATTAAAAATCAATGTTCTGCCTTCTTATATGTGTTTAATTTGGATGTAGTAGAATTATAGTATGTAGCTTTTTTCTGGATTTTTCAATTAGCAAAATATTTTCAGAGATTTATGTTGCAGACTGTATTAATACTTATTACTCTTTATAATTGAACCATGTTCCATTATCCATTAGCCAACTAATGGACATTTAAGTTGTTTCTACTTTTTTTCTATTATGGGTAATATTGCTGTAGACATTGTAAAAAAGTCTTATTAACTATATTTAACTAGGAATAGAACTGTTGGGTCTATAGTAGCTCTGTCTTTAATTTTTTGGAGGAATAGCCAAATTCCGTGGTGACTGAAGTATTTTATATTGGTAGCAGTTGACATATGAAGGGTCCAATTTCTCCACAATCTCACCAAAACTTGTTATTTTTCTATTTCGTTCTAATGTAGTCATTCTGATCATCCTAGATGGTGGATATGAAGTCGTCTATACTGTGGTTTTGGTTCACAGTGTCTCATAATCAATGATGTTGAGTAAACATTAATTTAGAATCCACATATTTATGTTAAAGGAAGGTCAACAGCAAACGTTAATTGTACAGATAACTTCAGCAGTATATAGAGGCTAACATCATGTCGATACCATCATGCCAATGTGCTGTTTCGTAAAATGGCTGATGGCCATTGAGATCTCCAGCTGACTGATGGGGGACCATTATTCTCTGCTCTGGTGCCCGGTTTCCCCTCTTTCTCTTGAGATTCTCAAGCTTTCCTCTTTTAAAATTTCCTCTCATAAGACAAATTTACTATTGTTATCTACCTATTACTAGGGAAGTAATATGCTATTATGACAGCCGGACAAACAATGTCAAAGTTAAGGAAGGAACTTTTTTACTAGTTGAGTCAGTGTATGTCAACTCTTCAGCATGTTTTCGTCTATTCTTTTTGTGTTTTTTCCTCTCATTCTTTTAGATCTTACATAATAATCCATGTCTAAGCTGTACATTCAGAAAACAATGGGATGACATCGTTAAAGTAGAAAGAAAAAGAAAGCACTATAATCAGCAAAAATATTCTACAAAAATAAAGATTAAGACTACTTTAAGATACACAAGAGCAGAAAGACCTTGATACCTGCAAAGTCTAAATTGTAAGAGATACTTTAACAATGTTGTTAAAGTATTTCCTTGCCTGGAAGAAAATGGTCCCACATGGAAACCAGATCTATAAGAAAGAATACAGTACACTGGGAAAGATAACTACATGAGAAATAAAGAGTGATATCTAAGACATATCATTTAAAGACTGCTGATTATTTAAAGAAACAATAATAGCATAATATTACAAAGTTTTAAAATACAATAGCAAAATGTATGAAAATGACATCCCAGAAAGTGGTGTGATGCAAATGGAATAATTCAACTTTTGCTCTGGCAAATTAAAATAGTATTATGTCAATTCAGAAACCACCTAAAATAATAACAATGATACATGATTAAAGTAATATAAAACATGAATTGCAATGCAAGAAAAAACAATACTCAATCAAAATAAGTCATATAAAATGAAAAAGAAAAAAATTCGAATAGAAAAACACAAAACACTTAGAAAGACAGCAGGCATAAACAATTAGTATTATTAAACATTAATCATTGAATTAAAAGTAAATGGATCAAATGCTACATTTAAAGGCAGAGGTAGTTACACTAAAGTGCCAATATATTAAAAATAGTATATAAATATATCCTATTTAAAGAGACACATTTTTAATATAAAAGCAAAAGCCAAATTAAAAAGGATGAGAAAATGAATCATGTTACAATAAATCATAAAAAACATGGTATGACTGCATTGCTACTAGATAATGGACATTTCAGAGCAAATAGATGAAGACTGAGAGAGAACAGAGATGTAGTGGTAAAAACATTTTTGTTACAACCATAAAGGATCAATGTATCAGAAGGACAAAAATTGTATCTTGATTGTCACACAAAGTCTTCGCTTTTTCTTTCCTCCCTTCCCAGGCTCTTTTCTTTAATAATTCTATAGTCTTAATGCAAATTTAAATGTTAATGTCAGATGAGCACCTGCTTCGGGGAAGTGCAGCATTATCGCAGATGGACAAGGGGTTATGGGATAGGACCCATTTGTGTGCCTACTTACTCCTCCGACGAAGCGCCCAGGGCAGTGGCATGCCATTTAGCAGAATTTGAGATTTGGGTGAAGCTTTGGCACTGCCAGTAACATCAGGCAAATCCTTCAAGTCTTCCTGAGCTGTTTCCTATTGGGCAACTGGGATGAAAACACTCTCATTGCTTAATTCTTAAGCTTCCTAGAAGCTCAAATGAAGTAACTTGCGCAGTGGTGGCAGGGCGGAGGCATTGTCGTGAGCGCAGCGGGAATTGCTTTTTAGCACCTGCATAATTCCGGCTCCTTTGCAGCTGGTGGCATCCAAGTGCTTTTTCTTATTCATTAATTCATTCCGTTTTTGTCTTGAGTTCTTTACAGGCAGAGCTGAAGGTGGATGATAAACTTCTGCAAGGAAGCTGGAGGTCTGCCCTACATTGTGGGCCTTTTATTTCCCTGAGGATTTTAAGCGTGTAAAGTTAACCAGGAGGCAATTCCTCTGTTGGGCCATGGGTTAATATTAATAAAGAAGGAATGGAAAATATTTAATGTAAAAACTAAATACTTTGGCTAAACTTAGATTTTTAAAAATTGTATTATTTTTCACCTAGAAGTGGTTTTCCCTTCGGTTGTGTTTCTGGAGTGAAACTGGTTTCCAGATATAAAGGGAATAGAGAACTCTTTGTGTGGCTTGTCTTGTATAAGGGTATTTGTGTGTGTGTGTGTGTGTGTGTGTGTGTGTGTGTGTGTGTGATAAAGTATCTCTGGAACAAGATGAAGTTACCAGAACAGATTTCTTTAGCATATAAAAATTCTTAGGCTATATGAAATTGCAATTTTAAAATGTAGGAAAGTTTGAAATTATATAGTGCATTTATATTTTATGTCAGAGACCTGCTAATGAAAGTAAGTCCTTCATTTTATTTTTATTTTTTGAGAATAGACCTTTATTTAGACATAGAAATGAAGAAAAGAGGGGAAAAAAGCTCTCACTATGCAGGAGAGTTCCCTAGATGGGGTTGCCCCAAAGTAAGTCTCCTAAAAATAGTGTATTATCAAAGTGTTGTTTGATTGTCTAAAATTTACATAAAACATATATAAGTAATATGTAAGCTTCATTAATAATTTTTATAATCATACAATTTAAGACTTAGAAACTGATATTTTCAAGAATAGCACCAGTTGTAACAGATATGAAGTGACATTAATAGCAGAAAATTGTATCAAATTTTTTAGTTAGTTTTTGTAGCTAGAATGTTGATATGTTGTTTCCTAAGGTGTTGTATATTAATGCGTGCGCGCGCGTGCGCGCGCACACACACACACACACACACACACACACAATGTGTTTTATTCAGTGTTTGAAGGAAAGATTGATTTCCACATAGCTGTATTCTTCTGTAGGTGTTTTGTTAAAAACAAACATAGCTATGAAGATTATTTTGTTGGTCAAATCTTAAATATGATTGCTCCTTTCTTTCTTTATTCTATTCCCTCACATGTCATAGGCACATGTGGTGCTTGTGATAATTATTGTTGGTAGGTTTTAACGGAAAGAGATGAAGGTATTGCAGAGAACTTCCCATTTATCGTGGTGACCGGGAGATATAGGGATAATGTGTGGAGTGGTAATGTAGGAGCAGAGAGTCTAGTTCTTCACTTACTCACTCTATGTGTGACGTTCACGAAGATCTAGCCACCTTGGAGCCTGTTTCTTCATCTGTAAAATAGAGATAAAAATAGTAGGACTATTGTGATGATGGCACCAGCTGTCTTAAATAATTTGATGCGGTGTTAGGAGTGGATGCGTAGCAAACCCAAACTAGATTCAGCCAATAAAGTGAAAACAAATTGCTTCACTGACGTGGAGTGTAAGAAGCTCTATCACCTCCATTTTGATTTATTTAATCTCTCTAAATGAATCTTCTAAAACCAATGGGTGACCTTAGGAAAGACATTAATGAAAATGTCATTTATTTGTTACACCATTCATTAGCATGAATTTGCAGCTGTGGTTTTTTGGGAAGAATGTTCTGTGTTTAAATGGGTTATTGACCGAACTGATTATTAGTGTGTACTTTCTCCACATCATAATCTATTTATAGGGTCCATAAAATATAATCTGTTTGGATAATAGAGGTGAGCCACAAAATTTTTTTAAAAAAGAAATGAGTTACTATGTTCTATTTCTTAAACTAACTAGTCTTCCAGCACGCAACTTATATAATTGGCCTCGAGGCAAATTAAAAATTGATATTTCCATTCAAAATCTATAACTAAAATGTTTCCTTGAAAAAGGATGCCAATCAAAAATAGAAAAGCCTATGTGTATATATGTATACCTGTGTATTGTATATGTATGTATTCATTGGAAGATATTGCTAGATTTTTTAAACAATCCCTTGAAAGATTAATGCTTTATTTGAAAAGAAACATTAATTAATTTTTCTTTTTCAAGATATTTAAGTGTTAGTCTTACATTCTTCCTGATAAATACCAGGCCACAGTAATAGTTGCAACATAGTTTGCAGTAATTGAGAAGCATCAGGACAGATAAACGACACACTTGTTATGAGTTGATTAAAACAGGAAAAAACGGTTTGAATTCTCTTCAGTTTTAATTTATGTATTTTAGAGAAACACAGCATACTGGTTGTTATATGTATAAGACAGGTTTTCTGGTGATAACCAAAGCACCCAATACCTTCAACTTTAACTAGAAGCTTAATCTGGCTTCAGGGAATTCAGTCTACAGTCTGTTGCCTCCGAGGCAGGAAGGTCATGATGGAAGAACAGGGAACAGCAAGGCTTCCCAGCTTCTGTTTCCTAGTAAAGGACAAATTAGTGTCAGGTAGAAAAATAAATTGAAAGAATTTAAAGAGATTCAGTGTCCTCAACATTTTTTCCTCAAGAAAATATCAAAAACATTGTTTTCCCACATAACATTAGGAAATCTTTGGCCAGGGCAGTACAACATTCTTGGAAAAAGAATGTAGGGGTTGTTCTCCAGACTGGGCTGATATCTGTGCATACAGTGGCATCATATGTTAATTGCAGCCAAATGGTAGCACTTGATTTTCTATGCAAATTGATGCAATTCCTATAGTAATCAGCGGAGTAAGAATGATAGTAGCATCTGTTATTGGAAAGATTTGAACGTGGCTGATTGATCATGAGGATTCCAGAATTAAGATTAATAATAGCCCCTAAAGTCCTATTTAAAAACTGTCTGGGTTTGGCAGTGACCCGAGTGACCAGTGATATCGTAAATTCGTCGTCCCTCCCACCTTGCCTGACTTACGTCAGATTATAGATCCAGAGCTCATTAAATAAAGGGAAAAATTTGTGTCATTGAGGAAGGACCTGTAAAAATTTGGAGTATGTCTTCCTCATCTTTTTATGGTAGTTTACTGAAAATACATTACTAGCAGTGAACTTTGTTATTTGATCTGTAGATAGCAGGACATCAAAACTGGCTTATGATTGGCGCAGAGAAGTACTAAATATCCTCAGAGATAGCAGTGGACACTGAACCATTATAGATACTTGTCTTTAGGGAGAGAACGAACATGTTTTCATTTGGAATATAAGTAATTGTATTATGTTAGCTACGAACATGCTTGTTATGGTTTGGATCTGGAGTGTCCCCCCTAAACTTCATGTATGTATGTGTGCTATGTGCTGTTGGGTGGTCCGTCCTGGATGGAAGGGGCGAGTATCTGGGGCTCTCTGTGGAGGGGCATGTGCTGGTTCCATCCTTCTTCCCTCATCTAAGTTTTATGTTCCCATGTCGCAAATAACACGTCTCTCTCCGGCTGTTTCCTCCACCTTGTGTTTTCATTATTACCAGCCACCCATACATGGACTATACCCTTCTAAAATTGTAATATCAAATAAATCTTTGTCGTCTTAAATTTTGGATTCCAGTTATTTTGTCCCATCAATGAGAAAAGAATTAAGGCCATGCTGCTGTGAGCATTGCTGTGTTTGCAGTTATGTGTACGGAAAGATGGAGGTGTTAGGATGAAGTCAAAGGACCAGACAACAGATAAACTTGGATCTTGCTCCTGCAACAACCAATCCCATTGCCTTTTGGCCATATCTGTATTGGTCAATTTGAGTTTTAGCAAAACTCCTCTTGTTTACAAAAATTTACTCCAAATGAACTCTGCAACACATAGCCAATACCATACAATTTATCTTTAATTACTTAAATTTTATTCTTATGGACATTTTATATATCTGTCTTTTCCTTTATTGGCCCCACATTACCTTAATACGATATTCCCACTTACGCCGTACTCAATGACTAGGTTGTTATTCTAATGGAACTTTAATACTCATAGTATTTCTTTCTATCTGATATTTCATTTATTTATTACTCAGATAAGCAAAGACTTAACAACTTGTTAGTAATACATCCAAGAGGCAATCCTGACGTCTCATTCCTGAAAGACGGCGTAAATTAAAATGCATTAACGTTTCTTAGGTTATTGAAGGGAGACACGCAAGAACCCATTCCACTCTACAAAACCAACCAGTAGGGGGAGCAAAAGAGATGTGCAACCCTCCCCTCTTGGGCACCTTCTACTCTGGTTGGGTTTGAAAGCTATGCTAGATTTTTAGTATGTTAAAGATTAATTTATTGGGGGAACATATTTTCCTCAATCTCAAGCTTGACATTCTATCATGTAATGACTATCTGGGAAGCAGTTCTAATAGATTCCACTACAGAATTTTCCTACAATTTTGAATCCCATGAAGACTTTAAACACTACTAGGTAAAATCCAGGACTAAAATTCTGCTTCAAAACTCTAGGTGGTTTAGAAAGCAGAACAAAGAGATTTTTGAATGAATATAAAATCGTTTTCCTAGGTGTTGTTGTATTAATGAATTTCTTCTACATTACATTTTCCCACTTTTATTAATATGTGTGTGTGTGATAAATAATGGTTATTACAATGACCTTGAGTATTTTGTGCATATGAATATTACATCAACACTACAACCCCTTTGCGAACTCCTTTTTGGACTTCCTGCACCCTCCACATCACCCCCTAACTTTCTCTATCACACCCATGTGGTTGTATAACTAGCTAGTATTCTATGTTACATCTTGTATAAAAATTTCAAAAGGTTTTCACACCTGCCCTATAATGTAAGTTCTCTACACTTAAAATAAAACCGTATTTTCTGTGTGATCAGGAAAAACATGATATAGACTATGTAAACTGTATATAGACTATCTAGGCTGGTGTATATCCATGCAAGTATAGACATACAAAGTGTATATTATGTATGAGACAATAGATAACATCTGTCTTTATTCTCACATAAAATAGCTTTTAGAACATACAAGTAAAAGGAGATTGTCATTATCGTGGGTGTCATGGTTTACCCAATTCTATCAAGTGTAACCTAGAGATGACCAAGGAATCATGTGTGATTTATAATGTCTATTGCAAAGCTTTACGAATAACATTTCTTGTGTTCCTTAGATGTGTTCAATATGAGATTGTCTTGAATGTAAAAGATCTTATTCCCAAAAATATCACCTGAATTTAATCAAGCTATGTTTAAGTACAGCCGCAGGGGAAGTGAAAGAATGAAAAAGAATGAAATGTATGAAGAGAAAATGATAATATGGATTTCATATGAACCATTTTATCTATCTGTTGAAGGATACCAAGAAAAGAAAGCATTATCACACATTATGTTTTTAAGGACAGCTTTAAAATAATTATAAATAACCACACCAGGTGATTTCTTTTAGGTTGAAGACATACTCTCATACCCAATGAAGTGTTACACCTATGCTGAGATTCTTTTAGATAAGACAGCTTGGGGGGATCTACATCACCCTTACATCATACTTTACGTAGAATTGTACCAAATGTTTCTTCCTCACAAAACAAAAAGTCAAGTATACGGTGAGTTCTCTGACTGAGACGAATGAGATTATTTTTATGGAAAATAGATTGAATACATTTGTGTGTGCACATGCGTGAACCTGGTTACTGACCAGCAACAAATATAACTTTAATATTTGCTTCTTTAAAAAAGAAACTTTCTAACTGTCGTGGAGGTCTCTTTTTTCCCCTACTGTTTACTTCTATCCTGGAGCGAATTTATTTTTATTAGCATGTGGTCCTTCCTTGTGTTGGACACGGAGCACAGGAGCTCTGTGGGGGATACCTTTTCTGCTCTTTCGTTGGGTGATTGGGTTGTGTAACTCATGGAAAGAACAGAATTACTGCTTGGCGAGGAACACTTCACTGAGTGTGTTTTGTAAGAACATCCAGAGGGGAAACAAATAAACTAGTGCTGGCATTCATTTCATTTCAGATGCTAATAAAGCAAAGTCTGAAAATTTGAAGTCAAAAAGCACCTTTCACTTTAAAGGAATTTAAATCTCTAGGGAGGTATATAACTGCATGGTACTTCTTAGTAATGAATCTTGGAGAAAGCCATGATTGCTTTATGTATTTTTGGGGGTAGTCACAAACACCATTTGCTGTTGTTGAAGGCACTGGAAGATTGGGATAAAGTGCTGCCGAGGAGGTGATTTTGGTAGAGTTCATGAGTTGGCTGGAACTACTGTAGCATCCAGAGACGTGAGTTCTAGATTGAGCTTTGTCACTCAGTAATTGCTTGTCCTTGGACAGTTCAGCAAATTCATTTCTTCATTTGTTCAATTTCTTATTCTTAGAGAATAACATCAAATGGAAGAACTTCGGAAAAAAACCCTAATATGCTCTAAAAATATAGACTGCCATTCTTGTATTTATTAATATTAAAATAGGTACCTAATCATTTTGGTTGGTTGAACTTTTTATGATACTACAGAATATACAGCTTGGAAATGATAAGATTTAACTCAAAATAAGCCAAATTGTCAGCTTCTGGGAATCAGGTAAATAATATGGTTTATTCATTAGGGTGTTTCTGATGATTAGAGATAACCTTACTAGGTTATCAAATTCACAATCTTGTATGATAGATCAAATTTAAACCAATTCAATTAAATAGGATTTTCTATTGTTTATAAAGACTACCATAGTCAGCCTGTATTCTATTCCAATACAAGCAGTCTGAAACTTATGCAATCTTTTCTTGTGCAATTCCTGATTCTGAGGCCCCACCAGCATGGGGGTAAAAATAAGATACGGATGGTTTCAAATTGGTATTTCTTTTGTCCTGATATTATTCTTTATGAGAAAATGCTCGACCACTGTTATTAAATACATACAGCACTGTAAATGATGTGTTCCATCCATAACATGCAAACTTACTCTTTTAACCACCCAGTGCCATCTTATTCTGTATTTTATTTCTCTTTTATTCTGACCCCAGTCTTCTAGTATCAACATCAGCTGCTCTGAGGCAAATGCTGCCCTATGGAGGCACTGCGCATGTGACAGCGTCTGTGCTCAAACTCTTAGTGCTTGTTGACAACTACTTTGACGAATCTGTGTTAGTGTTAGCCACCAGTATCTCCTGCTATGGCGATGAGGCTAACCCTAATACTGTGGTTGCTTTCTGTTCCTTCTATCTGCCCCAGCTGGTGTTGTTTTTGTGTTTCTCTAGCAGACACCTCCGGGTACTAGTTTTGGCCATGAGTCCACGTGTTCTCAGACATGTTTGAGAGACAAACATTATGCAATCCCTGTGTAGTTTTTTTTCTTTCTCTTTGATTCTAGCACATCATCCTTAAACCAAATATGTGTGCCTCAGTTTCTTTTTTTTTTCTTTCTCAGTTTCAGTCTCCTCTATAGCCACCTCCTTGCCAGACATTGGTAAGTATTATTTGGGCTTAAACTGATGTGTTTTGTGCCCTAGTATACCAAGAAAAATCTCTTTTTCACACCTAGCATTGGGTCTTTTCCTTTACTTTGGGCCTTATAGAGAGAAGTATCTCTCATTTTTTAGTAGTACTTACCTACACATAGAGCAACAAGAGCCTTCCCAAACATCATTTCTTCAAAAAAATCAACCTCAATTTTTTTAAAATAAAGGTGTTGATTCACAGAATATTCCTTGCCTTTTTTTATTGTGACTTAAAATTTCCTTCAATTGATTCACAAAATGGAACACCTTATTCTTGACCGTGACTTCTCTCTTCTTGCACAAGATTCCTTCGTTCACTAAGCCTAAATGACGAGATGAAACGTTATTTATGGGTTTCTAGCATAACGCCCGTTCTCGGTGTGCCTAGTGTTGTTGGAATAGCACAAAGCATTCGTGCCTTTTAAGTGACGCATAAGAATGAAGTGTTATAGCAGGCTCCTGGTTTACCCTGGCTTGGAGCTTCCTGACAGAAGCCAAAATTGGCCAAGAAACTTCTTTTTAAAAAGATGGAAAAAATTTCATGGAAGACAAACATAGATCACTTTTAAAAATTCATTCCATTTCTTTTCAGCTCATCAGTTCATAAATATCAAGGCCTCCTTTCAAAAGATATGCATAACATGTTTGTATTGGAATATATTAGGAGAGTTTTGCGAACCATTTAAGCACTTGACAAATGTCATTTCGAAGCAAGTGGTCTTATTTTCAGTTAATAAAATTACAAGCAGACATCAAATTTGATTTGTGTCTTGAAGAAGCTATGCAAATTCATTAGTAGATATTTGAGGACATTGATATATTTCTTAAATATATTTGTTTCTTAACTTATCTTAAGCAGTACACCTCATAGGGTCTCTCTGTCAGGTTAAAGAAGAAACTTGAAAGATACAAAAATACGATTAGTAGCAAGAGAATTTGGAGCGAAAAGTCATTGCTCCCATAACTCTGGGCCTTGGTCCAGATGTAAGGATCACCATGACTGCATCCCTGGCTAACAGGTCCAGGCATAGGCATTTGGGAGAAAGAAGGAAGGGCTAAAGTAGACAAGAAAGGGCCAAGAGGGAGAAGAAAGGGGTGAAAAGAATAAGAAAAGAGGGGCACAGAAACGGGCAAAGGGCTAATTATGGGGTAAACAGAGCTTTTATGTGGTGTGGATGGATTAGCCAGCAGGAGGGGCAAGGACTGAGCGGTTTAGCCAGCCTGTGGCTTGTGGGTTCAGCAGGAGAGGACATAACAGAGTTGTCTGATAGGCAGCTGGTGGAGTAGGTCTGACTAAAGGAGATAGGTTCCTGCTGGGAGTCAGGGCTGTCCTCTTCAGTTGGCCAACTGCTGGTGTTCACAAAGTTTTTATGTCAGGACCAATAAGTCAGGTGACCATGCCTTGGAATGGATGAGGGAGCAGCTTTCTGTAAGGCAAAGTCCTACACAGAGAGCCATGCTACGTGTGGGGAGGTGGAGAAGTTCAGCACTGGAGTTACTGTGCAGGAGCCTCACAATTCAATTTCTTTTATAGTCATCCTGGGAGTTGTTGTGGAAAAGAAGTGTTCCATAGTCAATGAGTTTGGGAAAGGCTTCATCTCATATACTGAGAGGTTCTTAGAGAAAAGAAGGGATTAATTTATTTATCTATTACTTAGTTTGACCACAATAACGATTCCTCCATTTACTCTTTAAGTGACTGGTAAGTTATTATACAGTATTATGAGATATGGCATGATATTGATACATGGGTACAATGTGTAGTGACTAACGTTTGATTTTTAGCAGAGACACATTTAGTATCTTATGAAATATATATTGGTAATTACTACTGTTTAAACTCCCTAATACTTCTGACTGAATGAATCACTTATTCCAATTTTGCCTTCAATAAATATTGCAGGAATTTCATTTGTTTTAGTAGGTCATTAGTTTTGTTGAGGTACTTTGATATGGAATGCATGGTATTTCTCATTCTTCTCTTTCTTTCTTTCTTTTTTCTTTCTTTCTTTCTTTTCTTTTCTTTTCTTTTTTTTTTTTTGTGAGACAGAGTCTTGTTCTATAGTCCAGACTGGTCCTGAACTTGTTATATAGCCCAGGCTGGCTTTGAAGTCATAGCAGTTCTCCTGCCTCTACCTCCCGAATGCTAGGATTACAGGCATGTGCCGCCATGCCTGGCTTATGTGGTGATGGGGATTAAACTCAGGCCCTATGCTTGCTAGGTAAGTCCTCTGACTGCTGTGCTATTTCTTCAGACCCACTCACATTTTCATTTTCATACTGCTTCCAAATACACTTTTATCTAAATAATTGAGTTACATTCTTGTAGGCTAAGGTAAATGCAGAAAGGATCTAAAGTATTATTATTATTATTATTATTATTTTGTACTAGGGATTTAACCTAGGGCTTTCACATCCCCATCTCTTTATGTTTTTTGAGCCAAGGTCTTGCGAAGTTGCTACGTTTCCCAGGCTGAGCTCAAACCTGTGATCCTGCTTCCTAAGCCTCCCAGAGTGGTGGGATTATAGGTATGTATCACCAGAGTTACTTCAACGTGTATTTTATAGGGGACGCCACTGTTTTAGGACAATAATTGTGATGAGTTTGCCCATTTCTTGTTTGGGAAAATGCCAAAGTGTTGGACTTTCAATGAACAGGCAAGCAACTCAGAGAAGCAATGAGCCCAGTTGCTCCTAGAGACGGGAGCGTAGACCTTTCACTTTCTGCTAATAATCTGAAGCTCAGATTATCAAATTAAGCAGCATTTGCAGCACAATGGAATTAAAACTAGGCCTCACGACTCTTCGACGTCTAAGTTTTCTGCTATACTTGCGGCCTCTTAGACATCTGCTGGAATAGTCAGACCTTGTCTGAAATTCATATCTGCAGCTTTCACCAAGAAACAAAAAAATCCACAAGCGTTAGCTTTGGTTTTGAAAAGCACGGCTGTAGAGCTGACAATGTGTACCATGTGGCAGTATCTCCTTCCAAATATTAAACTGTCCTAAAATACTTCTAAACAAAAAAAGTATACAAAGTGCCTTTGTGTGTGTGCGCATAGGGTGGCGATGGTAGTGGGGCGGATGGAGAGCAGGAATGCACACTCCACTTGACTTAACTAGGTCAGAAAATACTCTTGCATTGGGTTTCCAGTAAAAATAAACTACAATAAAAGAAGTGAAGCTGTCATCCTATTCAAGTAATTGTTGGTTATTTTTTTCTTGCTCCATTTCTCTTCTGGGGAGCTCTTAAATAGGCTGTGAAATGGGTTGGTGCTGAAAGGTGAGCTGGTAGCAATTATTTCTCCATATCCTTACTGACTTGGATACTCCTAACTCTTCTTTGCTATGTACAATATAACTGCAAATGCAGATCCAGTGACTAATGTTCTGGGCGTGTCAAGATGGCAGGCAGGCAGTGTTTACAACTCATCTCTCTTTAGCAGTTCTCTGTTCCCACATTGATGCTAGCTTCCTCTAAACTCATCAAGCCCTTTCACAGGGGAATACAGATTCTATTGCAATTACCTGGAAGAATCTCCAGCCAAGTATTTGCTGGAAGTCCTTTGGTTTGAGCAGTAGTTTTTAACAGGGAAATGAGCACAGCAGAATTATGTCCAGCTGCATACAAATATTTATGTAAACAGTTCAGCAATTGAAATAATTGATGCAAACAAAAACAATTATCAAACATGACATTGTTTAGATGAAGCATAATATTCTGTTATTTCCTTCTCAATTCTTTCATAGTGTGACTATACAAATTAAGCCTCAAATAAATTGAAAACTTGCTGAAATTGGAAAGTGGTTTTTCAGAAGTGGATCTGCAGGCATTACCATTATTTTCTGAAACAAAGTCTTGTAAAATGAAAATAATCAAAGTGTGACTTTTGATATTTGACAATTAGAAACCCTAGGAGGTAGCTTTTTTGAAATGCCGGGGTAAGATTGTGTAACATATTAATCACTACAGCATGGGGATGAATTAGAAAGTGGTAAAATATGAGAAAGTATGACTAAAAATTATGGTGAATATTTACATTAAAATTTTCACAGTAAAAGACACATTACCAATAATTCCCCTTTTAAAGTGTCCCCCCTGACTTGGAACACAATTATCCCATAATTCTTGCTACTTTCTGAAGCTGTTCTGGAATTCCTCTTTTGTGAATGTTTTTAGTTATGCTATCATGGTTGCTTTGATGTCCAAAATCTTTTAAAAATATTTACTATTCGTAGTTATTTTGACTTTGGAGAAGAGCCAGGAGTTACAAGGTGCGAGGTCAAGGAACGATGTGGGTGAGCACGCACTATAATATATATTTTTTTATGAACATGTATTTTCATCAGAGGGCACTCAGGAGCTGCATTTGCTTTTTTTTTTTTTATCATTTTTTATAAATAAAAAAGACTACTTCCAGCACTTCTTCAGAAAGTACCAGAAATGATGAGTGTTTGCAAAGTAAGGGACAGTCTTTGAAGGGTTCAATGCTAATATATAATATATATTAATATATCTACTGTAAACCGTTTGTATTTAAATATTTATATTTATTATATTCACTGTATATTTACATATATTATATTATTTATAATATTCACTTAACTCTACATATAAATATTTATATTTACGTATTCACTGTATATTTTTAACACATCTTATATATGAGGGGAATGATATTTATTTCCTTTGTAAGGATAGGCTGGAGTTCTTATAGATTGATGTGCCTGTTTTGATAAACCTATTTCTCAAGGATTTAGAATCCAGAGTCTGAGAACCCTGCATTTTGGCATAAAGAAAAATTTATGTAACCTTCATTGGCTCATCATCCGTCTTCTTTTAGAACTCTTTGTAACAACCGTTGTCTTCTTACTATCACATTGAACTCTTTCCTCTTTCATAGTTTCTTGTCTTCTGAGTCCTACTCCCCAACAGTCACTGCCATTACACGCTGTACAACTCTCCATGCTGTCTCTTCACAGCACTCAAGTTTGTTTTGAGAGTTCTCTTATCTCTTGAGAACAGGATCAGTGCCACAACCCTCTTCTTGCCCCCTTCCTTCATTCTCAGTCTCTTTCCATCTGAGTATACTTAACATAGAAACCACAGTAAGAAATTTACAATAATAAAATTCATTGGATGTCTTCCATATGTTAGGCACTTACTCTTCATCAGGCCATTTAATTCCCATGGTAACATTCTTACTCTCTTTTGTTAGATATGAAAATTGTGGCCGAAGGTCACACTTGCCATAAGAGACAAAACCAAGAGCTGACTCCTCAAAGGTCAAAAGTCAGCGTACCTCTCGGTTCTTCAATCCAAGTAGATGATGTTGTTCCTGTGTTTATGTTGCAGTTCTTATCACCCATAAAATTGTTATTTTGAGAAGGTAACGATTTGAATGTTGTTGCTCTGCTGCGTTAAAAAAAAAGAGAGAACTCTGTATGACATAGTTTTTGTGACTTCTAGGGCATTACTTTTTAATTAACTCTATCACTAAACCAAAAGTGTTTCCTTTATGCAGAGAGACAAAGAGTAGATTGACTTGTGGATGAGGAGTATTAGGAAAATTAGATCTTTAATTAACTGTGATTATTTAACTCAACTATCTGAAGAACCGCATGTGAGGCCGCATTCAGACCCTGTGCAGGCCGGTTTAGTCCTCCTTGCACATCTCACCTCAGCCAGCTTCCTGGCTAATGCTGGCTAATAGCTGGAGTCAAAGTCCAATGTGAGTGGTAGAGTGCAAGTCCTTCCCCACCCTGGGTGAAAAAAATTGTCAATGTGCATGTCCTGTCACCACTGGTAAGGAAGCGAGGCACATTCATAAATCTCTGTTTTCAGATCTCCCCCAAATTTATTAAATGACAAAAATTTATGAGTCATATATACATTTGAATTTCTTCCATAAGATTATTTCAACTTCACTTTTAAGAAAATAAACATAAAAATAGGCAATAGATTTTTATGAGCACCGGAAAAACTACTCTGATAACCTTAGCTTTAAAGAAAATATATACATTCACTTATATAGATAGGAATGAGGGATGGTCAACTACTTGAACATTTTGACTTGTATTCAGTCATCCTTCTGCTTTATGAAAAATCCTATCCTATTCATCTGAAGTAAATGACCAATGATGTATGATATTAGGTCCATATGCTTGAAATGAGCGACCATAATTGAATAATGAAAGGAAAACCAAACTCACAAGTCGCAGGTTCCTTTTTCTCTTTTGAATCAAAACAATGAACAGGAGCCTTAAATGAACCACCACCGTATTTGAAGCACTGTAAGCTTAAGCTTAAATAACTCCTGTTTATGATACTGTTGCTCTCATGGTATCATTAAATACCCAATTACCATGAAATAATTAGGCTGCATAATATAACATAGCAAAATGATTACATTTATTTATTTGGTATATCTTGGTTGATCAAAACATATATTTATAATACATATATACATTATTGTACCTGCATTCTTGGGAGTACAGGTGTGAGTCAAAACCAGGATACAGCCCTTATAGAAATTAAAGCACAATGAGAATGATAACTTTAGATCAATAATATTTTATTAAACAAATACATACCAGTCACCTCTGTGTGTCAGGCAATTTTGCAGGCACTGTGGATACAGAGAGAAAATTTGCTTATAATAATCCCTGGCCTCATTGAGCTTATATTCTTATGAGAATGTTAAACAGATACTCAAAACATAAAAATGCATATTGAATCAGATGATGATGATAAATGCTATTGGATAAAGTAAAGCAGGAGGATGTTATTGAAGATGGTGATATATTCATATTATAAATTATAAATGAGGGGGTCAGTAAAGTTTCACTGAAAATGTAAGCGAAGGACGTGAGTATAAGAGTCATATTTATGTCTAGGAAAGAAAAGGGTAAAGAGACCTGGGAGGAGACGCTCTTGGCATGTCTCCTTGGGACTTCAAGAAGGCCAGAGATGTGGAAGACAAAACAAGAGAGAAGGAAATAGGAGGAAGTCGGCGACAGGTCGGGGAGGCTTCAGGAGGACGCACAGAGAGGAAGACGGCATCACAGTTGTACTGAGAGTAGTGCTGAGTGGTGAAAGGTTGGAAATTTTTTAATCAATAAATAATTTTATTGCTTAATGATTATGTTGATGAGTTAAATCATCTTTTGAATAAGATACAAAAATTTATTAAACATTAATATGCTTAAGTACAACACAAGATTATAACTTAGCTAATCACTTGGAAAATTGAACAAAATAATAATAATCTCGCTTATTATTTCTGATAATTTTTTTCATTCCTTATTCTATCAGAAATTATGGTGAACAAAGACTAAATAACTGATTATTAAATAGTTTTATTGAAATCATCTTATGTATTGTTTCATTCTTTGTAAAAATTAAATTGACATTTAATGTGAAAGCGTATTTAAAAGTTTCATATTGTATTTTTCCCTTGTGTTGTAACTGTAGGGCAATGTATCATAGTTACCAAATGGTCCTTGAGACGTTTTAAGCTATATTTCAACTATAAATTTAGTATATATTCAGTAAACGTTAGAAACAGAAAATCAAAGCAAACAAAAACTCCTCATGATCCTCACTTCTGGAAATAACCACGACTGGCATTTGTTGGATTGATTTTCGGTGTTGCCTGTATCTGTGTTTGCACATGCATTACTGTGTATGTGTGCGTTACTATGTATGATTTTTTCACTAAACTTATATACTGATTTGATTGTGAAGTAAGAAAGGCCATTGGACTGTGACCACATTTAAAAGACATGTTGCACATATATAAATTTAGAAGCTATTATTTTATTGGCTTTGCCCGGTTCAAGAATACACTAAGGGAATTCATTGTCAAGCTTCATGGCAAGACCCACCACTGGGGTGCTCAGAGGTTATGCTGCTCCTCGGTTATGGCTCGTTCATTTCCTGGAAATCCTCAGATCCTCCACTGTGATACAAAATATCTGCTTCTTGCAGCACTGCACCTTGTCCTTGCCAACACAATCTGTTGTAGTAGACTTGCATTTTGTTTTGTGTGTGTGTGTGCGTGTGAGTTCTTCAAAGGATTCTCAACCTCATTTGCTTTTTTCCCTGAATCAAAAGCATTTCCTTTGGCTTCTAGTGAATTTTCCGTCTGTTTTACCCCATGATGTCTGAGTAGACGCAGTGGTGAGAGCCCTGGATTGCTCTCTTTCATTCTTGCTCAGACTTCGGATTGACAGTCCTTTAACTGCGCCGAGCCTCAGGTTCTTAATGAAAATGAGGATTTTGGATGTTTATTCTCTGAGATTTTTTCCAGATCTAATGTGGAACGCCTGTCTGTCTACAAAGAAGTGTGGGCTCTGAATCAAAGAAAAAAAGCTGAGCGCAAATATTGGAGCTTTCCGAGTTTGGATATTCTGCTAAATGCTTCCAAGCTTGCATGTTCTTCTATGTAAAAAGGGTGTAGAGAAGATGTTACTGCATTTGGCTACACACAACACAAGTCTGACTACAATGGATTGAACCAGCAATAGATTTAGTTTTCTCATTTTTGTAGAAGTCTGGATCTAGATAGTTCAGACATGTGTGTTCCTTCATTTTATCTCTTTCCTGGGTTTCTTCCTCTTTTTTCCTGTCATCCTTAGTATATGCTTTTTCATCTTTAGGATGGTTACCACCGAAGAACACATAGTCTGTGTTTTGGCAGGCAGAAGAAGGGCAGAGCTCAGAAGCGCCTTGTTAGTTGAATTTCTATGAGGAAGTCAAATTTCATAGATGTCTACTTCCACCTCCCTGTTGGAGTCGTAACCCCTTATTCCCAGCCACAGACAATATGGGATGTTGTACTTTTTCTCTGAACATGCTGATGCCATCAATAAAATTATTTCTAGTGTGTTTTCTAGTGAAGAGGATGGGAATGTGTATTGGGTAGCTACCGTCCAAGCCTGCCAGCAGTAAGGTCCTCTGAGGTGACATTTGTCAGATACACTCACAGCAGCACCCAAATGTTGAGTATTTTTTATTTTGTGGCCATTACTTTATAAGATCAAGGAGACATTTTTGCTATAGTCCTACAAATGACGTTCACATTATTTTATTACTGTACATTTAAAACTATGCAAGCTTAAAGAATGTAAGATATGTTCTTTTCTCAGCTGATTTCTTAACTTTTTCACACTAATGGGGCTTGAGTTTAGACTTTTCATTTTCATTTGACTTACTGGATATTAAGAATATGAAAAGCAAATAAATTGCAAAAGTACATTTGACCTTTGTACAGATGAAAAGTCCTAAATGAACAGTGAGACTAGATTATCTTGTGGAGAATGTTTAATATTTTTGGGGACTTTTACTATGAGAGAAAATCTTATCAGGAGGAGAAAGTGACCATTTATACAGTGTGATTCAAGAGAAATTGGAAACACATTTTCTTTGGAATGCCACTTTGCCCCAAAGAGTCCATCTCATCCCTTTATTAGTCTGCCATATACTTAGCATGCTCACTGTTAGAATCATTAAAAGAAGATGTTTTCACAAAAGCCTTAAAATGTATCACTTGGAAGAAGGTTCTGAGTCATTAGTAATAATTTAAATTGTTAAGAGGTCTTAATTAGTGGTAGAATTTTTCTGAAGAGATTGCAGTGAAACTGGGTAGCACGGAATCTGGGTCATGGGTTAAAGAAGAGACTATGCAGAGCTGAGTGGGGGTCCGAAGTGCCTTGAGATTGGGGAACCCAAAGAAGGGCCAGTTGGGATGAGGAAGGATAAATGCAAGAGAAGACATGCCTGACTCTTCAGTACTGATACCAAAGGTCTTCATCAGCTAGGGAAGGCTAATAGAGTAGAAAGTGATCCCAGCTTAGATGCAACTCTAATTTTGACAAGACTCAGATTTCCCCGGCCCCTACCATTGTCATTAACCACTATAGAGATGATATTTATTGAAGATTCCTTGTGAGTTTTTATCAGTAATCAGCAGAGTACCATCAACTCTCCACATTTAGGAAAATTTTCCTAGTCAATTGAAAGAGATTGTTACTTTTAAAAAAACTTGTATTAAAGTGTGCTGTATTAACTTGGAGGAGCAATACGGAGTGTCCATGCAATTTAGTAAATTATGCTTTTTCTGTAAATCATCTCTCTTGAAAAGTTCAGATTTGCTCTCTGATCTACTTTTTCCTTTTAGCTTTGAAAATTCTCTTTCAGGCTCACTCAGCAAATATTTTTTCAACAAACACATATGCAATATTTTAAAAATGCCTACAAAAGCCTTTTATATACTGGCTGAGTTAATGTTATTGGAACTCAAAGAGTTAATAACTCTTATTGTCGCCACGGAACAGCAGCACAGAGATAGTGAGAAACTTGTGGGGTTCCTATGCAGGAACTCCTGTGTTAAACTCACCTGTTCCCACACACAGAGCTTCTCACTCTGTGTGTGACCTGGACTTATCGAGAGCTATTCCATCCCTGCTTCTTAGCCATGTTGACTAGACTTCTCCAGCCCTGACATCACAACTTTACACACCCCAGCAGGTGGCCGAAGGATGGGTCCTCCCTAAACCCATAACCCACCTGTGTGTTCTCACAACTTATCAGGCAACTCCACTTTGCCTCCTCTGCTCAATCCATGACACACAGACCAGCTAAGCAGCCCGCTCCTGGACCCTCATGCTGCCTAATCCACCCGTACTACATAAACTCTTTGTTCACCTCATGCTCGGCCATTTCCCCCTTCGTTGTATTTCCTTCTCTTTATCCCTTCTCTCCCTTATGGCTTAGCCCTTATGCCTCGTCTCTTATTCCTTACACCTGGCCTTAAGCCTGGACCTGTTTGCCAGGCATAGGATCATGGGGGCTTTATGCCAGCACATGCTACTCTAGGCATGGTGTCATGGGAGCAATAAACTTAACTCTAAATTCTCTTGCTGCTGGTCACATTTTGGCTCTGACAAGCTCCTTCTTTGACCTAACTACACTTGCTTGACACATGACTCATAAGAACAGAGCCAGGATTCAGACCACCCTGATTTCTTATTTGCCTCTGGGAAGGAGGTGATAGACTTCATATATGCAGGATGTTAATGGGAACAGGGTTCAAACTCAAATCCACGGTGTTCAGCTCTGAATAACAAGCAATCGTGAAGTTCCACTGTCTTTATTCTTGTCTTTTGTTTGAAAACTCTGTGTGTCTTAGACTTTTAATATGGAACATTTTGACAATATATTTGGCTACAGGCAACTTGGCCATGTAATTACAACTAATTAACACACACACACACACACACGCACACACACACACACTCCTGTCCAATATCAATTCAAATATTATTATTCCCTGGGAAACCAGAAAGAACCAATGTTGTTGAATAAATTAGTAATAAATATGAAAAAAGAACTGGAAAAAATGGTATAACACACATATATATGGCCATCGGCCAGATGTAATTATTCTTCAATTTCAGAGCAAACCCCTTGTGAAAAATCAACATTTTTTTCATTCTACTTGAGGATAAACCCTAGGGGGTGGTGAGATTGCAGAAACGGCTCTTGCCATCTTGTGTGCAAGCCTGTTTTGCCCAGTTTTTCCCAGTTCTGCATTTATTGACATATTGTCTCTAGACATTGGCCTCGGTGGGTGGATTTACGCCATGAAGATCAGCAAACAGGGAAATCGGGGCCTTTTTTCTTCCCTGGAGGCAGTGGTTAAATATTTACCAGACTACCACTCCACTGCTGCGCTGGGTGCTTGGATATATAACAATGACATTTAGAAACTTCCCTCTAATAAAATTTTAAAGAAAGATATAAGGTAAACACAAGTTATTTGCCTTAGCTTTATTTATTTCACACTGAGGATGTTTGTTGTGTGTTTGTCTGTGGGTGTAAGTTATTTTAGAAGGAAAGGCATCTGTCTTAAGAGCATGAAATTTCCTTCTGAACCCCGTAACCAGACCTCTCCAAACAAAACCTCTGTGAGCTCTAGAAAGTTTCTTGGGAACAAAATCCACAGTGAGATTTTCATTTCCACGTTTTCAGTGGACATTTACAAAGAAAAATGACTTCCTACTGAGTAGCCATTAGCCTCCAACACTGATGCTAATGAGGAAACAGCGAATGAGCTGGAGAGCAAATGGATATGAGTCACATAAATACACTTAGTGGGCACTTCCTGCTCGGCTTTTGCGTCACTGTGAAGATCCTTGTTCCTTACCAGCCCCAGGGAAAAGTCACAGCCACACAATTGTATGTTACTAGGGGAAATGCTGATCTGTTGAATCTCCCTGGGAAGGACACATTGATTTGTTCTGGTCTTCTCTGAGCACATATTCCCCTATCTGGGACTTGTGTCCAGGTTGAAATGCTCTTAAATGACTAATAGTAAACTAAAGGCACTCTTTAAGGATACATTGCTCTATTGGCAACAGAGGACAAAACAAATAGGACTGAGAGAGGGCTAGTCTTTTCTGCACAAACACCATAAACATGTCACTGAGAAGCAGGTAAGGACAAGACCCACTGACCAGCCAAGGCTAGAGAAACAGTAAATGCTGCCTCGCAGAAGCTTCACTCTGCAGGATTTTATTTGTTATTTTAATTTTGTGCCTTCCTAAACACTAATGTTGCAAATGGGAGAAAAAGTTTTGTGACTCTAGGGCTTTCCTAAGAGCATTTCATAGCACCATATATTCACCAAGCAGCAGATGAAAGGGAGGAAGATTTCTGATTAGCCTCTGGGAAGGCGGTGACAGACATCATCTACACAGGATACTAATGGGAGCAAATGGTAATTTCAAGTTTATGTAACTGAACAAATGATGCTGAAATCTTGATGAATGGCTAAGCATATGCTAAGTGCCATTTTTATTTTCAAAACTGATTTTTGTCAACCAGCAGGAGGTGACCATCATGAGACAAAGGTTTAGTACAGATAGAACTGTTGCAATTCCGGAGTCAAATTTATTTATTTGTATAATGCTTGGTCTCTTAAATTATTTAAGCAACTTTATGAATAAATTTGTAATAAAACCAACAATGCAATTTCAACAAAAGATAAAGATGAAAAAATATCAAATATAGGTAGAAATTATTTCAAAACTTCTATGATTAAATGTCCTTTTACAGCAACTACAGATGGGCTATAGATATGGATTTGAGGCTTTAGATAATAAAGGTAATCATTTACTGATTCGGTATTTATAGGATGAAAACAAACAATTCGTTTGGGGAAAACAATGTCATCTTACTCCTTTGGAAAAAAAAAATCTTGCCTAAAGAAGTTACAAAACATTTATAAGCTAAGAGAAGCCCTAGGTAATACATATTTGAGTCTGATGGACATTATTCTTAATTAATTTCTTAAAGGGCATAACACTTAAAGTGTAACAATTAACATTTTGGTATTTATAGTGCCAATAGTTAGAATTAAATTGTCTGTCACACTTGGTATGTTGGCAAACGCATGTAATCCCAGCTACTTTAGAGACCGAGATAAGAGGATTACAAATTCCAAGCTAGACTAGGCAATTCAGAGACCTTGTTTTAAAAGTAATGATGTTTAGGAGAGTAGTTCAATGGTACAGCACTTGGCTAGTATATTTACGGCCCTAAATTCAATCTACAGGACACTCTAAATTCAATCTTTGGAAGAGAGACAGACAGACACACATACATATACACTCATGTCAACTCAGCCAACCCAAAACAATGCCAGTAAATCTAAATGAAAAACATAAAATGATTAGCTAAATTAATAAAAAATACCTTTTACTTTAATGCTTATAAAATCACATAGCAAAAACTTAATAGTAAAAAGTTTTCAAAAATATAAAGATTGGCAGGTCTTACAAGTAGATTTTCTAATACTATAAAACCTCTGTGACAGTGGTGAGCTGTAGACATTCAAGAGATTCGAAGCTAAGTGGTCGTGAATTAAACCTCACCCCATCGGGTGACTCTTCGTTCTTACCTAACTTCATGTTTATAACGTAAGAGTCTACCCATTAGTCTTTATTTCTGCCAATTGATTCTGTCATAAGAAATATCATAAGGACATTGTCAGACATGATCTTTATAAAGTGGAACATGTTAGTCTGAAACCAATTTTTTGGTTAAGAGTTATGGTAGACTGAAACTCCATTAAAAGCCCAGTTGTGGATGCATATGTTAGTGTTTAAACAGTAGTTCACTTTTTTCCCATTTTATTCTCTGTTCACATTTTCTTGACACTTTACAGCTTATTATTTAAAATGACATGAAGAATGGATTCAACCACACTTGAGGTGGTTCTTTATATTAGCTTTGAAAAGTGTGGGCAAAGGAAAGAAGGAAGGCAGATACTGACCACCAGCAAATAGGGCTCAGGAGCACTTCAGCAAAGAGTGAGTTGGGTGCCTTTCCTTCTGCAGGGGACAGGTGGCAGAAGGAGAGCCTACTTGGATGGTGGATGGTACCACTAGGAGGCGGACAACTCAAAGGCTCTGGCTGTGTGGTTTTCACATATTCCTAAACTAAGATCTACTTCACAGATGTTAAGAGGTCAAGGGTACACAGGAAGCTTCTTCAAATCACTATTTCTGAACCAACCCAATCCCAGATATTCTGAATCAGAATATTGGAGAAGGCAGGGCCAGAAGGGGAATAAGGGGGATCGACCAAAAAATGTATTTTGAAGTAGTTTTAAGTAGTTCTGAGGGAGGTTATTCACAGACATGATTCGCCTTCTGTCCTTGCTTGTCATCACGCATGTAAAACACTACAGAAATGTTGGTTTTGATTGAGTTCTGTGTATTTAAAGTCACCCTGTGCCATCCAGGGTTTCCTGCTTCCACACACCAGTGATAACTATTTACCACATATCTGTCTACATCTCTGGGTACATTTTAAGTTTGGAAAAGGGTAACTGTGAAATATATCATGCTTTTTTTCACATATTAACAAATTTCAGAATTCTTCCTATAATCGTAAGCATTTATATCCTGGACTATTTTTTTCCAGTGGCTTTATGGAGTTACATGGTTGGATGCACCAAATATTCTCTTACTATTTTTTTCTTTTTTTCTCTCTCTTTTCTTTTCTCTCTTTCTTTTCCTTTTTCCTTTTCTCTACTATTTTCTTAATGCAATTGATAATTACTGTATATATGAAATGGTGAAAATATAGGGATGATATCAGATTGAAGGGTAAGTAAATACATTCTGGCCTCTTCTATGAAAGCAACTTACAAGACAAAAGGTATATAAGCAGTGAGCGGTAATAAAAAGGCTACTGTGCAATCTACCAAAGTGCTCTTTTTCCTGTGCCAATTTTATTCGCTGACCCTGAAGGTTGGCTTCTTCCACAGGATAAAGACGATAGATACTTTATTTTTTGAACTTTACATCTTTTATTGTCCACCCCAGAATTGGGTTGGAAACCTTACTTTATTTTCTGCCAGAAAAAAATCCTGAAGAATGATTCTGATTGGATGAACTTGTTCTGCTGGATGTATCTCCCACTTTTGACATTTGAGCTGGAATTCAGGTATATGGAACAAACCAAGACTCTGGCCACCCATCCGTATTCTCCATTAGTGAAAGAAAATTTGTTACAGCCAGGGCACCCAGTTCATTTTTATTTGATTTTTTTACGTTTAAAGAACGAAAGTATTTAGTATTTCCAATTAGAACACTGTCTGACACTTAGGCACTGAATAAACCCTAGTTGGTTGAATTTCACTTCACAAATATTTACTGAGTGAGTCTGACTTCCTAAGCACTGTATTAAATTCCAGGGAGAAGGATTAAGGTGACGAATTCCTCCTGAGAGCTTACATACATGTGAGGAATAAATATATGTATATCATGGAGTTATATTGAGAAGGCAAACTTCAAAGGAAACCGGGTTGATAGGTAATTTAGGTTGTATAATCGTGAAGCACCATCCAAAATTGTAGTTGACACTTTACCTTGACTCTTACTGTTACAGAAAATGTACAGACTTCCTATAAAAAGATTTATACCATAATGTGTATGAGTTTCCACAGAGTATTTAGGCAAATTTAGTCATACTTGAAGTATAGGTATGAATTACCTGAAATGAAATTGCTTTCATTTGTAAAATGAAGATATCACTTTTATTGAGGATACAACTTATGGAAGGCATGGAATGATACTTTCCTCTCTAATCTTTGCTTTCTATTGTGCTCTGTTACATTATTGGCTTGCAGCCCTTTCATGAAATAATGAACAGATTCCATAACTTCATTTGTTACTTTTGATCCTTAGGAGTTCATTCATTCTAGTTCAAACTCCAGTATCAAGTTTCATTAAGAAATTTCCATCTTTTGCTATTGGTTATCTGTACACCTGATGCAGTCTCCTGGGACAAAGTAGACAACCAACCAAATTTGGTTAAGAATGTTTTCCCTGGTTATGGAACATATGAACTCAAAGGTCAGAAGTTGATTACTTATGTAGTGAAGCTTTATGAGAAGAACAAAGAAATTCCCAAGCATATTCAAAAATGGCTCCAGAGAGTCACGAGAGCGGGATGACTGACATGGGCTCTTTATGGTGGTTAGGGAGTGGAGTGGCTTGAGGGTTCCTGTAAGGACAGGTGCTTGATTGACTCCAGCTCATTGCCAGCATCCACAGAGGGAGCACTTGGGCTTTCCATTCAGCTTGGCAGTCTAACTGAGGAAGGAAAGAAAGAGTTGTTGGATTCTTTATGATGGGTCAAGCAGGTTCCTCGTTCTTTTTTGGCTTCTGCTCTTCCATTTCAGAGGATGAGCAGAAAGGAAGGTAATATGTGAAATAACACTGTCTTCATAAACAACCCGTGTTCATTCTGAACAAATGGCACAGAAATAAGTATTTTAAAATATTAATAATTAGGCAATTGAACCTTTTTTGTAGCACCATATAGTTTAGTGTTAAATGGACATATTTATTTATTTATTTATTGTACACAGAGATTATGGTAGCAAGCGAGAAGTATATGTCTCTGGAAGATTTAAGGCCATGCTTCATGGTTCCAACCTTGACTCGCCAGGAATGACCCTAAACCTGCCACAAAACTCCCCGAGAGCTTGGGAGAAAATCAGGCTCTGAGAGTTATCCTCAAATTTACTGAATTGGAATCAGCATTTTACCAAGTTCCCGACAATGAAGTTGTTCTTTAATCCTGAAAATTAGTTCCATATGGAAAGAGGTTTTCCACATGCATACCTGTTTGATCAAATTCAGCTTTAAAAATAAGGTAACCTCTGAATTGGTTCTGAATTCACAAAAATTACTGGATTGTATTTTTTTTTCTCTACCTGATGCCAAAAATTTTACTTTTAAGCTCATTGTTTTAGTGTCATATAAATGTGGGTGGTACTTAGCAAAGCATTACTATTTTTTTAAGTGAAGTCTTATTATTAATGTTTTTTCCCTCTAGTTAAGATACCTAGAATGTGATCCTTAACAACAGTTATATATGTATATTGGCTCCTTTTAAAAGAGAGAGCACTGTATTCTGGTAAAGCCACAAAAAGCAAGTAGATACTAAACAGATATCTTACCTTCTGTGGCGTTCAGGTGGGTATGTTATGCTGGGAGTTATTTAGGGGTTAGCTCTGTGTTCAGGAAGGTTAGACAACCTTCAACAAGGTATGGCTTCAAAGATTTTAAGTGTCTTTCATTATGTACATATATTGAGACAGGGTCTTCCTCTGTATTTCAGGCTGGTCCTAAAGTCATTATGTAGCCCAGCCTGGCCTCAAACTCACAGTAATCCTCCTGCCTTAGCCCTTCCTGAATGCTGGGATTACTGAGTGGGCTGTCATGTCCAGCTACTCCAAAAACATTGTTGCTATTTGTATCTGAAAATACGTCAGGATTGTTTAAATTGAAAAAATAAAGCTTCAGGATAAGGCTTCATTTTTGTTAAAGCAGGATAGCATTGAATGTGCGTTTTAACCTCATCACCATTTCTTTTTTATCTGTAGTACTTGCTCCCCATCACAATATTCTCTCCATGCTTTTTTTCTAGTCCCCTCTCCTTCAAAAATCCCTTTTCTTTGCATTTTTTTTCTTCTCAAATTCCCTTCTTCACATGGAACATGACTCACACTAGGTTTTTTTTTAAATACTATACAGTGTTGGTTTGACAATCGTTTCACACGTATAAAATTTTTCTCCAAACTAGATGGTTACAGTCCTTTAGGACAGATCTAATGTGTTAACAATAGCGTATTCCTGATGTTTCCAATGGGCTTAGAACACATGAGGTGCTTGGAAACAAGTTGTTTAAATCAACTCACTGTATTGTCTACAGAATGAAGCCCAGGAGAATTAGATTTTTCCTGTGTACGTGGAATCAGAAGCCTCATTAGAGCTCTGCAGAGGTCATGGAAAAAAGAAATAAGAGATGATGACGGTGGAAATCAGGTTGAAGACGTTTGTAGTCAAGCTCATGCGCTTTACAAACTTGTCTAAAGCTAACTTCTGATGCCAACTCTGCTTGCCCAAATTTGCTAAGGTGAGGGTTTGTGAAGGGTGAGTGAATGAGGTAATTGAAGCATAAACCAGGCTCTGGCACCACGATGTTGGCATTTGTTTCTGGCAATAACTTACTTTTTGCTGTCACTGTAATTACAGTACAATTCCGGGGACCATAGTGGGTTTCTAGTCTTTAGACCAAGGTTTTAATCTTTCATCGACATGGATGATTTCAAAGAAGCTCTAAATTAGTTCACTCAATCTGCTCTTGGATTATGTAGGATAAAGTGGATGACAAACAGAAATACCATTGCTTTCTGGAACATTGCTTTAAAGTCTGTAATCCAGCTGCAATGGCATTCATCGTATTCGGAATGTGGGGTTTCTTTTCATTTGCAGGTGCTGTGTGGACAAAGGTGTAGCCCACACATCTGGAAGTCTGCTAAAGTCCCTAAAAGTAGGATTGAGTAGAAAACTCAAAAATACCCACTTGGTCCTGTGTTTCTTCACATACACGAATACATTTGCTAAGGTCGTGGCCAATCAGTGTCCACTGTTGCTAGGGAAATTTGTTTGGTAGTTATCATGTAAAATGGATCATTTTCCCCACCTCTTTTATATATAAAACTCACCCAGAAAAACTATGAGCTTTAATTACTTATTTCCTTTGTGGGAGACCAGAAAATTGCCAAAAGTATATTCCAAGGGATAATATTTGTAGGCCACTGAAAATAATGCTTCATTTTCTATATCTATGCTGAAGTACATATGCTAATAATTACATTAAGTGTTCTTGCCTTCTCTTGTGTAAAAGGACACAGATGTCCTTTATAACATTTTTAGTTATAATTTAATAAATCATAGATTTTCTCATTATAGTTCATATATAAGATCTCACGCTAAAATGCAAGAATTTGGATGATTACTCTGCCTTAAGGTCAGAGAGTCAATCAGTTTTGAAACCCATGGTAGCTTAGTGTGATCTGGAAGCATACAAGTTTCTTGCAGTTACAGGACATTTGCTCTGGTGGGACTCTTTTCCTTTATTAATTCTGTAACTGCCTAAATCATTTAGATTGCCAGAAATAGTAATCATACCATTTCCTTGGTCTCCATCCTGTGTTGCCATCTCTTCTAGACCTTTGCCTTTTCTCTAACCACTTCTGCAATTTAACTTAATTTATCTTGGTCAATGGAAAATAAGTATCATTAGTCACTCCTAGAGTTAAACTAATCCTTTAAGATGAATCTCCAAACGTGTTGGTAGGCATTATGGAAACAGGATATTATGCCCAAATATACCAGTAAATACCATAATATTTATATATCTGCCTAGACATGAAGACTGGACACTTACTGAAGATTTTCTTCTTTTTTGGCTAGATATTGTAGTAGGGGCTTTCTATTTGTAATCTTTCTTGACAGTCACCCCAAATAGGTGTTCTTATCATTATCATTCTATAGAAGAAGAAAAAAGTGGGTTTCAGAGAGAATAGAGGGGGAGATGGTAGGAGCTGAAGCTGTGAATCAGGGCTCAATATGTGTAACTCTATCTTGCTTCTCTAGAGAGAAAGAGAGAAGTAGGAAAACTAGGACTCTGCATCGTGACTGTTCCTCAGTGTTGCCGTTGGCATCCTGGAAAGCTTTACCTACTCTGCCTACTGTACTTCAGATGCCTATGGTGTTGACGACGATGCTCAATTAGCTCTGTCCTTTTTTTGGGGGTAGGGGGAAATATTTGGGTATAGCTCAATTTGGGGAAAATATGTTGTTTTGTTACACATGGGGTACATAAAATATTCATGTGTCATTTATTACCTGGGCTCAGAAAGATTTTAATGGGCAAAGATGTTGTGGCGATAAATATGTTGAAACCGAACTGTAAATGTGAACTGAGGAGAATGCATCTGTACTATAACTGGGTTGTTGATGCCAGTAGACTTTGGAAGGAAAAGGGAGGAGTAGGTAATAGTAGCCAGAAGCCAATTAGAAGATCTACTAAAGACAACCAGCACCTATTGGTTGAGTTTGCTTATTTTGACTTGAAGAATGTACACTACTGACTATTTGAGGGAACAGCATTAACACAACGGCTAAAGGAACCCACCAAGAAAGCATAAACTTCAATGTTGGATTTATGTATCATTTAGTGATTTGCTACTAATATTTATAAATATTATTAGAAAGTTTTCCAATTCCTTCTAAGTTGGGACAGAGTCATTGATTGGAGCTGTGTATTGTGAAAATTTATACTAATTTTATGAATGTCCGTATAAGACGTGCTCATAAATATTTGTTTTATTTCCTAAATCACATAGTAGTTTCCTAAACACTTGTTCTGTTTTCTACAGGATAACTTCTTTTAATTTTGATTTCTTTAGTCACAAAATAAAAGTGTCACAATTAAATTCCAAGTTTATTCTTTTTCTGACTTCTTGTGGGAAGTTTTCTTGATACTTCAGGCAGCAAGTCTGTGCATCAATGGCCATGTCTCATTCTCCTCAAGATTAAGATACCAGAAAAATTAAAATTAGAATACTTTGTTGTACATGCTACAGACATTAGGAAAATTTATTTCTGTTATCTATTAGCAGTTCATTTAAATATTTTAAGTAGAACTTATAAAGTTAATATCATTTAAGTACTTTCACATATGTTAAAATATTATAACACTACTTGACTGGGCAAATTTCAGTGCAGATTCACATTCTGTGCTTAAAGTTGATTCTATGGCAAACAAGGATCTTTCTGGCAAGGTCACCTTCTCCCATGAAGGTGAAGCAGCAGAAGTAGCTCAGAACTTTGTATCAAAAAAAAAAAATCCTGAAAACATGTTCAATGTATCAGTTTTAAAAAAAAATCCCCAAATTGGACTGAAATTAGCTCCGTCCTTAGGAGCTGATGGCATTTAGTTATTAACCCTCCATAGCCTCTAGTCCTTACCTATAAAATGGTCATCACTAAGATTTCTAACTGAGTTGTTGTGAGGATCAGTTAAGTAAGACAGCATTAATATAAGAAAAGTTTACCATCAATATTTATTATGGTTACATTCACTGAAAAGTCCAAAGTATCATGAACTTTGGTGACCTAAAGCAATGGTGGCATAAAGATAGGATGAAGGTTGAGATCAAAGAACAGTTTAATACAGATGCTGAAACTGTTTCTCTGGGTGAGTTAGATTCATTTTCAATGTAAGGACTTGCTATGGCAATAAAGCTATTTAGAACTGATGGTGAGAGGAAGGTAGACTCTGATTCCACCGAAGGGGGATAGAAGAGGAACCTCTTCTCGGTTTACTGCCTTTCCTTCATCCATTTGGCCAGAGCTTCTAGCTGAGCTTCAGAGCCCTTCAGGGTGCCTACTGATGATGAGTCTTAACGAATGTCTACTTGATCACCTTCCATGCCTGGAAGGTGAGTTCTTCCAGGTTCTTTCCCTGCTTTACCTTGTGTTCATGAACTTGGGAATGTGATTATCAGCTGCCTCTTCCAAATAACGAGAAGATAATAATTTCTTTGAAAATCCCAACTGAAATAATGGCTTGCACTTCACTTTCACACGTAACTCATAAATACCATTCGGAAATCTTAGCTTCCTTCGCTGGCCCACAGAGAATGTGTGCTGGGAAGATGAGTTTACAGCCATAATGACATAAGAAATTGATGGAAGGGCCGGTAGTTAGAGGTTCAATAGCCTTCATCTTATTGTCAGTGAAAATTGCTCTACAAGGACAGCTATGAGAAAGAAATTTGTCAAAAAGTTTTGAAGGGGCAATCACAAATTGCTGATGAAAGTAGATGGAGCTATGAAAGAGATTTATGAAGGCTGATTTAGAATTGACTAGTGCTGTGAGACGCTTTTGGAATTCCACCGCGTGGCTGGGGCCAGGAGGGAAGGGATGAGAAAGGGTAGAATACTGCACATTGTTTGCCAGCAGACACATTAGGCCCTAAAGCTCAGATCTCAGCTGTAAAATTCGTTGTGCTCTGGGCGTATTGGTAGTGGGAAATGCCTGTGGTTTTCCCAGCCTGCCTCTCTCAGCAGGCTTTGAGTGCAAGTAGTCTCAGAGGCTATAAGAAACCAATAGGAAAAGGAGGAGTGAAGTCTAAAATTTGAAACAAAATAGAAATAGCCATGAAGTGTTAATTGAAACATTTTTTGGTAGGCTATGAGTCATCTTATGATGATGATTGCTCACTTCTGCAGGGAAGTAGCATGGTGTGTGTAGCTCTTGGTTAGCTGAGTCTCTCACACTGATAAGAGGCACAAGTCCAAATAGCCTTTGTAGCAGAAGGAGGGGCTTTATCAGTAACATGTCTGTGCTGTGGTGATCCAGCAATTTCCACCTTTAAGCCAAGATGTCTTATACAGAATATACCAGTTCACTGAACTTTTCAACAGAAATCACCTGAGAGCAAATTTTAGTCTATGTTTAGATGTTCATATACTACAATTCTCAAACTACTAAGACAGAAGACTTCTTCTATTTTGTCAATCAAATTGATATCTAGCCTGAGTCATTATTAATGTTTTCCTATTTATTTTAATTAATAAAAATTTAAAGGTGATAAGAAATTGAACATTGAATAGAGTTCAGTGAGAAATATTCTGGAAGACTACCTAGATTGTTTGTATGTGTGCATGCTTTAATCCTGAACAAATGAGCAAAATTAAAATTGCAACTAGGTATATACCGAGTCCACATGAAAATAGAATGAGTGGGTCACACAGGGAATGTGGTCCCCGTGGGTCTGGAAACCACTCAACCAAACTTATATCTGAGCTGAGCACTCACAGGAAACTACTTAATTCCTCTTATTTCATACTGTGCATGATTAAATTGAGGGTGACACCATCCTCACAAGGTTTTGGTAAACGATATACATAGAAAAATGCTTGGTTTTCCATTTCTTTCTCCAGAGCAAAATCCCCTCTAGTTTACTTCACTAACGGAGGGTAGGAGAATATGCAGTAATTAAGAATAACTATATGCCATTGAGAAAGAGTCCATTTGCCTATATGTATTTATAAGATGGAACACTTAATGTTTTACTTTGAAAATATTTTAAATTGAATCGATGAACATATTAGAAATTCTCAGGGATCCTCCCAGTTTTTGATCTCCATTTCTGGATGAAAAAAATTATCATGAAGAATTGTAATCCTTGAACGAGACTTTGTTTTCATTAAAACAAGGGTAATATTTTAGTAAGATTTAAGAATAAAGGTACCAAGAAGAATTGCAGTGGGCTGTTCTTCTGCGGTGATACATAATGTTGTCCATTCATAAATCTGGTATCCAGGCTACCGCCTTCCTTAGGCTCCCTCATTAATTTATCCCTAGGAATTAGAATCTGAACATCTCATTTTATGCTTCCTGAATCAGGCTGTGCAGAATGTTAATGATCAATCCCAGAACTGGAGCAACCTTTAAAACTGATGTTTCCATCACAAACATTTAGACTGCAGTGACAGGGAAGCAAAACAGCGGAAAAGACACTTGCTTATTGCAACTCCTTGAAAACAGAAGGCAGGGGAAACTGTTCATTAATTCTGGTTATATTTTCAGTTAGGATTCTACAAACCAAACTTGTGCACATGCAGTTCTTCAGTGCTTCTGCTTTCTCGCTCATCGACCGCTACGCATGCGTACTGAGGCCTGATTCTGGCCCTGCTCCCTGTGATCCCGGGTGCTCTTTAACGAGAGCCCTGCTCACTTCCCGGGTGCTCCCATCCGTGCTGTCCCGACTCACGGAGCAGAGGGTGAGCCACTCTTGTTCTCCAAAACACCAGCGAGAGCGCATTTCTGCTCTCCTGTGCACCTGCGTCCTCTCCTGGCACCGGAGCTCGAAGGCGAAGTGGGAGAGGTCACGCTACTCTTCCGTTTTTTCACATTTTCAAAAACAACATGCTCATCTGAATTAGTTAATTAAACACAAATCTCTAGTGACAAAGCACAATCTAATCTCATGATGCATATTTTTAAATTCATGGCCAGAGTTCTGAGATACACACTCGGGCCTGAAGCAGACAGTAATCGTCTTAAAAGGAAACAGAGTCTACCAAAAATTCAGAACTGGAAGAATGTTAAAGACTAACGACGAACCTCAAAACCCTCTTATATTGATTTCTTTAAAATGATATCTTTTTGCTCCTAAGCCCCTCTTATGGCTTCAATGATATCTTTCTGAAGCATTGTCTACAGTAAATGATGATGCATCTCTAGACAAATCCGTCTGGATGACGGATGCGGGAGAAGAGCGCCCAGTCCTGAAGATGTTCGCATTTGAAGCCTCGGAGGCTAGGAATAGGTTGTCTTGGAAAAGGACACTTTTCCGAGTGTGATTAAGTTAAGGATTTTTTTTTTTTTTGAATGGGGAGATGATCCGAGTTATTCAGGTGACCTGCTATGTTCATTTGGATCCTTGTAAGAAAGAAACAGGAGAATTAGTCTGGGGACTATTTGAAGAAAGAGAAAGGGATCGTAGCTGAGAAGTGGGGGAAGCCGCTGGTAGAGAGGAGAAGGCAAGGTAAGGATGCTCCTTGGACTGTCTACAAGGAAAATACAAAACCCAGCCAGTGCTGTGACCCCAGCCACTGAAGCTTTCATTCACACTTCTAACCTCGAAACTTATAAGAAAGTAAATTTGTATTTTGAGCCCATAGTTTGGAGATTTCTTCTTACATCAGCACGAGGAAGCTAATCCATTTATTTATACGTCTTCATTCTGATACGTAACATGCACCGCCATTCCGACCTCTTGTACAAAGAAAACACATTACACTAACTTACGCACTTTCCATTTATTTTACAGTTTACTCATATAAGCTCAGATATATATTTTTCTCAATATCTGTGCACTATTCTGTCATAATACTTTTTATAATGAATATTAAACTTCACTGGTGGATATTTAGGTTCTTTTCACAAGCCATTTTGCATTTAGGATCTGTTTAAGATTTAAACATATTAAATAACATTTAAAATTTAAGAAAAATAGTATAACTCACTTGCACACATCCGCTACCCACTTATCACTTATTAAACCATTGCCACGTAACCTTCTTAAACTTTAAACTGTATTCTTGGATTGTATTTAACGTAATCTTGAAAAGCATATGTTTCATCAGTAATCATTTTAATATCTATTTCGGAAGTCTATGGAATCTTGTTTCTTAGATTTTGTACAAATTTGAGCATATTTATAGGATCTGCTTTATAAATAAAATGAAATTTAGGAAGAGCATTATTTTCAGTTTTAAAAATTGTTTCTACATAGGATAGGTTAAGTAATGTCTTTACCATAACCTCCATTTATGCCAGCTAGCAAATGATTAAAACTTGGGGTCACAGAAAGCAAGTTTAAAAGCTTCAAAATAAGTAATACTGATTTTAATATTTATATCCACAGAACTTTTAGGGAAATTTTAACTATTAAATTAGATTTTTTTAAAGACAAGGAGCCACTCTATAGCCCAGGCTAGCCCTGAACTCAGTACGGAGTGCAAGTTATTGTTAGATTCAAAGAAATCCTCCTGCCACAGCCTCCTCAGTGCTGGGTGAGTTCTGGGATTACAAGCATGTGCCACCATGCCTGGCTTAGGTAGTGCTAGGGAATTAAGCTCAATTTAACCATTGAGCCATTCCTCTGGCCCCTAAATTAGTTATTTGTTCAAGGAAAGTTTTCTGGCTCATGGATAAAGTAAGAATTGGCTACCCGGGATTTAGTGTTTCTTTTCTTTAAATATAATTTGGTTATTACAAAGTTGGTTCCTAGCACCAGTCTGCTTAAGTTCGCTTGGAAATGAGAAATTGAAAATGTGTAAGTGTATTTAAAACTTATTCAAGTATTTCTCCCATAGATTAATATGTTTTAAAAAGTCTTATTTATCTTAATAGTTAATGTTCTTATAGATTTTATTTAATCTAGATTCGAGAGTTCTTGAGAATTCTTGTCACTATTCTAATTCTTTTATCCTATAATATACTGTACTGTAACCTATCACAGGAGGAGTTTGGCGTGTATGATTACATTTCAGATTTTGAGATGTGTGAGTGAATTTGGATTATACAAGAAGGTCAATGCAATCACATTGGGTCTTCCTAAGAAGGAGACGAGAGGTTCAGTTGGAGAAGAAAGACTTCACTTGCTGAGAAGACAGTGGGAGTTAAATTCTACACATAACACTGGAGCTTCACTGTAAGCCTTTCTCCTTATACTTTTCCTGTTTCCACAATTCACAAGCTCCAGAATATCTTTGCTCTGCTTGGTGGATAACTGAATGTGAACATGCTCAGATTTGAAGCAGCCCGCTAGAGTGCAGGGGTGGGTTCTCCCTTGGGTCTTACTACATTGTTAGAAATAAGGATGGATTTCAAAGTAAGTAATTTCATTAATGATATTTTCAGCCAGAGAATTTCAGTAAATTCCTGGCTGGGATTCAAATGAAGTGATTAAAAGCAGTTCGTATTCTTTAGGGAATGGGTTATGACTCTTGCCTTTGCATTAACTACACCCACACATGAATTTCTGAAACTTTATGTGAAAGGGCCTACAGAATTGCATGGGTATATGGATATACCTTCATATTTGACTTTACTCAAAATATGGATGATAAGATACTTATTTAATATATAAACATAATTAATATTTAATAAATAAATGCTTTTCTGAAATATCTTATTTTTTATTTAGGTGGTGCTAGGGATCAAATCAGGGAGAAGCATGCTCTATACCACTGAGTTATATCCCTGGTACTTTCTGACATGGCTTAAACATTAATATAAGCTCTGCCAAGAGTCTGAAAATTTTATCTTAAATCACTTATATGCTCATTGGGTATTTTTCACGACTTCTATCCATGTATGGATTTAGGGCAAGTTGTATGATTAAAAATTGCTTCTTGCTCTAAGTATGAAGTACAAAGAAAAACCAACTCCTCAGGCCTCATAGGCCATTCTTAATTGAGTTCTTTGGTTGCCAAAAAGCTTACAGGTTTATAAATTAATCCGGTCTACAGGTGGAATCTCTTGTGACCAATAGCGGAACTGAATAATCAGTTGTGAGAACCTTATATCACCTACTAGGTTATGTGGTCTCATACTTCGAAAAGTTAGTTATACTTACTTTAATTGGTTGGCTAAATTTCCCAGGATCTATCTAAGAGAAATTTTAGCCAAAGATTTCTGTCATACACTGAAGAATTTTAGAAAGAACTCCTACTCTAGATGGGGCCTTTCAGGGCAAGTTAACAAACTGTTCTTTATTTGGGTAAATGTTGAGAATTGTTGAATAGTTTTGAAAAATAAAGAGAAACAACTTTTGCTAATCCTAAAATACAGCTGTGAGAAGTGGGGATGAAGATTAAATGCTTTAGATGTTAAACAGCAACAAAATTTGAAGATATTTTGGGAATGTTAAAAGAAGATTAAATACAATTATAGGTGTAATTGCATTTCTTGAAAAATCATTTTCTTGAGCAACAGAGTACTTTTCTTACTGTGCCTATTTCAGTCTCCCTCAAATCTGTATAAATAAGAATATGATATACTTTATATTGATTGAAAGTGTCCCCACAGCATGTCTGCTAGAGACAGACACTTTGACTGGACAGTTTTCATATATAATTTCTAGCAATCTTCCATTTTTCTCCATTTTAAAAATGAGAAACCGAAAGTGCAATAGATTAAAAAATAACAAATAAATATCTCGTAGAACTGGGTACAAGCAGAGCTTTTCCTACAGCGTCTATGGTTCTGATCACGATTGCACCGGATTTCCTAATAACAGACAGGCGAGTCCTGTGCTGGGCTTGCAGGTCAAGTGCCATGGAAATGTGAGAATTAATTGTGTGGGAGGGAGGGAGAAAGGTCCTATATATATTATGCTGAAAATGTTTGACCAGCCACGTATCTATCTCGTTAAAGAGTTTTCATTTCGCTCACTGTACCATAAGGAGTAATTAACAAATTTTTACAGAAACACAAGGCATGATTCAAGTATGTACAAACAGAATAACTTTATCAGCTGTGAGAATCAAAGGCAGGAACAGTACTTAATTCCCCAGGTGTGGCGATTGCTTGTGAACCTGACATGCATTTCCTGCTCATAAATTATGTTGCTACTACTATAGTACTTATGTATTTATTATAAAATGATAAAAGAGAGAAGTGAAATATTGTTACCCTTTTAAAATTTATTTTCATATTAATAATATAATGCTCTTGCATCCTGATATAAAATGAATTAGCAAATTTCACTACAATATATGTTATGAATAATTATGGTAAAATATTTTTATATAAAAAACCCCTCAAACCTGTAGTGAAGCCTTGGTGATGAAGCTATATGATTTGCCTGTCTAAGTCAGTTTGTTTCAGTGTTTTAATTTACTTCCACAGTGGGTGTGGTATTTTTTCAACTTTCCTGATTTTATTCCATTTCCAGGATATTTCTATACATGTAAATCTTGCTTTAGGACATTTGTGTCAACCCTGGTAGCAGAAAGTTGTTACAAGCTAATTGGAGATTGTTAGAGTTCTAATTTTCAAAAAAAAAAAAAATCAGCTCTGTACCTGCTGATGTTATTTGTGAAACTTCTTAGTAGATAACCCAAATGTAATCTTAAATTTTTAATACATAGATAAAAAAATCTGCAGTTTCCTGTATAAACATTGGTAGAAAAATCATGACCACATTGGATTTGACTGAACTGTCCTGTGCCTACCGTGGAATATGGCTGATTAAATACATCCATGTGGAACTTGCTCTTTGGGCTTGGCTTTTTTTTTTATAGCATCTTCAACTTTATTTTACTTCACTTTTTTGGTACAGTAATCTTTTTATTCCTATCCTTTAATTATTAATTGGATTAAAATAGAACAACCAAAGCTCCACTGTAGCTGCCTTGCTAGCTACGTATTGAGGAGAAGCCTCCAGGCTCTCCGAATGAGCGACTTATCCGAGAGTGTGGCCATCACACTAGTGTTGACCTACCTAGCAGTAAACGCAGCTTCTCCTTACCTAGAACTTAGTTTTCTGAAAACACTGGTTTATAGTAATGAGTAGTACTTACAACAGCTCTGTGAAAAAAAGTGCTGTTATCTTCCTATTATGTATGATTGTTGGAGTTGTATACTGGGAATTGAACCCAGGGCCTTTGTGCTGAGCTACTTCCTCAATCCTGTGTATGTATGTATGTATTTATGCATGCATGTATGCATTCACTTACTTTTTGAGATAGAGTTTCACTAAGTGACTGTTATGGTTTGGATCGGGAATGTCCCCCAAAAGCCTCATGTTTGGAAAGGTGACTCAATTACTGGAGTTACTTCGCTGGTTTCCTGTGCTATTAAGATGTGGGGCGTGTTCAGCAGGAGTGGGTCCCTGGGGCCCGACCCGGACCTGGAAGCGCGTACTCCAGCTCCCTCCTTCCTCTCTCACTTGGCTTCTTGTCTGCCATGAGATGACAACTTTTTCTCCAGCGAGGTCCCCTGCCAAACACTTCCGCCATTACCAGCCAACCATGAATGGACTGAGAGCTTCTGAAACTATAAACTACACACAGTACACCTTTTCTACCTTAAGCTGTGAGTGTTTTGGTATTGTAACCTAGCAACGAAAAAGTAACTAAGACAATCACTACCTGGCCAAATTGCCCAGCAGGCTGAGCGTGAATTGGCAAACTTCCTGCCTCAGCTTTTTAAAATACTGGGATTATGGGCATGCAAATAGATTCTTTCTTATTTTATATTAATTGAATTTGGGGAGTGGAAACAAATATAAGTGGTACACCATTTAAGATTTTTCCAGAATTGCAATAGATTGGCTTCTCGGCATTTAGGGTACATGTGCACCCCTCTGAAGACCCCTAGACTAAACATGTGACAGCATGAGCATCAAGACAGAGGGCTACGCCAACAGGCAAGGGGAAAACAATGACATCTTATTTCAGAGTAGGTTGAGTATAAACTTTTGGGCTGATCCCAGCTATGTGTTCCTGTTTCATTTTTTCCCAAACATAGTGACTCAAATTTTCACTTCCCAATTTGTTGGTCAGTGGGTCACTGAGAATGAACCTCCCTTGGCGGCCCTGGCGGTAACCAGAGGGTGGCTGCATATGCTGCCACTTTGACTTTGGTGAAATGATTTATCTCTGGGTGCAGCAAGATGCTGAGGGAAGCGCCAGATGTTCTGATTGTTCTCTGTCTCAATGGATGTAGTCACGAGGCCACTGGTACTTGGACATGTTCTGAACCCACTGATCAGCCTGTGACCACGCAATTCCAAACTTCTGGACCCAGTTGGATGATTTATGAGGCTTTGGCCTCCAGCTATTATCTTCCTTCTAATACTTTTTAATTGAATTTTAAAAATACGAAGCATTTTAAAATGTTATGGTTTTGTGAATTTTTATATATTTTAAAATTTTTATAAAGTTTTTATAGTTTTTTAAATTTATGTGAGATAAATTAACCAATCCTTTAGTTTGTATTTTACTTCTAAAGGCTTTTCTCTAAAATTATGTAATTATTTCTCATATTTTCTTCTTTTTTTGAATATAGTTGCAGTTTTTAAAATTAGTCTTTTAACCTAGACTAATGTTTTGGAAAACAATATAGTTTTTTTTCTGATAGGATCATTTTTTGAATAGTTTTCTTAGTTTCTAGGATAAGAATGTTTATATTTAATTCTATTTTCAGTATTCTTTTATTTCTGATATCGTAATTTTGATTTTTGTACCACATTTTAACGTGTGAAAGTGCTACTTTCCTCATTTTTGCCTTATTTCTGATTTATCTTGTCTGTTTATTTTTTGGTAACCTAGAATCAATTCAATACATTCCAAATACATATTGTATTTTGATTCATATTGAATGAAATTATGTTAGATAATTTTATAAATCAATGTTTTAAGAACCAACATTTTTAACGATATTGCATATTCCAAATATTGAGCACATTTTGGTTCAATACTTTCTCAAGGGTTTTTAAGTTTTTAAATCCTTCAGAAAAGTATTAGAATTTTGTTCTTAGGGGTTCTTTAAAATTTGTGGGTTTTTTCGGCAGGCATTTTATATAATTGTTATTAATTTCCTTTGTATTAAAATTAGTTCTCAAATTTTTTTATATATAGTAATGCTAAAACATGTGATAATTCTTTGCCGATTTGTATTTTCTGGAATCAGGGCACTTGATAAACTTTTTCAAGTCCACTTTTTTTTTTTTTTTAGACAGGATCTCTGTAGTACCCAGGCTGGTCCTGAATACACTATGGAGCTCAAATAGGCCTTGACCTCATGGGAAACCTCCCACTTTAGCCTTCTGAGTGCTGGAATCACAAATGTGTGCCACCACCTGCGGTGTGTGTGGTTCTGGGGAACCTAACTCAGAGCCTGGTGTTTTCTAGGCAAGCCCTTTCACAGCTCTGCTATTCCTCCACCTCCAAAGTCCATTAACTTTACGTTGATCGGTCTGAAATATTTTGACTACTTCTTTCATTTTAGGAAATGACAATGTTGATTCCGGATTTCTAGTACTTACAACTCATTTTCTTTGCATATACAGCTGTGCTAAAATACTTAAAATTATTTTAGCCGTAGTGAATATATTTCCTGCCGTATTCACAATGGATATAGGCTCAGCTTTAATTATCATGAAAGTCTATGTATTTTTCTCATTCTTTTAGAGTTATAAAAACACAGGGCAACGATGCAGGTCAAATGTCATCAGTTACATTTTAACACCGTGGACTGACTGGGCTTCCTTATTTTGAATGTACTACATACCTGAGTACTGACTCCAAGATGCTCCTTCCCATTTTTGTCTATGTTGGCTAGAAAGGTCTAATCCTCCATAGATTTTGCTTGGTTGTTTTTTTTCTCTCTCTTTTTTTGAAATGCTGAAATCTTGATCACTTTGACTTGATACTTGCCAAGCACCTCAGCCTATGCTATAAATCTCCTGGTGAGCACAGTTTTGAGAATGCATGTTATTTTTAATCTGAATAAAGAAGGCTCAATAGATCTTTCTGGACTATGTGTCAGCCCAGTCATGTCATACTAAAAGAAATGTCTGTACTGTTACTTAGATTTCCTGTGCTTTGGAGAGTTAGAAATAAGAAAGAAATTTCAACAGAAAAGAAGCATGTTTTCGAATGCAGTAGGGTTTTAAGCCCAATCAGCATGATGAAGCAGAAACCTATGGAAGCAAATTGGAAATGGGCTCCTGCAGTGCTAAGAGAAAGCTCTGTTGATTCTGATCATTGTGACCAGCTGTGTGTAACCTGCAGCCTTGTGAGCAAAGGAGGAGCCTCGCCTCAGCCTCTGAGAACTTTTTATTTTTGTCCCACCAAGTAGTTTGGCTTAAAACTCAAATAGGAAAAAAGCCATCATTTTTGATGATGACTAGGTCAGCATCATGCAGAACTGATGAGGATGATTTTAGAAGAGATGTCTATGGTCCCACTTGGGTATCAAGAGAGTAAAGAGTTTTTGGTTAGAATTTTGAGGTAGCCTTGTGGGCTACAAAAAGCCTACCTACATCTTTGGCATTCTGTGACTCTGCTGTCCACAGATGTCTTCTTTCTTCTTTCTGTTAATCTCAGCCAGTTTTCATGTTGAGGCCCATTTTTATACTTTCACAATAGTGCTGTTTATTTGTCACTTGAATTAATTTGCTCATGCCTCCGACTCAGTGACATCATCTTGCCATCTTAGCCAGTGTCATTGAGGATAATGGTGGCACTGTGGTGAGTTTCCATTAGAGATACAAAAGTGAACATCTTTAGATGTTAGAGAAATACAAATTAAAACAACGATGAGATATCATCTTGCCCCAGTGGAAATTGTTTCTCTTATGAACTCAAAAAGAAATAGTTGCTAGCGAGAAGGAGGAGGATGAGGGAAAAAGGAATGCTTTTACATTGTTGGTTGAACGCTAAGCTGGTGCAGCCACTGTGGAGATTCCTCAAAAAACTGAAAATGGATATTCTATTTGACCTTACAATACCTCTGCTCAGTATCTTTCTAAAAAGTTAAAAGTGTCACATAATAGAGATACACATAGACCCATATTTATAGTAGCACAACTCCGCATAGCTAAATTGTGGAAGATGCCAAAATACCCATGAACAGATCAATAAACATAAAAACGTGATAAACACAATAGAGCAGCACTGTGCCATAAAGATCGATAAATTTATTTGTAGGTAAATGATACAACTTGACACAATTATGCTTAATGAAGTGAATCAAACTCAGGAGGCTAAATATGTATCATATGGTTTCTCTACTATGAGAAACCCAGAGTATAAATCAATAAGAGTCAGTGGGAGAGATTATTGGAGTCAGGGGTACGAAAGAGGGTGTGGGAGGCTGCAAAGGGGGGAAGCGATGGTGATGTTGATGTGATATGTTCATGCACAAAATTTTTAAGTTTATTGTAGTCAATGTGTATTGCATATACATACTAATAAAAAAGGAGTTCAAGAGTTAATACATGAAGAAAAAAAGGAAGCCAGAGTTTTAAGTCCTGAAGTTGTTTACAAGTCTTACAGGCATGAATATAGACATAAAAAGGGAAGTATGTTTGGGTGTGTTTTCTCCGGTATCATTATGCAAAGTTGGATTTATCCCTTAGCTCCAAAATGAGTTGTTAAATGTTGCTACATAGGAAAGGCACTAAAATATGTCATGGACAGAGACTTTATTATACTTGCAGTACTTTCCCTGACAAATTTAGTGTCATTTTTAAAAAATAGAGATTGAACCTAGGGCCTTTGCACTCAGCTACATCTCCAGCTCATTTTTAGTTTAGATTTGTAAACAGCGCCTCTGGCTGGGCTGGAACTTGGTTATCTTCTGCCTTGGCCTCCCAAGCTGCTAGGATTACAGGCCTGCACTATCACATGTGGCTCACAGTATAATTTTTGATGTACTCCTTAATAACAATGATAAAGATCATTGCCATCTTAGAATCAATATGATCTAGCATAACTATGAAGATCAGGATGGATACAAGTGAAAAATCTATTATCGTTTCCGCTCTAGACTTCATTTTTAAAAAACATCTGAATCTCTCATTTCTTTTCAAATTTGAGTTTTGGAAGCACCCCAAATAAAATCCCCTGCTTTAGGTGGGGATGAATGATAGACCCTGGGATCTGCCATGTTACCCTGTCCGTGTTCGTAAAACACCATCATAGAACTCTAGGACACAGTGCGGAAGGCCCTGATTTAGATGAATGGGAGTCTCGCATATGCCTCACACCACATGATGTTAATATCACTTGACTCTGGTTGGGTTTTGATAAGATTTGGACAGAAGATCAAGATTGTATTCCTTGGCAAGACCCCATACAGTTATGTAGATAATGAGGATTGGCAACAGCACGTTTCAAAAAATTATGAAATGTTTAGATAGCCTCTGATGTATTTTGCTGATTTTGTAAGAATGTGAATTCTGGTTGCTTGGTGATTTAATTTAAAGTGATAATTTATTGGCCAAACTAGATTGGTATAATCCTATTCTTATGAATTAATTTAAGAACCTGAATTTACTCATTACAATTCTTAAACATTTGCCAGGTTGGAAAAAAACAGAGGCATATATGAAAAGAAGTGCTGGAATAGTGAAAAGAAATATGGAAAATTAATTCAGAGGATTTGGAATTGTTCTAAAGTAAAACTCATTTTTTCTTAAATGGAAACACTTAATGGAGCTAACAAGATTTTTGGGGAGTGATTTCTTGATTGATCCCAGATTTCGGAGATCTTCATTCCAAATCTCTGTCTGAGGTATTTTTCAAAACCATGGAAATAGAGTTGGTAGCTTAGTAACTAATACTGCTTTGGAGATTAACAGAGAACAAGCAGGGGACCTTTGTGTTCATGAGGAATATAGAATCTACAAAAAAATATGTAGCTTGAAATACAGAGCAGACATTTTGGCTAGCTCTATTGGGTTAATTAGGGATAAGAGGGAATGAAGACATCAAGAGAATTTTGCGACTTAAGAGTATGTTCCTGTTATAGTGAGGAAAATATCATTTCATAGTCCGTGATAAAAGGCTACATTAGCAGAACTTATTTTGAAGGATCCTGAGTAATTGTTTTGCGTATACTTCTCAAACACAGCCTATTTTCTCAACTCTTGAGTCACAGAGACACAGAAAAATGGTGAGTCACAAAAAGCAGCTGGCTCACAGCTTAACTCAGTCTACAGATTTTTAATTTTTGTGAGTGTGTGTGTATGTTTATGAATAGTTTAGTGCACTGACTTTGAATGTCTTTTTGCAGTATGCGCATTATTACTTCTTTTGCTTCTTAATGGCTGATACATTTCTATTCTTCTCTTTTAACTTTTTTTCTTGATCCTGGTGGATCTTGCCCAGGCCTTGGCACTGAGCTACATCTTGCTACATCCTTAGCCTTTTCTCTTTTTTCTTTCTCTCTTTCTCTCTCTCTTTCTCTCTTTCTCTCTTTCTCTTTCTCTCTCTTTCTTTCTTTCTTTCTTTCTTTCTTTCTTTCTTTCTTTCTTTCTTTCTTTCTTTCCTTATTTCTTTCCTTTCTTCCTTCCTTCCTTTTTCCCCTTGTAAACCGTGACACTCTTTGTGACCTTCCTCCTCAGCCTCTCCAAGTGCTGAGATTGCAGGTGTGCACACCCCACTCCTCTTTCTTATGTTTTTCCTCAGATTGTTTTCATATCAACTGTCTGAACTCTTCAAGTATTGATATTTGCAAGTTTGTAATCCCATTGATTACTTCTTGCTCCTTTTTCTTTGAGGCAGGGTCTCACTCTATAGCCCAGGGTGGTCCTGAACTCACTATGTAGCCCAGGCTGGCCTTGGACTCACAACAATTCTCCTGCCTCAGCTTCCTGAGTGCTGTGACTACCGGTATGTACCACCATGCTCAAATTTATGTTGCTCTGGGATATCAAACTCAGGGCCTTTTGCTTTTATGTCACGTACTTTAGCCAGTGTGCCTACACAACACTAGTTTCTGCTTCTGATATCTGAACGTAAGTGGGTTTGACCACCCTCATTTAATCAGCTCTTTCTAGATGTGAATAGTCCAGTTACATGATGGGTGTGCCATAGTGACTCCTGAAGGCCCATTGCATTCTCTTCTTCCTAATCTATAACCAGGGCCCTTAGGTTGGAAGTTTGAAATCAGTCTTTGTGAAATTTATAAATAAACTATGTAACCATTATCAGTAATTTTGAGTGGGAAGGTGTATTTGTTAAACATTTACTCGGAAATGACTGGTTTGAGGATGTACCTGAGTGCTGTCAAACCTGCTTAAAAACAAAACAAAACAAAAAAAACCAGAACAAAACTAAAAACCTCTTTGCTCTTTGCTTTCAAGCTGAGCATTTAGGGGATGGAGGAAAAGTGTAGCAAGAAGTTAAAGCACCTGCCTAGCAAGCGCTGAGTACAGGAGTTCAATTCTCCAGCACCATCTAAGCTGGGCTTGGTGGTACGCATGTGTAATCCTAGCACTTGGTTGCGGCAACAGCATTGCTGTGAGTTTGAGGCCATTTTGGACTAGCTAGTGAGCTCAGAACTAGCCTCAACTACTGAGTGAGACTCTGTCTCAAAAAAAAAGATAAGCATTTAGTTAGGGGTATTTAGTTTTCCAGATTTAAAGGATAATTTTCTCCTGAAAGTAAGTATGAATTGGATTGTAAGAATTAAAACGCTATGTGAGAGAATCAGCATTGTGGATTATGTGTTGAATCTTCCAGGAGTTGAACCCCATCTCTTCCATTTTTCTAGCTGTGTGTCCATGGGAAAGCTGCTTAAACCCAGTGGACATCAGTTTCCTCATATACAATATTAGGATTAAAGCAGAGTGTTTCCCTAGGATTGCTTTGAACACAGTGGGAGGATATAGCACACCCTCAAAAATGCTGAATTGATAATTGTGTTACTCAGCAAGTATTTTGCCTAATCATCTTACTAAATTACAAAATAGTACACTGATAAGGATGGAAAAATTATCAATTTCAGCAAGGAAAGTAAAGCCTAGAGTAATTACATAGAATGTCCATCACTGTATAAGTGTTATATGCCACAGGTAGAATTTAAATAAAAAAAAATTCCCTAGGTCTGCCAGGTTCCTCCGTAACATCACGCTACATCAAAACGCTTGGAGTATTTGTTCTCAGTTAGAAAATTTCCATAGACATGAAGACAGGCTTTGGCTGTTGGTACCTTTGACAAAACTAGTGTCTATGCTGGTGAATTTTTGCTGCAGAACTCAGTGGTGCGCAGTAACCAAGCACTTCTGGCAAGCACACAGGTCACCTGAAGTAGTTCAAGTTAAGGCTGGAGGTCTGTGACTCACCTGAGGTGGGTTGCTGCAATGGCGGATTAGAAATTGAGCTTCAAGTCCATCTATTCCTCCTTCTTCAGGGATCAGTGGGTTACGAAGCCAAGTTGTTTTTGTGGTAATGCCAGTATCTTAAGAGAGCAATCTCAGCTACATCATCACATTTCAAGATTCTGGTTGCATATTGTCTGCACTATCCAGTTTGGCGGAGCCAAGGCTAAAAGCTGTGGAAGTATAGACCTTCTTTGTTGATTGAATTCTAAAACCACATAGCAGATAGGCCATAAGGAAGGGGCAAATTTGAGTGTTGGTTACAATATGGAATGGTGTTTTAATAAGATATGGGTTTATTTTCCTTTCACACGATGATCCAAATGTACTCAATCCAGGGCTGTATGGCAGCTCTATTCCAGGAAGTGTTGAAGGATCTAGGATTCTTCTGTTTTCTACGTTATTGTTCTGCTCGCCTTGGACGATATTTCCAAGGTCTTTTTCTGTAAAGACCAGGTGACAAATATTTTAGATTGCGTGGAGCATATGGCCTCTGTTGCAACTGAGCAGCTCTGCCAACTTAGGGCAAAAGCGGCCATAAACAGTAAGTAAATGTATGAATGTGGCTGTGTTCCAATAAAATTTTTATGGACTCTGACATCTGAATTTTATATGATTCTCATGTGTCATAAAGTATTATTCTTTTTAATTTTTTTCCAGCATCTAAAAAAAATGCAGCCTATTCTTTCCCTGTCAGCTGTATAGACAGTCAGCTGGTTGTGTTTGTTCCCTGGCTTATAGTTTGTTCACTTCTGCCAGAAATAATCTAAAGAATTGAATGATTTCTAAGTCATCACAGCTGCATCAGTCAACAGGAGGAAGAAACGGACGAAAAACAGTGGCGAAATGTAAGCTGGATTTTCAGCAATGACACCCATAGCCACCACCAGGTATTGCCCCTTATTTCTCACTGACAAGTTTGGTCACTTGGTTACATCTATCTGGAAGAGAGTCTGGGATAAATAGTCAATTATCTGGCTAAATATTGAGAGTTCTTTCTTTGTAGAGGAGCGATAAAAGGACATACTGTGGAACTACTAGTAGGCTCTGATGTTTTGTATGCAAATTTTGTTGGTAGAGAGGCAAGAGAATTGAGTTTGCTAGTTTGTAATTAAATAGGTTTAGCGTGTTACTAAAAGGTAATGTTTACATCATAGAAAAGAACGCCTACCTGGGAAACAGCTCACTATTAGCCTCCTTCCTGAAAAAAAAAAAAGAAAAATCAGAAACATGAATCTTTGTAACAGGAATTTTACAATTAAAGGAAAAGCCAAACAAATCATTTAACTTTATTTATTTATTTTTTGATTTCCTTCTGATTCTAGACAAAAGTTCCTATTCTGAATTTTAAAAATAAACTGAATTTTTGGAGCAGTGAAGAAATTCTTTTTAGTTAGCAGACTTATTAATCAAGTCTCATATCAAAAATATATTGTTAAACCTTGATTCTTACCTAAGTAAGGAGGCCAAAGTTTGTAAAACGTGTGTCAGATAACTGTGGCTGATTATAAAACAGGGCTTGCCCCACCTACACCTGAGAGTCTGGTGGGACTGGACCTTCCATGGCCCCATGCCTTTCGTATGTCAGAGACAGCCAGGTAGCCACTGCCAGAGCTCCACCTGTACCTGGGAGCATGGCTGGACTGGGCCATCTTGCATCTAATCCTTCCTGCATGCCAGAGAGAGCCAGGTAGCCTCTGGCAGAGCCCTGCCTCCACCTGGAAGACTGCCACAATGGGCCTTTATGCACCCAGTCTCTACTGTACACTAGAGATAGCCAAGTAATACTTAAAAAAGAGAGAGTCTAATTTAAGAATCTCAGGAAAGAAACAGAGCCCAACAACACCATAGGCTCAACTCACTTTAACAGAACCATGAGGAAATGTGGAATAAATCACCTACAGAAAGACCTGTAGAATGGAGGGAGGGGGAGGGGGAGAGACAAAAGGAGAGTGGGAAAGTCCTTGTCACCTTGACAAGATACGTATGAGCACAATATGCACAACTTCATTGTAAACCTTACGGTTTGCACTTAGACATATCAATAAAAGGGGAAAAAAAGAACCTTTTCTTTTATTGAAAGTTGAATCATCAGTTTAGCCACACACACAGTATTTAGAGAAAGTGTCTTTTTTCAAAGGTAGTAAACATCTGTGCACATTTATCCATAAAGTTGTGTAAAAGCTTTTTTATACTTCAGTTAAGGAGTAGATCTGAACTTAATTTTCAGGAAGCTTAGGAGCATTTGCAGTCATGCATAGCTTTATGATGTTGAGATTTTAATATTTTTCTCACAATTTTGAACTATCTGGCACGTTTAATCTAAAAATAGTTTCATGGTTTGTAAGAAAATATGAGATTTTTATCACAGCTTTTTTTTTTTTGATGCGACTCTCAATTTGGTCCTATGGCATCAACAACACGGTGCTCAGTTCTCAGAGTGGTTTAACATCAGTTTCCTTCCCCCCAGTCTGGATTGTTTGATCTTAAGTAAAACCATCTGCGAAACATCAGCTGTCTAATTCACTTGGGGCTATACCAAGCCAAGTCCAGTTCCTAAATTGTCTTCTCTCTACCACACATACCACACAGACACACAGACACGCATACACACGCAGACACACACACACATGTGCATGTACATGGATGTGCACACATGCACACGCACACACACAAATCTTAACAACAACAACAAAACTCATCTGGGGTTTCTTTGGTGCACATACAAAGTCCCTGGCATGGAGTGGATACTCAGAAAACAGCTACTCTACTGAGGAAATGTGGCTACAGAGGGACTAGAACCCAAGTTCCCAGGATAAATTCAAAATTACTTTCTTTTTTGATAGAAAAAATTTGTCAAATATTTTCTAGGTATTAATATACTTTTATGAACAAATTCATTACTAGGACCCTTCCAAATAAACTGAAACTTTATCATAGATAATTCTTGAAATTCACATGGGCTTAATATACAATGGAAAATTCACATTAAGTTTTGCTAATTTCTAAATATTGGCATAAAAGTCATATATATTTTGATGAAATACAACAATCTGTATGTATTGACTTGTTCTGAACTAAAAATATTAAAAAATGTTTGATTATTATATTTAGAAACTATATCAATTTTGTAATAGTCTTCTTATAGACACATTTGTTAAGAAATAGGGCCTCTTTCGAAGGGGCAGATCACTAGAACTTAACTCGGTTGAGCAGATCATTGAAACGTGACCTGAAAGAGTTGGGACTGGTTCTGCCTCTTCCTTTGGCTCATGGCTTCCCATCTTGCCAGGCTCTGAAGAGCTTCTCTCTGGCTAGAATACGCCAAGCCCTTCCACCATTGCTGGCTGTCAATTAATGGAATGAGGCCTCCTGAATTTGGGAGCTAAAATAAACTTTTTCTCCCTTAAACTTTTTCTCTCCCCAGAGAGAAACACTCTTGAGATCAAGATCTCAAACCAATCAGGACCAAAGCAAAAATCTGCTCCCGCTAAGAGAAAAACAGAAAATTTGTTCACACAAAACTCACCACAGATAACGAAGCAGAATTGAGTTGTCATTTGAAGGGAGAAAGCCCCAAGTCCCAGGGCCATAGATCCTTATGCAAAGGCAAAATCAGGATAACCAAAATACCATAATCTTTAAAAAGCATCTGTTGTCCATGGTAACAAGAAACAGCAGTTTAGTTTTTGTTTCATTTTGTTTTGTTTTGGCTGGAAGATAAGAGCACAGAGAGCATTTCTTTGAGGTCCAAGAGCGGAAGGTAATTGAAAGCTTGAGTGGACACACGTGTACTGAGAAAACTCCCCGTGCACTGCAGGCTCTACCCTAATCACAAGACATAGCCACTTCTGGAAATACAGGAGGATTGCAGTGTGCTGTAGTTAGCAGAAACACAAAGCTATATGGCCTCTCTCAAGTCTTGAGAAGATTGAATATCTTACAGAAAATAGTCAGAGAGGCATCTTCCATCTTAAATATAATTTAACTCCATTGAGGCTATCTACACGAGGGTAATATACATTCAATACAAATTTGACACATGTAAGACAGATGAAAAATTAGCATTTTCAAGAGAAACAATACGCAATTCGAGACAAAGATGACTCAGGTGTATGAAATATCAAAGAGGGAATTATACAAAATGGTGCCTTAAATAATGCCACAAAGAATTCATGAACAGTTGGGAAATTGCAAGAGTGAAATGCAAACTATAGAACAGTCAAAAATGATGGTAAAAATTCATAATATGACAGTAGAAATTCTGCTGTCAAATCTATTAGTGAACTACACAGTGGAGGGGGAATTTAATGTTCTTGAAGATAAACAAACAGAAATTGCTGAAATTGCCATACAAAGGTAACAGACACGATAAAAATGGGACAGAGAATCCATAGGGTGTGAGACAATATCTAAATGTCTAAGGGTGGAAAGAGGGAGATTATTTGTAAAGAAGTAATAACAGCCAAGAATCTCTTGTCTAATTAGAGGAGGCATTAAACAACAGGTCAAATAATTTTAGGGAACTTCAGGAAGAATGGGTATAAAATAATACCATAGAAATGTCCTATGGTTTCATAGGACATTAAAGACCATGAGCAGATAAGAAGACAAATGAAAATGTGATGATCTTCAAAGAGGGTCCGGTTTCAACAGATTCATTCTATAAAATGGTCAGATGATATTTTGAAGTTGAATAAACAAACATATTTATTTTTTTATTCAAATGTTAGAAGGGAATGTCAGAGAAGAACGAAGTTAGAATGAAATAAAATAAAAATAGAGTAAAAGCTGTAGGTCTATAGAGGTTGAATTCTCATCATTCACAGCAAGAAATCCTTTGGCTCTTTAGAAAGCCTGCTCACTCTCCCAAAGACGAGGAAATTGTGTCCAAATTTACCTCCTAACTGAATTCTTGCATAATTTTACCTTAGTAATATAATATTTAATATGAATTTAATATGCTTAAATAATATAGCAAAGTTTTTTAAAGTAGACTTTCAATTTAGGCTTCAAATCATTGCTTATATTCTACTTTAAGATATGAGCTTGTAATATGCTTTTAAGAATATTTTTCAAAAGCTTTGCTTCCATTGACTCATATATTTTATATATTATATGTTAAAATAGTCATAATCAACCTTAAGATTTTAAAATAAAACATATTTTTGCCATAGTTTTTCTTTTAGTAGCATGCATTTGTGATACCCAATAATAACAATCACCTTCAGAAATTGGTATTTACATCTCTCATCTAGATCATTTTTCTCTCTTCAACCCTTCAGATCCTTATGTTTTTTTAAAAAAAATCTTACTGCTTTAAAGCGGAAAATTTCATGTTCAGTGGAAATCATTTTATGCACAGTCAGGAGTAAAACTTTTATTCACTTATAAAACCTCCTCTAAAGAAGCACTAACATAAAACGTATTTCAGAAGACTTTAGGCATATTTTCATTGTTTATAGGCATTCCATAAAGGAAAATCGGTTTCTAATGATAATATGACTTCATGTCTCAGAGAAGAAATCTTCAGACTTAAAATATAAAAACATCTTACTTGTAAAATTGTAGGGTAAATTATGCAAAAAAGTGTAACCTTATACCTCTCAATTCAGTTGCTCTTCCTTTACCATCTCTGTGATATTTTTGTTCCATTAATGTTACAGTAAAATAGCTCCTGTCCAGAATTCCAGTTGGTAACACATCATTTTTCTTGAATTCTACTTAGAATTTAAACATTAACAAGACTTTTGCTAACTTTGTTAAATGTCCCACATTCCTGCACTCAAAGCACAAATGCTTCATTGGAGAAATATCTCAGATCTGCACTCATCTTATTTAAGTACTATTTAGCCTTAAGCTTAATAATTTGACCATTTACTTTCCAATATTACAAAATATTGGAGGTGATGTTAGAAGCTGATATGTGATCTGCCAAAGCCAGACGCACTAAATACATAATGACAGTGTGATAAGTACTACAGGAAATTCAAATCAAAGAAAAAATCAGGAGTAAAACTTTCACCAAGGCAAATGACAATTACAGTAAATAAAAACATGGAAAAATATTAGCAGCAAACTAAGTGATGTGTATAAGAATGACCCAAAAGTGGTAAACATGTTTTAAAATAGCCAAAATGAATTGATTATGTTCCAATTATTTTCTCAAATTGAATAATAAATTATCTGGGTCCAGAGAGGAGTTACCAGAAACTCTAGGATTTATAATTAGCCAAAATCTATTTCTTCGAAACTTCCTTTAAGCATGAAATCACCTTACAACAGTGGTTCCCAACCCTTTGACAACAGGGATGGGGTTAATTGAAGACCATTCTCCCCAAGGTGCGAGAGGATACTTGTTTTGCTGGTAAATTGTTGGAGAACCTTGAAAGTGGTGAGCAACACCTATAGGGGAGCAGTTAGCTAAACTCTGCCTTCTGTCAAATCAGCACTGGCTTTAGAACCCAAGAGCTCACCAGAAGCCTGGTCTTTCCATAGATACCAGCTGTCGTGGTCCATGGCCCAGGGGATAAGCCCATCTGCCTTAGAGTAACAATTAATGTGATACAAGAAGCAAGCCAGAAATATTTTTTGACTATCTAATTCTGTACTTTGCTAGAATTAAACATTCTACTTTAAGAAAAGAAATATTTTGATGAACTTGTGCAAAAAAAATTAAAGGATAAACTATATAGATGCATGTTATGAAAAGTCCCACAGAGGGGTCTTGAATAGTGAGGCATTCACGATCATTCTCCCAGTGACTTAACATCCCTCCACTAGGACCAGATCCTACAATTTCTGCCACCTCCTGATGGGACCAGACTTTTGGGGAACACTTACGCAAATGTAGGAGGCAGGTCCCTTTCTGGTATGTAAATCGATTAGTGCATTCCAAACTTAAATAATGTACTAAAATAATTCCTTAATAATTATGAACTTAATGTTTTTAGTCTGTTTGTGCATCTAGCGATGTGTTAATGATTTAAAATTTATTATTTCATTTTATTTAAAAAGTAAGAGTTAGCATTTTATCTGTATTTTAGATAGAGAAATGGAAGTGTAGAGATTTAATTGTTTTTCCACAGTGACAGAACTGATACGGGGGGGGGGTGGGGGGCTCCATACTCTGTTCTATAGTCTTTGTGCATACATCATAGCATCCTATATTTACACGACATAAAAATAACCAATTTTCTGAAGAAGAACTCTACATGTAAAATTTATTTAAGAACTACTTGCAAATCTAAATCAGAACCTACTCTCTATTTATCTTTGTATATGCATCAAATAGGATTAATTTCTTAATATTTAATAAAATAACTTCAATAATTGCCATGAAAATAGAATTTTCAATGGTATGATTTAGGAAAAAATTTGAGCCAATGTCAGTGACAGCAATTCTCTTATGAGAATATGGAATGAATGCTGAATATGAAGGAATTTTGAAAAGTTTGTGCCTCTATGAGGAAATACTATGACTAGATATTTGGTTTATTTATTACTAAATATTCATGCCTTAAAAGCAACTTAAAATAGTTTAAATATATATTATGCTTTTCAGCATACACTTAAAGAGGTATAATTATTATCCATTGGAAATCAGGATGGAATCCAATTTGCATTTGTGCAAAATAAATTTAATCTCTACTAGCTAGAGGAGGTTAGCCTCTTTTACAAGTAGAATGAACTATTATAATAATATTTTCTTGCTCTGCTAGCAGATCTGGATGAGTAAAAATGTTGTGTTGTTCTTGCTTCATACGAATCTTCTTCAGGGACTGAAGTAGGTAGAGTCTGTATCCTCTGTAGCATCCAGCTTTCAAGTTTACTCCAGTCAACACTGCCAATAACAAAACACAACAAAACAGAGTAGCACTGAGAAGATTTTATGAGTCAGACCTGTAAGTGGCCTCATTACTTTCACTCACTTTCCGGTGGTTGGAACTCAATGATATGGCTTCATTCCAAGACGACTGGGCAAATTAGAGCCTGAACAGACAGCTCTTTTACTCTCAATTATTGAATAGATCAGAAGAAGCAAATATTTTTGGTGGACTGCACAGTGTTTCTGTTATATAACCTAAACTCCAATTCATATGTTGGTTAGCCACTGATGGCAACAGCAATTTACTTCCAAATCCTGATCCAGTGGTGGAAAAAAGCACAAAAAATGAAAATTTATTCAGAATGTGGCAGCTAGGCACACAATTTTTTAACATGCAATGTGAAGACACTAGTTGCAAATACAGCCTTCAATTCATAGTAGTTAAATTAATGATTTTTAAAATTTTATGATGGTGTGAAATGGTATCCATTCAGTAGAAACTGCAATTTAAATATTGAGTTTTGATCTTTCACTGGTTAGTAATTTGCCTAGGATAACTTGCCAAGTACCAGGCAATGGCAGTGAGCTAAAGCTCCCATTTAACCATCACGTGGGGAACAGTGGCTATTCTCCTGCATTCTGTGATGCCAGGTCAAGTATATTAGGTGCATTCACAACTTGGGATAATTTCAATTTAATATGTTCTCATTAGGGCATGACATAGTTGAGGAACGCCATAATTCTTACATTAAAGCTAATGAAGCCATGACCGAGATTTCTGATGGACCCTCCCAAGGCGTGGTGTTTTCAGTTGTCTGAAGTACTATACTTTGTAAGAGCTAAGGTTATACAAGTTTTTAAACTAGATTGAACTTGGGTGCAAGTTTCTGTGTAGACATTAGGTCAGTGTAAAGGTTTCACCATTTTACACTTGCCTTTTCTCAATACAGCTTCTCAGTTACCGAAGTAAAGAAGAGTAAAGTGGGCTACTGACAAATGGCTTTTCGCTGTGTCAGCTTGGAAGTCATGTGCTTCGATATCAGTCTTATTTTACTGGTCAAAACAAGTCATGTGGCTGCACCTCATTGAAGGGAAGCTGGGGAATGTAAGAAATAATTGTTAGGCATATTTCGTTAAGTATTTCAGCGTCTACCATAGGCATAATACCAAGGATTGATACATTTTTTTTCACTTGGCTAAAAAACACATCATGCCATCTAAAAAGAGATTATTTGTCATAATTTAGAACTGCTCCCCAGTATTGTGAAGAATGTGACATCTTTTCCTGAAGCCAAATACCCCCAGAGATTGGACAATAGATGCACTCCTATTTCTTTTTACCAGAGGCAACCTTCCAGCTGTTACATAGGTAACAGTTATCCATTTACCAATTAAGAGGAATTCAAAAATTCTCCTTAATAAGATAGCATTCTTATATTCTTGGGCCTATGTCTGTTCATTGGTTAAAGCTATCTGACAGAGATAGCAGAAACTTTTTTAATATGTATGAGTTGCTAACATTGTCAGATTAAATGTTATTTTTAATTTTTCTATATCTGTATAAATATTTCTGCATAATAACCAAAACCTATTAAAGGGATAAAGATTGTTAAAACTTTGAAAAACAGCTGTCTGTACTGTTTGGTCAAACTCCGGAGAGTTCTTATAGTACTTGAAGTTATATATGAGTTATTTTTGTGTAAACAGACATGCACACACATATATATATATATATATATAATATATATATGTATTTGTATATACATATACATAATATATTTATACAATATGCAGGTTTGTTTTTCTGGGAGAAATTATTAGGGATCTAATAAACATTAAAGAAACCACTGACTTAAATCAAAATTTATTAGATAAAGAAATGATTGCATACAGAGGCTACTTAAGTGGATTCCATGAAATGTGAATTACAACAAGCCCGACAACATTTTGGAGTTGTTCAGGCTACAAAGGACATCCCAGGGTGTTTTATTTCATTGGAGCATATGACTCAGAGTACATCTTTGGTGAGTTTTGTTGTCTGAAACAAAGAAAGTAGAACCTTCGTAGATTTCAATATCATGCGAAGAAGGCAGTAAGAAGATAGTGACATGGAGATATTTAAAAGTTTAAAGCTTTGCAGTGTCTCCAGCTAGTACATAAGAAAAAAGTCGAAGAAGAGATCTAAGACTCTCAGCAACAAATTAAAGAGAATGATGCTCTCCCTTCTCCCACTAGCCATTTATCATGGCGCAGTTCTGGAAAGCGTGCTCTTTGGCAGTCCTTTAAAGGAATGGTCAGAGAACGCTCTGTGAATGCACGGGTATTTTTAAGGACTTCAGGAAATCTTGGATAAAGGGCTTAGCTGGAGCTGAGGACTCAGCTAGTTTTCCGGTGTAATAATGCACCTGGGCTTGAAATGTGGAACCTAAGTTGAAGTTTATTCGGCCTCTTTCACCTTATCCTGTGACAGCACAGAGGAAAGTCATCTGGGGCTTTTAGGTGCTTTGCTGGTAACTGCATAAATCAGTATCTAAGACTCAGGTCGTATGTTACTAGAACAATGGTAATTTCAGAAGTACAGCCAACAAACTAAGACACGCTTGCATTAAAAGGACATTATTTGTAATAACTGCTCTATGTGGACCCATTGTCTAGGTGGAATTTGATGTACTTTATATTAATATGATTCATAACTTTCAAAATACCTTGGAGAAAAATTTTAGTCGCCTGCAGTTTTAGTCACCTTAATTTTTGTTTCTCTTTTTGGTTTATTTTCCTACTGGCCAGCACTTAAGAATATTCTTGACAAAACATTCAATTTAGTTTTACTCAGTGCAAATTTGCAAGCATCTGTACTTTTTCTTCTCTGTCTTGTGTATGGTGGATTATGAAAATCTGCAGGTAAATAAGATCTGGCCTTCACATATTTCTCAGTGGATATATTTTAAATGATGTAGTAAAGACATATAGGCCTTTGGGAGAACTTAGGGAAGGGAATGCAGGAGAAAAAGGAGCATGAAAGTGTTTATAAAAATGAGCTATGTGAGAAGAGTTTTGAAGGATATATAAGAATTAGAAGTTAAGGATGGAGAAAAGACCATTCAACACAGAAAGAACAGCAAGATGTGAAAAAAGAGGGCACAATCAACATTTGGCAGTCATTGGGGTAGATGATGGGCATCGAGTCAAGAATGGAAAACAAAGGTCACGCAGGGTCCGATCCGAAGCCCAGTGCAACTCAAAGGAATGAGACAATCACATCTAAGCTCTAGCGCTATGGCCCTGGGTGAAAACACGGGCAATGAAAGGGATCTGGTGAGAACAGAAGCGGGTGCAGGCTGGGGAGCTATGCCGCGGTCCAAAGTCATCACTGTGGCATCCCGCACTGCTGTCATCGGGATGGAGAAGGCAGCAAGGCGTTTAGAGATTTTTAGGAAGAAGGGAGGCAGAGCTCTACCATCTATGCAAAATGAAAGTCAGGCAAAAATGAATGACTTCCAGGTTTCTGTCTGAGGTGACTGGGCGTCATTAAATAGAAAAGGCAACACGACCTGGTAAATAACATGCTTTAGAAGCATCTGACAAATTCTCTTTCATCGTAAGAAGTGTATAGCCCATTCCAGGCTATAAATCTTATCCAACAGATTCCGTAACATAGAAATACTGTGAAGATTTTTGAGTAAAAATATGAAATCTATCACTAAGCATTCGTGAGCAAATTAGTTCAATATGGGGCTTTGACAGCTCCAGCCTCTCCTGGGGCCTTGGTGTGAGAATATGCTGCTGTGTATTTTGTTGAAGGGATCCAGATCCTTAATTTTAGTTAAGACAATTGCAGAAAATAATTTTGAGCTAAAAAATCTTGTCTGGCGTTCTTTCCTTTTTCTGGAAGAGGTAGGGTAACTAAGTCAAGGAGATGTTTGAGGTAGTCCTTTGATAAAAGGATATTGTGATAAAGTTACCTCCACTTTGAATTGTTAACAAACATGTCACTGAGTGTTGCAAAGCCTGTACCTTACGCAGTAGGGACTCTCACAATCTGGCATTCAGCTGTTCCACTTGTTGAATATGTTCTCAGGCGTAGCTGTATCCTCTTGGGTCTTGTGCCTTGCTGTATCTGTATGTCCAAGATCTTTACCACATACTGTGCCTCTGATTCTGCTCTAATTTCAAGACTGTGTCACTGAAAGGCTTAACTTTTATTCGGGTTTGTTGACAGCATCAGTACAGTAATATTGAACATGGGCCTTTATACTTCAACTCATAAACATTTGGAATATAAAATAAATTAGGACTGGGGAAGAAAATATTTGTAAGTGTGCTCTTAGCTACTCTTTCCCAGAGAGTATACATTTTTCTGTTTTCATAAATATAAATGGCAAGCTTCTTAAAAATCTGCAAACTTCTTTGTATTTTAGTTATCAGTAGTGTAACAGGAATGTATGATTTATTTTCAAATAAATTATAAGCTGAATGCAAATATAAAGAATAAGGATTACATAATTTCTTTTATTTTGATGTAAGATCTTTTGTACAGTTTCTCTATTAAAGTTAACAATGGCAGTATGTGGCCCATGATCATTTTTTAAATTTAAATTTCTAAAATGTGTAGGAATGTAGTTTAATTCCACAATGCATTTTATTGCCGACATCCACTTTTGTGTAAATTTGATAATGAATGAACCATGTACTGTTGGGGTCCGGGGGTTCCTGGCCACCACTGGCCACTGGTGATCAGGAACCAGCAAAGTCCAGGAGAACAGGGGCTCGAGCGGCTTGAGTACAACGGAATCATATCTGGGAGGCTGAATCAGTGTAAAAGCTCCTTTATTGGAGGTGAGGGCCAGGTTTATAAGCAGTTTAAGTAGGGTGGGTCCACCAGGTATCAGGGCAAGGGTCTATACTGATCGGCGAACTTGGAGTCTGAAAGTAGCCTAATTTGCATGGCAGGTCTTGTGAAACCTGACCACGTGATTTCTGGTAAGGATCTGGAAGCATGGGAAGATTAGGAATTTGGGTATGATGAGCTGTGGTCCATCCCAGTTCTGAGATAAGGGGGAGTGGCCCCACACCTGCTGGTCTTGCCTCGAGCATTGAGATTAACAGGGTATGGGCCACTGCTACTTATAATCACCCCAGGCTTAGTCAGGGTCCCACAGTGTACTTTTAAATCATTCAAGTGAAGTGTACTTGATTTCTATTAAGAGAAATTCCAAATGATTAAAGTAAATAATGAAAATACTAAACTGAATGAGATCACAGAGGGTGTGAGTCCATTTTCCTGTTTCTGGGACATAATATCCAGAGACCACAACTTAAAGGAGCAGAAATTTAATGAAGTGATTGGTTTCTGGGGATTCAGTTGATGGTCAGCTAACTCCAAGTCAGAAGCACTAGGGCAAAAAGCATGATGAATTGAAACTACTAGGTCATGTCAGCTGGGAACAGAGATGGGCATGAGACAGGAAAGGGAGAGGGACCATGTATAGTACCCAAGCCCGCTCCTCTGTGACTCACCCTAACAGTCCCAAACCATTTTCCACTAATCTAGGCATTCCTTAATCCAGTGAAGTTCACATATAAGTGTTAATGGACATAGTGAGCTATAAAATTAGACTTTTAATTGTATTTTCAAAATCTTCACTTCACCTTCTGTAAGTCCAAGTAACTCTTTTGTATTTGCATTTGTTGTTAATTTATAGAGAGTTTGGAATTGAGAAACATCATATCTCCCTGTGTATCCTGAGTAGGATCATGAGATGAGTACATCTGAGGGCAGTGCTTTCTGTCACAGACATGTACCTCGCCAGCCCATGGTTAGCTTGAAAGATTTCCTATGAATGACAGCAATTGGAATGAAATGTAGGTGTGTCTGGAAAAACTGTGAACCCGGTTATATGCGCATATTTTGAGACATGGAAGAAACTATAGATGACCCACATGGCCTTGAAATGCTGAACAAATCAAGATTAGGTATGTCTTAATGCATAAAGTGTATGTTGACTATCTTTTGTCACTCCCTATCATGAAATCCACATCTACCATCAAAAGTTAAAAATTTTCACACATTAGGCACATAGACTCTTGGAGATCCCAATACAGTGCCATTTTCAGTTGATGAACATGTAAAGATAATAGATAATTGTTATTTTATCATTTGTCATCACGAAATATGCAATCTATTATACAAACTTCAAATTAAGCAGAACTTATACACGCACAATCTTAGAAATTCCACATAATGCCATTCCACTTGGAGAGACTTGTAAACCAAAGGATACATGTGATTTCTTACCGCAGCCCCCCCCACCCCATCAGCTGTAACTAATACTGTACTCGTGTGATAATTCTGCAGCCCCTTCCTGTTGCTAGTGTGGCCAGCACAAGTGTTATGGGTACCTAATCATCTGGTATACGAAGTTCTGTTCTCTTTTAAATTATGAATCATAGCAAAAGTGATGTTCTGTGGTTCCTGTGTATTTTTCAGCTTGTATATTTAAAGCACAAAATGTATGTGCCAGACTGTTTTATCACCAAGGCTTCTGGTCATCTGTAGGCTGTTTGTAGTTAAGTTATACTTGGAATCAAAAGTTAAAATTGGATTTTTAACTGCAGGAGCTGTTAGTGACCCAACTCTATGTTGCTCAGCGATCATCAGTATTAGCCATGGCAGGATCCAGACACAAGTTTTTTAAGGCTTGTAAGGAAATCTTTCCATTTAGGGAAAGCCTTATTATGATTATATTTTTATTTTCCTCATTAAACACAATGCCTGTATTTTACTGAAGAAAAAAAAACAATGTAGAAAATAGAAAGAAATAAAAATCTTAAAGAGGGTGAAGGATGCAGGCTGAGAGCCCTGACTTAGAACTGGCTGCATGAGTTTGTGTGGGTGCAGATCTCTGAGCCCGCTCCAATTCGGCAGCAGTTGGAGGGTTCCCCTAAGGGACAGAAGTCGAAGATGAAAGGATTCAGACCGGAGAGCGACTACCCTTGTCAGCCCTTGTATTTGAACTGTTACTTCTGAAAATATTATTTGTGAATTATTAATAACTGTACTATAGGAAAAGTGCTTACTGCTTACAACATTAAAGTTTCCGTAATTATGAAGAAACACTCAGGTAAGATGATAGGGGCTTTCTTTCTGTAAAGAATGCAACATGTCTTTTGCAGTTATCTCTGGGACTAAAGCACATGGAAGCTCTATTTCCTTCTGCAGCCTGTGTGCCTTAGGAGAGAGGCACGCAGGTAGGTGGCCATTTCTGTCAGTTTTAGGAGCAGTTCACACTGGGCTCCCTTCATTCCCACGCAGCAGCGCTTCAGTTCTCTCTCAGAGAGCTCCACCCTGTTCTTCCTCTGGCCATAGGACTCTGCTCACCCGTTCATTCCATTATTCCCATGAAATCGCAAATTACTTTTCTTCTACGAGCGCCGCTATAATTTCCAGTATCCTCAACCTCACCTCTCCTACAGACTGTTATAAACGCTCAGGAAGAAGCATAATCTGTCATTGTAAAAAGCTGAAACAAAATGTAGCAAAGGAAACAAGGAGGTTGGAGAGTTACAACCAGGAGCGCTAAAGTCCTGGGAGATTGCAGCGAGCATATTCCCTGCCCCCGCCCCCAACACACACACACACACGCACGCACGCAAGCACGTACACACGTCATCACTTCTGGACCATTTTAGAAGTGCGGTGAGTTCGTTCAGTTGACTAGAGAGCTGTCTTAAGTCACATCTCTTGTCTCTCTGACTGTCCTCTTATTGGTCAGAAGGGCCCTTGACTAGGTTCTATGGTACAATGTTAGGCAAATCAGACATATGGTCCCTGTCTCTCAGGGGTGGAGTGTAGGAGGGGCAAGAGGAATCTAGAGAAATCAGAGTTTGATATTTCAAATCACAGAAAAAACTCAGTGAATAATAAGTAAAGCTTACTTCTGTTACGATCTGCACAACTTGTGTCTTACTTAATAACTTTGTAACTTCTCTTTAGTTCTTACAAAATGATTCTGTGCCAAAATGAGTTGGAATTCATATTAATAATCATCGCTTATTTACATGGGTTTCTCTATAGTCTCAATTTATTTGCCTTGGGGAATCTCACTTGTCACCCGAAAAATATCATCTGGCCTATAAATGAAAACATGCATTTATGTTTTAAACTAGAGAGACTGAATATTCAGTCATAACTTTGTGATCATGATAGGTACATACTGTATTCTGTACTCTATAAAGGGAGTCATTGAATATTTCACTTTTGATAAATGTGTTTTTCAGTTCCTATGACTTGGTCACGTCTGTGGTAGGGCAACCCAGAAACCGGAGCCAAACCATACCCTCAAATTATACACAGGAATTCCCTAAAATTTAACTTCAGCTATTCATGTGTTGACTGATAACTATGACTATAGCAAAAATACCCTTTTAATTTAATGGAATTAGTTATAGGGCTAAACTTGTCTTCAAATACTATTAGAATTTTATGAGAAAGATGAGTACTCAAGAAAGCAAATTCTGAGCTATTTTAATCATTTCTTTTGCAAGTTGATATCTAATAAGTAATTTTTATTAGTTATGCACTAGTTACATTTTACAATCAGAAAAGAGAGCAAAAAGGAATACTTAAAAGGTAAAAAATTCAAAGTCATTTTCGGAGGTAAGCAAAGTATAATATTTTTTCTGGCAGCATTTTCCTGTGTTTCCACCCATGAATTCCACCTATATTTTCACAAGACAGTATGCATTTTCACTTCCATATTATTAAAAAATACTCACATTCGGTGTCTAATATCAACTTTATTTTTAACATTGCTTTTGATTTTAACATGTCTCCTCTGTCTCTTATATACTTTGGACTACCACTCTGATTTTCAAACCCCATGTCTTAAAATAATGATATCTGTAGTAAGTACTTCAAAGAGTTATGAAAAATGTAACATACACAACATTTGTGAAATAACTTTGATCCATAAAATGCTGTGCAAATATATCTTATTATACCAGTTTCTTATTTTCTTTGGAAAAGGTAACTGGGGATAGAAAACTTCAAATATGATGCTATTCCTAAGACCAATGGTTTTCATCATTAGGCTGTTTGGAAGGTATGGGATAGTAACTTGGGTGGGTAGAGTTTGATGGAATGTTTGCATCAGCAATTCTAGAATAAACGGTCCCAACAAATCTTCTAAAATGTATAATGAGATTGTTTCTTGTAGTGAGTAAACGTTATCTTCACTCTGTGTCTTACTTTTTCATTGCTGGGACAGAACACTCAACAGCACAATTAGGAAAGGAAAGATATTTTAGCTTACAGTTCTAGAAGGACTCAGTCCATTCAGGGGTGGCTTGCAGTGGCGGAGGCACATGGCAGAGTCCTAGCTGGAGAGAAGCTGTTACAGCATGTCTCACAGGAAGCCAAAAGAGATGGGGGAGGGGACTAGCGTGTGCTATCCAGGTCCTGTCCCATAATCCACCTCTTCTGTGTCATGCCTCAGTGTTCTGCCCCTTGGAGGTTAGGCCTCAGTGATGTCCCTCTTCCAGGATATGCACCCAGCAATGTGCCACATGCCCATAATCTGCTACATACCCTAACACACTACACACCTGTAATTCACCCTTCCTGACCAGAACACACCTCTTAAAAGCACATGCTTTTATTTCTCTTCCATAATACTCTAGGATGTTTTGTTTTGCTCATGGGATTATCTCTTTACACTTTATATTTTCAGTTGATAATACTTTATTACATTTTCCATTATTAGATTTCTCCATCATTTTCACAATATTCTAAGACTGTGTTGCATTTCATTTCAGCCATTACGTTGTAATTAGTAGTTACATTGAGGAGTTATTCTTTTTCTAGATCACTTCTGAATTTGAGTATCATGTTATCTATATTTTTTCTATTATTTTGCAGGTGATAGGCATATGTTAGCATGTGTTAGTTTTTGTAGCAGGTTTTGGAGATTGTGCAAGCTGTAAAATCTGTGATAACCAACCTCTACTTGGCTTTTTCCATTCTACTGAAAGATACAGAATTATTGTAAAAGCCTACAGAAAATAGTGACTGCCTTAGTTAAGGTTCTCTAGGTAAAAAGAGTTAATCAATGTGTGAGATTGTGGGAGGGAGTTTATTAGGTAGGCTTTCAAGATCAGAGGTGGATTGTCCCCAGTAACGATCCACAAGATTGGACGGGAGGATCCGAAGTGTTGAGTGCAATGGGAGAGCTGGAGTGTCCAGCAGCGGCTCAGATGAGGCGGAAGCCACAGAACAAGAGAGCCATGGATGCAACTCTTGTGCAAGATGGAGACTTCTAGAACATCAAGGATGTAGCATCTGTTCATGACCAAGAAAATTGTGCCTTACTGGTGTGTTAGGTGTTTTCTAGATCATTCAGGTTGACAAACATCATTAACAGTCACAGTGATTTTTGTATGGGACAGGAGGAAGTTATCCAATAGTCATATAAGCCAGGAGAGAGGGAATGTGAAGTTGATGAAACATACATGTGCACACAATTCTCAAGTTCAATGTAACCACCCGCTGTGTATTCCATAAGGTTAAGAAATTGTATTAAGACTTTTCTATTCCTTTTTCTCTTTGCTTTCAATCCAAATTCTGCTTATGAAAAGAACTTTAAGGATATGGTCTAAGAAGTATTTTTTTAAAGTATAGCTTTAATATTTCTTAAGTACAAATCATGGCATGTTCTAACCGTCTAAGGAGTGTCAGGGAGACTGTGTGCTACAACACACAGCAAAAAAGAAAATAACTAGAAATTTCTATGAGAAACAACAGAAACTCACACAAAAAAGGGACAATCTGCATAGTGAGAGGAATGGTAAAGATTTTTTTTAAAATCTGGAAGTAAATATACATTTCTGATTCTTTTACTTCTTTATGGAAATACAACATCAACTATTGTGCTAAAAACTTCATGCATATCTTGCTAATTCTCACAAAATCTTTGAGTGAAAGAACTCTACTGTCCTCATCTATGAATAAAAAATCCTAGGCAAAGGGAGATTAAATATCTCATTCTGAATCCTACAGCATTTTAGTGAGAAGGATGAGATTTTAACTGTGATTCTGACACCCGTGAGTTATCCACTGAGTTTGTGGTGTGGTGTCTACTTTCCTCCTTCAGAAGAAATTGCAAATTGCTTCAGAATGAAGTTAGGGCAGGGGAGAGAGAGAGAGAGAGAGAGAGAGAGAGAGAGAGAGAGAGAGAGACAGAGAGAGAGAGAGACAGAGAGAGAGAGACAGAGAGAGAGAGAGACAGAGAGAGACAGACAGAGAGAGAGAGAGACAGAGAGAGAGAGAGATAGAGAGAGACAGAGAAAGACAGAGAGACAGAGAGAAGAGAGGCAGGAAGAAAGAGGGAGAAAACAAGAAAACACAGCTAGGAGATGGAAGGAGCGTCTTGCCTGTCTTAGGTCCAATGAAGACATCTCACCTGAAGCTTTTGTTCGCTCCTGTTATCGACCATTAGAACAACTTTAAAAGCTGTGACAGAGGCTTAGCACACATGAGAAGACCACTTCTGATTAGATTTCTCATGTGTCTTAAGCCTCTGTCACAGCTTTTAAAAACGAAAATTTAACAAATAAGAAAATATAAAGGACTCTATAAAATTAAAATAATGTCAAGGTCCCAGGGAATAGCTTTGGTATCTTGTCACTGCCCCTTTTATCTCTAAAATGTTGGAAGGTCCAATTTGAGGTGCATTCTGTGGGTCTGGTGATTCCTTGAGTTGTGGATGGCAACATAATGTCCTCCATTAGAACTGCAGTGGGTGATGTGGCCAGTCTCTGGAGGGTTGAAGAGCACAAGGACAACACAGAATTTAAAGAGTTTTTCTCTCTGTGTGTGTATCTGAGTGTGTACACAAATGTATATGTGTGTAAATATGTATATAAACAAAACTACATATACACATACATATTCATATGGTACATACACTCAACATTTATACACACACATATATATATATCTGCATTTAACATATATATATATATATATATATATATATATATATATATATATATATACATATATACACACAAATACATTTGTGTGTATTCCTGTACATATCTTAGTAACTAGTAATAGTGATTTAAGTAGAAAATTTTTAATTTTCTGGGATAGAGTAAAAGGAAACACTAGAATTTAACAGCAGTAATGTGGATTCTGTGAACTTATGTATAATCAAACTCTGTGATATACTAATTATAAAAAATAAATTTAGCTTACCTTTTAAGGTCATGGCATCTACCATAGACATCTGCCGTTCTAGATAGATTTTGAATCTAAGACTAAACTTCTGCTGTGCCAGCAACCTCAGACTAACACTCAAGGAGGTTACTGCCTCTGAGGCACTGCATGTGCTCATTTTGAGGAGAATCAAAATTTTAGTTATGAGAATTAATTACTGAGTGACAAAATAAGCCAAACTTATAATCTTATTATTTTTTTGTGATAAAATGTGATTTTTATAGATTTCAGCATTTTAAGTTTTATAAAAACTTCAAGGATCATTTTATTTTAATAGAGTAACAAGTAACTGAATAAGATTGACTAATTAGCTTAAACTTTTTTTGTTAAAAATAATAATAGAACATGTAGAAAACCATATATTTCTAAAGCTCATTGCAAGTACAGCTCTCAGAGAATTACTGAAGTATGTAAAAAGGCTTCTTGAGTTATCTGAATGTAGTTTAACATTATATTTGAAATCAACAGTTTAAAATATTTAAAGTAATATACAGAATTTTTAAATATTATAAATGATTATTTAAATAAAGTTAACTAGTAAATAGAATAATAAAATTTATAAATTGAACTAAAATTTGAAAATGTGTTTCACTTGGTAACTTTTTACAGTAGAACATTACTATATCAGAGTTCCCAATGAATAATTATTTTTGGTTGACTAAAATCCACCCTCTGAGTTATGACAAATACCCAACTTGACAGTATAGCTACGCCTGAAGTCAAAGCCATCTTTGGACTTCTCAGTTATATAAACCAATGTGTTTTCATTTTTCTTCTTCTTTTTTTTTTCCAAGTGTAATTGATTCTGAGTTGGTTATCTAAGACTTGGAACTGAAAGTGTTTTGATTAATACAGTCAAATTTGGACGTATTTTTGTATGTGGCTTGAGCAAAAAGGCTTTGGGGTACATATTGTGTGTTTGAGAGTTTGGGAAAAGAGGATTTTAAAAGCACTATGCTATGTTCTTGAATAAAAGTCTGTGCTGATAGTGGAAAATATTAGGAATTTTCTTTTTGAGGGTCGAAGAGAAAAATTGGAAAATTCCAAATGCCCGACATGTATTCCCACCACCCAGAAATAAGCGTAAAAGATATACACCATAATATCTCTTTTTATAAATGGATAAAATACATGTTACATGGAAACACAGTTGAACATGCAACTCTTTGGATGAATTTTGTACTAGGAAATATTATATGTTTTTTGGATAAATCTACTCTAGCTTTACTAATAGAATTTGTTTCTTACCAATCACATTGAGCCAGATTCAATGATTCCTTTTTCTCCAGGTCTCTGAGCCTTATTGCAAACATTTCTTAATATTCAAGAGAATAAAATATACTGCCTAGACTTGAAAGTTCCAAAAGATCTTAGGCCCTAAAATATCATCTTCTGTGAAAAGCAGTATCTCTGGTTGGTAAAACAGGGACCTTTGTTAGACATAATAGAGGAAACACGGATAAGACATCTTGAATCTTTGACTCAGGCAACTTTGCCACTTATAATACTTCCTGTTCTCATACCTAGGCCTGCCAGATAAAAATACAAGCAGCTCACTTTAAAGTGAGTTTCTGATGAGCAATGGCTAATGTTTTGGTGTAAGTACACCTGTGGAATACTTGATATACACCCTTATCAAAAATTATTCACCATGTGAAATTCAATTAACTAGTGTTGCATGTTATGTGCTTAATTTAGAAACCTTACACACAACTCCAGCATTCACATCATGCTGAAGCAGAGAGGGCCTAAAGGCTTGGTCGTTAGGCTTTTCAATGATTCAGGGCCATTTTTTTCTGTTCTTTATAAAGATTAGAGGGTCTCAAGTAGACTACTAAAGCCCATGGCCAAGTTGAAATATAATGAGCTCCTGACCTACAGTCATTACAAGGGCAGCAGGAGAAAAAAATATACCATCAAGATAGAGTATTAGGGGTCAGGGCTAGTTTGAAATGGCAGCACGACATCAAGTTTGAGATGATTAATTGGCAGTTTCTTCAATAAATATTCTGACTCCCCAAGTTTTGCCTTGTGAAAAAAATATTGAGGATTTGATTATTACTGCTTCAAAACAAATCATTCCTTTAAAAAAATCTTGGAAGACACAGACCACAGAATTTGCTGTGATACGTTCTGTCCTGTGTATCTTCTACTCAGCGTCTTCTATATTTTCACTACATAAGCTGAAATACACAGGAGTCTGAGATTCATTGTCTCTAGGAAGAATCTGAGTTCTGACTACCAGGAATTTTTATTTAAAAAAATTAAAAACATTCTTTGGAGCTCATTAGGATTGTTCTCACCATTCAGAGAGAAGGAGACGTTAGTGGATCAGAGCCCAGCTGGCCTCGGTAGTAGGAATGAAAGGCTCACTCGATCGAGTTATGTAACTAGAAAGGCCACTATGGCAACTCAGGGAAATAATAATTTTGTAGAACTGTCTGTTCCTCTCTATTTTCTACCACCAACAAAACCTCACAACAATAAAATAACAGAAAAGAAGGGAAGGAAAGAAAAGAAATTTGTCCGTGGTAAAATTAATTAAGCATATGAAAAATACTTTTTCACCAATACAGAACATTTCATTTATAGAATTAAATTGAGAACATTATCAGAACATGTACAAAAATAATAATTATATAAAGATGTTCATAGCATCATTGTTATGGGCAAATATTGAAAATATGCTGATGTTTATTTAAAGCAGATTCAGTAGAGAATACATGTGCATATAACACACTATTATGTAGACTTTACCATTGTGTTTAAGGAAGAAGACGGTCCACAATGAATTTTCAATTAAAAATTATAAGTTATTATGACCACCATAGTTTTAAAATTTTTATAGAAATTTGGAAAGGTATGAAACCAAAATTTTAATAATAATTATTTGTGCAGCCAAATTACATTAAACTCCCATGTTCCTTATTTTATTTTATAGTTTACAGCAAATATGGACTTTGAAATTCAAAAATATGCTATTTGATAAAAGGTACTGCAAATTATAGAATAATATTGCATACCTTTAAATTTTAACTTTGGTGGTGGAGGAAAAGCTTTACAAAACTCTTTGAATATTTATTTACTTTAAAACTGAAAGGAGACTACCTGAAAATAAGTTCTTTAATCCTATGGTCCACCTAATTTTTGGGGGGTGGGGGTGGGGTCTTGCTATGTAGCCCAGGCTGGCCTCAAACGCACAACAATCCTCCTGCCTCAGCCTCCCACTCTCTGGGATTGCAGGTTTGTGCCAAAACGCCCAGTTTATATGGTGCTAGGACTGAAACTCCGGGTCTTGCATTTGCAAAGCAAGCACTCTAACCACTGTACTCCTCCAGTCCCCATTTAATATTTTTGCATTTAGAGTATTGATCTAAATTTGAATTCATTTGACTTTTGTCTAAAGATGACTAACCTCTACCTTTTTAGGGGTACATTTTAGTGTATCTCCAAAATATTTAACGAGTTTTTGAAGATGTGAAAATTGTTCTTTCAATAACAGTAAAACTATTTTTATAAAAAAAGCTAGAAACTTAGTTTTAAAACTTAGAGGAGAACACGTTTTGTAAAATTACTTAGGTCAGTGGCTCACTATTTGAAAACTAACTTGAAACAGTGGAACTAACGTAAGATGAAAGTCGTCGACGTAACTTGAAGCAAAGTGGCCACAGCAAAATTTGCCCATTTTATATAATTGACGTACACCAAGTAGATTTCCCCTAAGTCTGTTTAGTTTCAAATCAAATGAAATTGCTCCCAAGCCAAGCTATAACCATTCTTAAAATAGAAATTTTCTTGAGGCTTGGGGAACCGCAACCTTACAGCCACCCAAAAAGTATTCTGAGTAGGAATAGGCATCTATTTTGGCTGAGGACTTTGAGTCACAGTCTCAGGAACAATGCTGAAGTTATTCCTTTGGGAACTTCTGGGGTAATTCTAAGAAGAAGGAACTTTGTGTGTGGTCTGTGTTCCTGTACAAGGAGCAGGAGACTGAAAAGATACGAGAGGGCGAGTAGATGATGCCCCTAATATTCATTTGGGTCTGTCTTCTCCAGGCAATGAAACCTTCAAGCATTGATGCCAATAGAATTAGTTGGATTTATTTTGTTAATTTTAGTGAGTGTTAATATCTTCCCTCGGCAGACTGCTAGGAAGTACTGATCACTCATTTTATACAACTGCTTGCCCAGCTGGGTTATTCTTAAGTAACTTATTTGTATCACTCACCATTTACTGTCGCCTTGTTTTCTGTTCACTAGCGATATTGCAGATTTGGTGTCTCCAGGCCAATCTTCTTGTTAACAGCTGGGCTTGCGCCTGAGCTGCTCCTGGAGGACATGACTTGACATACGGCTTCAATATTTTTTTTTCTCTGGCAGAACGTGAAGCCAGACGCTTGGCAGATCCCAGGTCCATAGCAGAAGTATAGTCCGCTATTCTTGCACAGAGCTTGCATTCTGCTGGTACAGCAGAAATAAGCTTCTCACACATGTGAGATGTCCTCTTGTTAAGGAAGGAGAAGACATAAGGCAGGGGTGGCAGAGGCAGGGGTCACAGGAAGAATGTAGTGAAGGCGAGAAGCACAGATGTAGCATGGGACCGATGACGGCCAGCAGGGGCAGGAGGACAGGCAGTTTCGTCACTTCCTCTCTGCATGTAAGTGTAGTGTCTGCTCAAAACTAGAGCTTCGCTATAGTGGATGCTCCGATTTTTTTATAGGTGAAGATAATAAAATGTATTATTTAATTTAATTCCTTATAGGAACTGGAAGGACTCATAAATCTGGAGTTCTAGTTTCATGATCTGTCAGTTATATATTAGACCACTTATTCACACTGGACTTATGTTCTCTTATCTGGAAAGCTAAGGATAGGAAATGAATCATCTCCAAGATATATGTCAATCCTAAGATTTGAAATCCATCTCTTGCCCTAGAGATTAGCACCACTTAGAGTAGCAGCTCTGTCTGCCTTTCAAGTAACCGGAAACACAGCTGAAATGTTTGATCTTTCTTTAGGTCACTTTCCTCCTCTAACTTAACGTTTCCTCAAGGTGTCAGACTAAACCTCACAGTCCAAATGAATGTAATATATCTGAATATAAAATGAGAAGAGGATATGATTTTCCAAATACTTAAGAACCATTGGATAAGATAGTATGATAGCTATAAGTAGCTTAAGGTTTAATTTAATAATTGAGTGATTTGACACAAGATATTTTTGTATCTAAAATTATTTTTATGAATTTAAAGAACATGATACATTCCTAACTATGTAGAACGTTTTAACTACTGAAAGGAAAAATGTTTTGGTGATGAGAATTTTGAAAACATTAGTTTGTACATATGAGTGAGGTGATTTTTTATTTTGTGTTTCTTGAAACAATAAAATTGTGGGATAGACTGTTAAGCATCTTAAGCCAGAGATATTATTTCTTAAAATAAATAAGATCAGGTATTCCAAAAGAAAGAAAACTGATTTTGCAGTTTTGATTTGTTTTCATACTTAACAAATATTTATTGGCTATTGTCTATATTTTTTAACCTGAATATCTTTTTTTGATATTTATTTTTTCCCCATTTTATTGATATGTGTACGTGCACAATTTAAGGTTTACATTGGAGTTGAGCATTTTGTGCACATACGTATCTTGTCAAGGTGACAAGGGCTTTCCCACTCTCCCTCTGTCCCTCCCCCTACCCTTCCCTATCTCCTTTCTCCCCCACCCTACCCCGTTTCACTCGGTTTTTCGTTTTAAGTTCCATCTATATTTTGGACACTGTTCTCTATGATTTGTTTTATCTCAGAAAAAAACATACCATAATGTTTGAGCTCATGAGACTTAATTCCACTCATTTTATTGGCTTCTAAGGAACATACGTTATTTAAAATAATTTGAAATAGTTTTTACAGGAGTAAAACTGATAGCCAAAACATAATTTTTAATTACTTCTCCATTTTATCACTTTTAAAAATCATATATATATATATCTCCAAGGAACAGATAAATTGGTATAAAGCCTATAAATAGTTTGTATGAAATAAAGCCAAGAATGACACTCTTTATTCTTCTTGTTGGAGTGTAGTGGATGTTGTTCCCAAATTTTGTTTGAGAAATTGGGGGATAGAGATAAAACTATTTCCTAAAAAACATAGCATGTCACAACAAAACAAACACAAAGAAAAAAATAAAAACATCAAAGGAAAATATTTTGGAGTTATTCATCTATTTTATCTAACTATATATTTTTAATTGCTTAATTTGTCAACCCTTTTGGTAGCCTTGAACAATTAAGCACCTTTTGTGTTATTCTGATTTTATTGATTGTGATAATTATGTCGTACAAATAGAGGTCAACAGCATGTAATTGCCTTGATTTTACAGCATCTTTTAAGTACTTTACCAGAATGATTTTATCAGCTGACAGAAAATGAGAGAGAGAGAGAACATTTATTCATGCCCATTTCTCTTTTATCGTTCTTTTTGCAGAGCACAGCTATGCATATTTGGTAACTTTAAAAAATGGAGTAATTTCCTTTTAAAAATGTTGGAAGTTGAAATTCCCTTAGCAGTCCCTACAGTTTGTACTGAAAATAAAATTTGATAGCTCCCCTCCAAAGTCCCTTTGCTTTGCCAGTACTGTGACAGTGAGTTACTTTTATGTATTCCATCCCTGTTTTCTCTAAGGATTATATAAAAATTAGACTTCAATATTCTTTTTGGTACTAATTGCCTGAGACATTAATTTGCTGACAGGATTGATGATTCAGATTTAGCATCTAGATTCGTGTACTGTTAAGGAGAATTGTTAAAATATTTTAAAACTCCCAGTGGTATATTTTCATCCTCCCAAATTTAATCATACAATGACAAAAAAGCCCCATATCAAAACGAGACTGTTGATACACTGTTGTTTCTACATTACACTGGTTGCATTTATAATTGTTTATCTTAAAATTCTGATACCAATATTTCAATCTTTCTTATGAAGATGGAGTTTTACTAGATGGTTTGCGCAGGTCTCAAGCTCTTAGAATTTTACAATTCTCCTGCATCAGCTTCCAATGTATCTTAGGGTACAGGTAAATGTCACTGTGTGCCACATGTGACAGCAGTGTTTTGAGACAGTTATTATGGGAAAAAAATATAGGGCTGGTAATTTACCTCAGTGATTGTTTGTTTCTTTAGCATGCGTGAAAACCTGGGTTCAATCTCTACTGCCAAAAGAAAAAAAAAAGAAATAAAGAAAAAGAAAATTCTGAAGGAGTGAAGTCCATGGCAAAATTATTCCGTTTCCTTTCTACTGAAGTTATGAGGGGCACTGAACATCCATTCATCTCTTCCCCTTCACTTCTAAATTGTGGTTTAATTAATAAATATTTCTCGATTGAGATTTCTGTGAATAATGCTTTATTAAGAATTTTTCTTTCCAGAACAATTGTGAAACATCAATCACGATCAATGAAAAACAAAACACAATAATAACAACAACAACAACAAAATAAAGAAACCCCAAACTTAAATCTTGATCATATAATTAGAATGTATGAGGAATCAACCACTGCCATAGATCTTCATCAATATTTGAGCACATGAATGCTGTGAAGCCAGGAAGATTCATAAAGAACAATTTTAAAGATTTATGTTATTTTTTCTTGTTAAAAAATCTTTATAAATTAGGGAGCTATCACTAAATTCTTTTGGATAATCAGCTCATTGTGTATTTTTATTACAATTTTTATGGCTTCCAGACATAACTAATTGGAAAAATCACCAACTAATCAATCATCAGTTAATTTATTGCTTTTTTTGTACTAAATTCCCAAATATGTTATTTTATAGATTGTTCTATTGCTCTGCTACTTTGGTACTAGACTAGCCAAACTAAGACTTTGAGTTTTTCTCTACTAATAATTGTTAGGGTCAATACTTCTGGTTACAAAGCTAATACAATGTTGAGATTGTTCATGATTTAGGTAACTCTGCTTAAAGATGTTTACATTCATGCCTTATAATAGCTTGATATAACATGATAAAAATGCAGACCAAAATATGTAGATAAGCTTTAATATTTATCCTAAATACAGGGTCTGTGAATCCTAAGCCTAATCTGACCTTGAACATAACACTTCCGTGTAAAGACAGCTTCTGAGGTTACACACAGATAATAGTGGATACCAGGGAACCAGGTAAGCTACCAGGTTGAGCCCGACATGGAAGGTCAGACCTTGATGGGAAGGATTTTCTGTTTTTGTCATTCTTTAATAAAATTTGTAATCTCTTTTCAGCCTCCTAATTATCACACCTGGAGTTGGAAGTCACCCGTTAGAAGAAGGCCTGAGAGAAAGCTGAATAATAGTAAGATGAAAATGCAATTAGGGAAGATTCAGGAGTGGCAACTTGCATCTTGGGAGGAGAAAGTTACGAGGGAAAACGATTCTGAGGACATACTAAGAGGAAGGGATACAGAACGAAGCAGAGAGTGGAGAGCACAGGCTTCAGAATCAGCAAAGCCGGAAGTAAAAGTACTAGAACCTTCTAATAAACATGATTTAGGAAAAGAAGTCCTGGCCCGAGAAAAGGGCAGGGATTTACCTTACAGCTGCATTTCAGAGCCGGGCCCAGTGGCACAGGCCTGCAATTTAAGCACTCTGGGGAGTTGAGGCAGGAAGATCTTATTCTGGGCGACTCAGAAACTCAGTGACACCTTGTCTCAAAATCAAAAGGAAGGAAAGGAAAGTAAAAGAAAAAAAGATCAGAAAAGAAAAGAAAACAGAAAAGAATGGACTGCGGCTCTAGTTCATTTTGAGGAGCCTGTGTTCAATCCCCATTTTTAAGGTAAACAATTTTAAGTAGACCAATGCTTTCAAACTTGAACATGTAAAAAAAAAAAAAAATCACTCCGAGGGCTTGTTAAAGCACAGATCACTGACTTCCACTCCAAACACCAACATTTTTAATTCAGTCGACACAAACGAGAAGGCAGAGATTACATATAACTAATGATATTTAAGACAATAACTTCCTGTAGGTCTGAGAATGACGCTTAGGATAATATATTCACGTGAGAATTTGGGAGTGTGTAATGGAGATGTTTGAGGTGAATACATCCTGTCTGGCAAACAACTGAATTTCTCGGGGCCTCACTTACCTCATGGACCAAGAGGAGAAATAAAGCCTCAACTCTCTGGATTGAGGATAAATGATAATAAATGAGAAGTGCTTAGCGCCGAGTCTGGTTCTTATTAGGAATTCAATAAGTGGTGGGAAGCGTCATACAAACGGAGGGTCCAAAGCAAGAAGGCCGAATCCCAGCACAGGAATCTTAATCACCTCCGAAAATTCACGAGTTCCATTACAGAAAATAATGGAAGACTGCTCTGAATTCATTCCTTTCAAGAAGCTTTATATTTTGAAAACTGTTTGAATTTAAATCAAATACATCTTGTGTAGATTATTTCTTATGATGTTCAAATTCCCTGGCTACAGAGTAGAAATATTCAGTTACTTGGAAGCAAAACCTAAAAAGAACGTGAATGGCTATTTTTCTACAGAACTGGTCTTAGTATATTTTATAGGCAGAATCAAGGCTAATTGGCAAATCTAAGACTTTAAATTGCACTTGTTTTTCTTGTTTTAATATGGCTTGATCTTTTATTAAGTCTAGTACCTGTGTTTCTAATCCTATGAATGATTTTTGAAGGTTTTATTCTGAGCTCCAAGCATGAATGAACAATAGTTTTCAATCTACATACATTTTGTGTCTTAGAAAATGATCTATTTATAAAGAATGCTGTTTCCTGCCTTCCAATCCTTCCTAGTCCCAAATTTCACTTTCGGACTATGAGTTTGTTATCAACAACTTGGTTCAAAGAGATTCTTTGCATTGTTCTGAATGACAATAAAATGATTTAGAAGTTTTTATGATCAGAGAACATGCACTTTTCAGCAGCAATGCTTGCCAAATTAGTCTGTTTTACTTTATAAAGTGCTTTCATGTCCAGACATTTGGACTGAAGAATATTTTCAGAAATCATAGGCTGTGATCATATGAAGTTTCCAGATGTTTTCTCCTTATGACATAGAAGAGTAAACACAAACACCTGAAACTCATTGGCCTTTAAATGAGGAATTGTAACCCGCAAACTTTAAGTCTTGACATCGTCTTATTTGTTGTTTTTGGTACTGATTTATCAAGTTCTAGTTGTCATGAGTGTATTAATGTATAATTGCAGTACAGTATGACACATAAGCTATCTCTATGCATACTCATCCAACAAATATTTACTGAATATATTCAATAATCTATGAATCTATGTATTGTTGTTCTAGGGTAATATATGTATGTATATATATATATATATATATATATATATATATATATATATATAAACTTAAAACTTGTATTCCAAAAACTTAAAACTATATGCTTTCTTTTATTTAATCCACAGTAATTTGTACAATTTTAATTTTAATTTTTATATTATGCTAAGCACTTTTTCTAAATTGTATAGTAAAAAGATAAATAGGGCATGACTGTGAATATTTATTTATTTATGAGTCAGGGTCTTGTTCTGTAGCCCAGGCTGGCCTTGGGTGATTGTAAATTTTGAGATGATAGTATAAAGGAAAAATAAACACTATGGCAATCGATTAAAAGGCCACTATTTAATTGGCATCTACTAGAATCAGACAGTGACCCAATTAAGAGGATGCAGCAACATCCAGTCTCACAAGAGTCTTGTCCTCATAAGATCTCAGGTTCTAGGTAGGAAGACATACAGAGAGCAAGTAAAGAAGTCATCAAATCTATTTGGTGTTTATAGAAAAATAGACACTGGTGATCCAGGATAATTGAGGGAGAGGCCGCCTTAGAGCGATGGAGTCCTCCCAAAGGCGACGCTAGAGCAGACACCGGGGATATTATGGTAAAAATGCCATATAATGCAGGCACATCCTTGACAAAAGAAAAAGGTAACTCTTAATTACTTTGCCTAGCATGTGTGAGCCTTGGGTTCAGTCTCCAGTACCCAGAAAATGAAAAATAATTCTCAAGCTGATTTCATATTGAGTTTGGAAGAACGAAGGAAGAGTAATTTGGATTATGTACTAGAGTGAATTAAGACATAGAGATGACACAGTAATGGGCAGGAGCATATGTGGCATGAACCAGGGCAGGAGCGGTGGGTCCAGGCTCTTCAGGTCACAGGGAGAAGTTTAGTGGGTTCCTGGTAGTATACGGGGAGACTTTTTCTGGAAGAAGAGTGTATTTATATAGTGGAAAGAATGGCAAACTTCCTCATTGGGAAGCATTCTATCAAATTCACTATTTAGTTGAAATTCAATCTGTTTTGAATATTAATTTAAATACAGTACTGTTGATTTTCCTAAGCTATTGGTGATCTCTAAACATATTGTTCTGCACTAACAAATAATATTTACTCCAGCAAGATGAACAAGTTCATTGATTGTGTCAAAGAACATAGTACAAGAAAGGTGTAGATCACTTACACACAATTAAAATCTCTTCCACATAATATTCTTAAATTATATCCTACCAAACAAATACTAATTAAAGATTAAAAACGATTTATTTATTTCAATTTATTGCACTTTCCTTCTTGTGATCTATGAGTGTGTTCATCACAATTGAAATGATCACAGTAGTCTGGACTCTTCAAATTATGTAACTAATTTCTGATAATTAGTTACATCTCTAGGGATTCTTCTTTTTTGGAAACATTTTTATTTGTTTGAAATTACAACAAGTAAATTTAAGTCTATTTCCATAGATAAAATTTTTTTTTAATGGAGAATTTTGGAAACAACTGTGCATGAAGTGGTATTATAACGTAAGTTGTCCTGAGGCTATAACGAGGTGGAAGTGCCGTGTACCACAAGAGCTAAAATCTGCTCATTTCAGCACGACCAGCACATCAAGCACTTTCAAGGTAATGAATACATTCTAGAAGATTCTCTGTATTTTTCCATACTTTAAATAGTAGGAAAATGCTTGAAACAATTTACTGTGGCATCAAAGGCTTTGTGATGGGCATTATCCTCACAATTCTCAGGCACAATTTAGCTTTGGCAAAGCGTGGGCATTTTAATGAGCACTAGCTTACATTTTTCTTGGCATTAGGTTTATATAGGGCCATATTCCTCCCTCTTTTGGAAAAGATACAAAAATGCAAAGAATGACTATAATGGTTAACCAAAATTAAAGTCCGTGGCTGCTAGGTATTTTAGAGAACCCCAGGTAGCATTTTGTGAAAGATTTAGTGACACGTTGCTACACTGTGGGTGTTGTTTAAAAAGAGCGGCACTGTGGAAAACGTAAGTGATTTTTTTTCCCTAGGACTTCCCTATATGCAACATAGTAAATTAAAGTTTAGGAGATTGATAGTTGCAGAAGTTAAGGCCATTAGCAACTGGACTTGCTGGCATTATGACATGTCTCATTTGAGTCCAAGAAAAGTTGCTGTTGTTTAAATGCTAAATAACTAAGTTTCCTAAAATGACTTCCAAGGCAACTTGATTAATTCCATAACCCCTACTGGAATTATTTATATATAATTTGATATATAGGTAGATTAAGAAACAGGCCCACCCAAGTAAGAATTTGATGATTAATTATAGAAAGTAATTGATATTGAGAGTCTGTAGACTTTCTTCCATTTTACTCTTACGAAAAAATGGAAGAGTATACACTTATTTTTTTTTCCCGGAGGTGCACATGTCTCTCAACACATGCCATATGGAGACGAGGACCAAAATCCTTTCTGAGATTATTGATTTAATTGTACAAAAATTTTCTAAGATCTTGAGGAATTTTTATTGCCATTTGGTAAAGTCCCCTCTTTCCACAGTCTTCCTATGCTCAGCTCTATGGTATGCTGACATTTGGTATCACTTTTCAAATTAGTTTAAGCTGCAATTTACAAACATGGTTTTAATTATTCTTAATTTATTGGAGAAATCTTTGTGAGTTCATGTAACACAAAAGGGAAGTTCTATGATAAAATTAGCATGATTTGTATCCAAGTTTTGCACCGTGTGGTTTAACAATCTAAATTAGATGGAAATAGAAGAAAAAATTATCAGGACTCAAATGAAGGTAATACTACAATCTATATTTAGCCTGTGGGAGGTAAAAGATCAAATTGAAGTTTGAAGATCAAGTATTTACATTTTATTCAGGTGGGTGGATTTTCTTGGTGTAACGACATTATAATACAGTATATAATAGGAAAGAAACACCTTCTTCGGGACAAAGAAGCGAATAAAGAAACAAACTCTGTCCTAGGAATCTTCTTTGTGCCTAGAAGTACTAGGCATCATAAGAGAAGAGATTTTCACTCAGATGCGGCAGCCTCTCCCAGGGAACCTCTCTCAGGCAGATGTTTTGCTTGTTGTGGTAACACGGGAAGGCTGTAGTAAATAACATCAAGAGAAAAAGGTGACAGGAGGTTTTGGAGGTGAAAATGAATGACTCATGATTGGAGAGTTCAGGTCAAATAGTATTTTAAGTGAACTTTAAAAGTTTGAAAAGATTTGTATACTCAGAGGAATAAATTTCAGATAGGTAAGAGAAATGGAGAAGTCCAGTGCAAATGGAAAATATCAGTTTGACTGGTACAGGAATCGGTAGAGGGCATCAGATGAGGCTGGGCAGGGTAATTGGATTTCTGGAGAAAGGGCTATATAGAGGATGGGTGAATATCTTCCCCTTTAATTAATAGAACTGTTAATTTTTGAGTTGAGTGATCAAAGACAGTTGGCTAGATTCATTTATTTCAGTTGTTTTCAATGTTTTTTTGATTAAGAAAAACATCGAAGGTCTTAAGGCTATCTTGAAAAATTCTGCAAAAGTGTCAGTGAGTGGTAGCAAGGACCTGGTGGAGACATCAAAATAGAAAAGTGGGTAATGACTGAAGGAATCCTGGAAACTGAAGATGAGCATCACAAAAATTATGGCATATTTTTCCGTCATGTCAAGAATTTATCTTTTACTTTACTAAGCATCCTTCTATAAAAATTTCATGCCTGAATAGAAAATAACTTCTCATGAAACAAATAGGTTCCTCATGTTTGTAGACAAAACTTTAAACAAAGGAAAAGAAAAAGAGAAAGGATGCTGTCCTCACGGATTGAACAAGTTTCTTGGTGAGTACTCAAAAATCCAATCCAATGAAACTAATAACTGATGTAATGAAAGCATTTTTGTATGTTAGCTTATTTGTTTAAATATAACTAGTCAAGGTAATTCTGACAGTTTTCTAAATAAAGAATCCTCAATCATTGTTAAACAAAATGTTTTTCTTCAATGGAAAAAAATTTGTCTTCTGTGTTCTTAATCAAGATTTCAAGTAAAGAATGGAGGAAAGCAGTATTTCTCAATCAGTGTTAATACTTGGAGAATTATCAAGAAGGATAAACAAAATAGGCCTTCTCTTTCATCATAAACACTTTACCAACAGTGTTAAAAATAACTGAAAAGAACGTTGAATTTATTTAATCTTTGTGAACGAATTAAATATAATGCCATCTTCTGTAAATCTAACACACACATAGTATTCCCCTACAATTTCTTCTTTAAACTCTGTTTTTATCTTTTATCTTCGTTATGTATCTGCTGCCAGAATTTTCAAACTTTGATTATTAGAAAATAAGTTATGAAATTATATCTTGATATTTGTCCTGCAGTACTGTCTTAGTTACTTTCTCATTGTTGGGACAGAATACCTGACAATCACAGTTTTAGGGAGGAAAGATGTATTCTATCTCATAGTTTCAGAAGGTCAGTCAGTTCATAGCTGAGCACCCAGAAATGGTGGAAATACATAATGGGTCAGGAGCCAGAGAAAGAACTCCTCACAGCATGGCAGACCAGAGCCAAGTAAGAGAGGAAGGGCAGGACCAGCACACATCCCCCAGGACAAGCCCCAAGCAGCCACCCTTCTCAGCCAGGCCTTGTCTTCCAACAGCATACAGTATCTATACTTTCACAGTACACTTATGGGACACATTAAATATCCAAACCAAACAGGTACTATATTGGTTAGTATTCTAGGAAAGACAAAATGGATGGAAATTCTAAGGAAAAATTTATTTGGACAGGTTACAAGTGCAAGGATAGTCCAAGTAGAACACCCTTCCAGGATTACCGAACAGCCAGTGTAAATCTGCTATGTTTTTTTTTTTTTTTTTCTTGGAGACAGTGTCTCACTCTGCAGTCCAGGCTGGTCCTGAAATAATATGGAGCCCATGCTAGCCTTTGACTCAGCTTAATGCTCCTGCCTCAACTTCCCAAGTACTAGGATTACAGGTGAGTTCCATCATGCCCAGCCTATGTGGTGCTGGGGAACTGAACTCAGGGCCTTGTGTTTGCAAGACAGTCCCTATGATCACTGTGTTATTCCTCCAGCCCTTGCTGTGGATCTTGTGTTTTCAAAACATGATGGTGAAAAACAGACTAATGACTGGTGATGTGTATACAGGAACATGCTGATGTCCTTAGACAATCATGAAGGCCAGAGCTTTCCGCCCAAAAAGCTGTAACAATCTTTTCTACTCCTTCCATTTATTTAGTCCAAGCTCCCAGTTGGGCCTCCCACATCCTGGGTGGGTGTTTTCCCCTCATTCACTTGCCCACAAGCCCCTCACACTCACACTTAGCTAAGCTCTAACTTCCCTCAAGTGCACTCAGTTCTTTCATTGGTGACAGATACTTACTTACCTTGGTTAATCTATTCCGTGATAAAAACTTGACACAGGTTTCACGAACAAGTGTGGAATTTTTGAAAACTACATTGCGATAAAAAGGTAAGGGGTTATTTAGAACAATTCTTAAGTCTCACAATGAAAATGCACTGTAAATTCAAACAGTATTTAATCTACTAAAAGTTAGCAAATAGATTCTTGGAAGAAAACGTATAATGCAATTTCATTAGTAAGGTCTTTAGATTGATGCTGGCTATATGACACATTTTCCATCACTCTGGTTTATTTTCTAACTTGAAATTCTCTTCAGAGGACATATGTGCTATCAAGGTGTAATTTGAAGTGTGTTTTCACTAATATTTTTGAATCATAGCCTTTCTTGCCCTTCTTATGTTAGGGGAAGCATTCATCTTCAGAACAGAGTACTTTAATGAGTAGCTCAATATTGCCAGAACCAGGATTTTTCATGTCACCTGATTTCAAGCTGCTCTTCACCACGTAACTGCTGCTTCCTTTCTCAGCTAATTTCCGTAACCTTGGTACTTCCTTTCCTCAGTGGCAGCTAAAAGGCCTTGTGTCTTTATTTGAACACTCATTCTTCTCTTGTGATGTTCAGATGAGACGATTTAATAGTTTGGACTGATTATCTATCCAATGCGGTCTACTTCTCCAATCTGTTGAAGACCCAGGTCTTCAGTGGACCTGGGATTTCAGTGCAAACATTGGGAAAGTCTAATTGGAGGTCGAGGGAATGTCAATTAATTTTTCCTTTCTACCTTACTTCTCCACCTGCTGGATGAGAATTCTTAAAAAAATGAGAAAATTAATAGTATTGCTTAAATTTGTATCTCATTATAAAATTATATCGTATACTAATTTTTGTAAAACACCTTATATTATTTTATGATTTGAACTTTTGTAGGTTCTATATTATATTGATATTATCTCTAAATTATGAACAAAAGAAAAAACGCACAGCCTATCAAGAAACTTTGCAATCAAGTTGTAAAACCAGAATTCACTCTTTCCTTTTTCCATTATTTCCTTCCTTTTCTTTACTATCCTATTCTTTCATTACTTTTCCAATACTGAAGTCATAAATTGTTTGCTACATGAGAGTTGCTATTCCTACAAAGATTTAGGATTAAAGGCTCATTCCATCCTGTGGTATTACTGGACTGAATCTATTCCAAATGTTATGTTTTGGCACAATACTACATTCAGGGTAGAAATGAAAATCAGTGCTGAGTGTATGCTCAAGTTATGGTTGAACCAAGCAACCTGATATGGCGACCTGATAGGGCACCATCTACAACAAGGGCCAATTTTTTATCTGAATCATCCAAAATGTGACTAGCAATATGCAAAATGTTCATGATTGTATTTTAAAGCATTCATCTCTGACCTCTAAGGATTTGATGGGCTCAGAAATAGAATTACAGATGTCTTAAATGCAAGCCAATTTGGAAAGATATTCTGTTTCTCAGCTCTTCAAATCCAAGATGTTTAGTTATTACATAAGCTAAGGAGATATGTTTTGATGGACTATACTTAAGCCTAAATGAAATATATACTTCAACAAACTGAAATATGAACTTTTTAAAGAAAGCATTCTATAGACAGTGTGCCACTTAATAAATCATCACAAAATGGACTTTTATGAAATATCAACGCATATTCTAAGAAGAAATAGAATATTGTCTGTACGCAGGGGTCTTGTGTCCTTTCTCAGGCACCATTACTCCAAAGACAACCACAGTCCTAACTGTAACTCTACAGGCCAGTTTCCTCTATCATTTGAATTCTTTATTGAAAGATAATATGCTTCTTTGTGGTTGGCTCTTAAAAATTAATATAAGACATTTTAATCTTATCTTTATATGTATGCTGATCAAAATACTAAGGGATCAAGTTGATCCAACTAGAATATGAATCAGATTTCTGCCATATGGATAAGGATAAATTAATTCTTTTAGCCTCCTTGTTTTCACCTATAAAATGGAAACAACTAGGCTGGAGGAAAGGCTCAGAACTTAAAGATCTTGCCTATCAAGAGCTAAGTCAAGCGCTAAGTACCAGAGTTTGATTCCCCAGAACCACATAAGGTGGACATGGTGGCGTGCGCCTTTAATCTCAGCGCTTGGGAAGCTGAGAGAGGATTGCTGTGAGTCCAAGGCCAGCTTTGGTTCCAAACTGAGTGAGTTCACGACCAGCCTGGGCTGCAGAGTGAGGCCCTATCGAGAGAGAAGAGAGGAGAGAGAGAGAGAGAGAGAGAGAGAGAGAGAGAGAGAGAGAGAGAACTGCAGGTTCTTGAATGACTTCTGGGAAGTCTAAATCAGATTGTTTGTGTAAAATGCTTGGAAATTCATTGAAGTGCAGTACTTGTTAGTCTTTTCATCCTGCTTTTTTTTTTTTTTTAGAGTTTCATCTTTTTTTTGTGTAAAGTACTAGTGAGACAAGATGACATTACTCCACATGCAAGCTAAGCGATTTTTGTTAAAGGAGATCTAGTGTATCGTTCAAAGAAACACAGTAGTCTTTGCTTCAACATTCAAAGAAATATAGTCTTATTCTTCCTTTATGTTTTGTCAAATTCAATATGCTGCCTGATACCAGTACAGCTTTGGAAATCTTAACTAACTCCAAAGTAAATGTCAAATGACAACAAGATGCAGGATAATTTCAGGAAGCTATGATATCAAGAGATTGGATGCCTTTTTTCCCTTTCCTTAACAATAGGTCAAGAAGGGATTAATCTTCAAACATTAGTTTAGTCTTAAGTTTAATGGAACATAACTTTCCACCTGACATATCAACCTTTTGACAAGACTGATATTCAATGTGCATAGTTGTATTTGTTTATCATTTTCTTTGTACTTGTTTTAATTATTTTAATAAAGTAAAAAATCATGCTTAAAAATTATCAAATGAGATAAACTTATCCAGTTTAAAATTTCATTGATTTTGTATGAATTCTGAAAAATGTTTCCTTTTTGAGAAACACCAAATTTAGTGGTGGACAACAAGTTTCAAATATAAATTTCAGAAGAATCTGGAAGTTGGCTATTTGTATATCTTCTTCTGAAAGGCTTCTTTTCATTTCAGCTGTCCATTTCTTGATGGGAAAGAGACCAAACACGAAAGACTGATTACAGAAGGGTTTCTCTCCTATGAAATTCACAAAAATAATTGCACTAAAGGCCCCAACACGAGTGACAGAGTAGAAAGAGGGGCAATGGTTAGATAGGAAAAGGGTGAACCTCAGAAAAAGGGCTGGACATAGACAGCCATTGATTCTCCAAACTCCATGTCTGTAATGTGTTACAGAATTTGAAATTAATGTATATATATAAAAAGTAATAATAAATAAAATAGTAGAATATTAGCTACCTAAAATTTTTTTAAAAAGGATGAGGGGCGAGAAGAGGTAGGAAAAAGATTAACGAGATATGTATGTACACAAAATGCCCAAGCTCAAGCAGTCATTGTACATTTCATATAAGCACTAAAAAATGAGGAAAAAATCTGAAAGTTGCTTTCTCTTTTTTAGAAATGAAAATGTCACATATAATGTAAATTATAAGGCATTGTTAATAATAGCCCTTAATTTTTAGTAATATAATTTAATCACTTTTATTGCTGAATGGGCATTTTGGTGGCTTTGTTCTATTTTAATTTAAAAAGTACAACTTAAGGTAAGTTTTTAACCTTAAAGGAAAGAAATAATATTAATATTTTATTGTTTTGTAAAAACACAAAAAGCCAGTAAGTATATGGAAAAATTCTCAACTTCTCTTGTCAATGGGTTTGGTCATGTCTCTTACAAAAAAAAAAAAAGAAAAAAAGAAAAGAAAAGAAATAAAACAAGAAAAAAAAACAAATATCCAAGAAGTTGGAATCTTTTGTGGAATGAGAAATGGTGTAGATACCGTGAAAAACATTATGGAGGTTGCAAATAAAACTTTGATATGATCCACACATTCCACCCCTGGAATTTATTCAGAACAGTTGAAATCAGAATTTTGGATAGGTCTGAACACGTTCATCACATCACTATACACAATAACTAATATTGACAAATACATAGATGAAAATGTCACACACCATGCACACAGAGAGAGAGAAGAGAGGAGAAAGAGAAAAAGAGAAAGAGGAAGAGAGAGAAAGAGAGAGGGAGAGAGAGAGACATTTTCAGTCTTAAAATAGAAGGAAATGCTAACTTTATGGAGGAATCTGAAGGATATTATGTAAATGAAATAAGCCAGCCACAGAAAGAAAAATGTGTGTTTCCACTTGTATGAAGTATCTAAAATAGTCAAATTTATAGAACCCAACAATGGCATAGTGGTAGCCAGAGCCTTGCGAAAGATGAAAGGGAGAATCACTAACCTATGAGCGTAGAGTTTCAGTGACGCAGATAAGCTCTAGCGCTCTACTCTACTAAAGCACACCTGTGGTAAACACAAGGTACAGTACACCTGCGAGTGTGTTACAACAGGAGATTTAATGTTGTGTTTTTACCACTGTGTATATTCTTTTTGTATTTATCTAAGTCAAAATATTTGTTTTCTTCTTAGGTAGACATGACTTACTAGCCTTTTAGATGGGGTGTGCATACATGAATATCTGTCTACAGCAACCGATGTTTATTCTTTGTAAAATGTTTTTAAGCCTGGCATAGGTCCTTTCAAACAACTTTTCCTAACTGCTCAGTCCAATTGTATCGGTGATCTAAGCCACTGACTTAGGAAATTGAAGTTAAGAGGTCGGCAAGGTTCCTTGTGGCAGCTGTGCGGTTCAGAATTTCGGCCGTGAACTGGCTGTTTCTCTCTCTAATATCAAAACTATCCATCACTGAATTGAAAAAGATGTCACCAAGTTACACGTTATTCTTCTCACACATAGATGGCGCTACTGGCCCACCTTCACAGACACCTCTCCGCGCGTTCACTGTGCATAAACATCAATCTGTTCTTGTCTGGTTCCCAGATAGTTTCTATTTCTGGACCACTAACTGGGGTTTTGGGTGGGGTGAAGTCTTCAACAAGGAGCTGTTATTGTACGTAGCCAACCGTACTAATAATTAGAACACTTCGGTGGACTGGACTTTCAGTATTTCAACTGATAAAGTGGTTGTTGCTGTGAGGGACAAGGAAAGAGACGGCTCTGGCCCCTTTCGTTCTAGTTGTTGATGGGACACCGCGTGCGCCACGGTACATTTCCATCTGTCTTCGTTGTTTAGAGAGAAGTTGCTAATATTTCTTGACTATCTAGCATATGGCAATAACTGGTTTATTTCAAATGGTGTATTATCCAGTGTTCTCATCCCTTAAAAATGGTTGTTTCCTTTATTTTTACACATCAAAAACATAAATGTCAGAGATGTACAATGGCCTGAGAGCTTATAACTAAGGCGCTGAGACATTGAGCTATGGCGGCTCAAGCTTAGTTCTATATCGTTAACGTGGAAGTCAAACGTTCTTTTATATAAACCCATTCTGGAAATACTAACTTTATAATACTGACATTATAATAAACTTAATGATAGCCCTATGCTAATAGTATTGCCATAACAAAAGGTGAATAATAATAGCTCTTTAGAAGGAGAAAGTATAGAATAACCTTTCCTAAAAGACTGTCATTGGGCTGAGCCACCAGATTAACCAATGGTCTCTTTGATTAAGTATAGAATACATCAACTTGTATAAGTGAAGATTTAGACATATATTAAAACAAAGTAACCCTTTCTGGCGCTCTATTTATTTATTCATTTATTCTGGCTTTCACACTGAGCTCCGTCTCCAGCTCATTTTTCTTGACTTTGAGAAAGGATCTCACTAAATCAATAAATCATCTAACCTGGAATCTTACTAGGGATCATTTTACCTCAGTTTGCCAGAATGTTGGGATTATGGACCAGTGGCACAGTGTCTAGTTTGTGGTTTTAAAAATGTACAAATATTCATGATTTTATTAAGGATTCTCTGAAATTGAATATTTCAAGATCATAGGAAAGATATTATGTTCTTTTATGGGTCAAGAGAAGGCAATTTATCAAAAACTGGTTACTTTTGATGACTTGACAAGATTAACACAACACAGATATCTTTCTGCATCATTTATGGTCATTGCTTCCGAAGATCATCAGGGCCCTGTCTCCAGAGAGGAGAATAGAAAAGTTACTGCTCATGATTTAGAAATTTGAAACCATCTGGAAATGCTGGGTTCTCTTTCACATATCCAATCTAAGGAGATCACGTCAGATACACCTACTTTTATAAGATTATGTTAGTGAGAGTTCATGACACATAATATTTTTCTATATAAATTATTCTAGATAAGAAAGTTTCTTATTGTGTTCTGCAATTTGATGACACTGTTTCTAAATCTTTACTGTTTATTTATATTCTAAGTTTTTTTTAAATCTTTACATATAAGAAACTTGTCAAAAGACTATTTGGTAATGAAATCCCATGAAAAAATTTACGATGATTCTAGGGAGGACATCCACTGCCAGTTGGGAGACTAAACAAGAACTGAGCCTGGTGTTTCTGGGACAGAGACCTGAAGACTGAAAAAGATTTGAAAGTCATATAATCTTCAAGAGGTAAATAGCAAAGGGAATGGCACCTTCAGGCAAAAATTTAAAATAAGGTGAAGAGTCTTTTAAATTTTTTTTTTTTTGTAGCTGACAATAGAAAGTTGACTTAAGATCAAGCGTTTAAAGGCAATGAACTTAGCAGCTAAACTTGAAAAAGTAGGTAGAGTGTTCAGCCTCATGTACAGAGACAGGGCGATATGATTCCCAGCTAACAGAAGAACTGGGAAAGAAGAAAATAAGTAATTGGGTAGAATCCTGAGACGAACATCTCAGAACTCTGATACCAGCAGAATGTTTTCACCTGAGAAATTAAAAATTCTGCTTAACAATCATTTTTATTCTCATTATTTTATTTCTTACTCTACCTTACAGATTTGCTCTTTTTTGCAAAGATTAATCCCTTCTACTATCTCTTCTATTTTTGAAGTTTCTTTTAGAAACTATTTTAGAGTTTCTTTCACCAGCTTTCAATGATTCAAACACAGCTATCTTTCAGTGTAATAAAAAAGCAAAAACCTTTATCACAAGCCTATTTTCACATTCTCACATATTTTAATATTTTCGTTAAGAAGACACAAAAAACCAACTCACTGAGTTCTTTAAGAGCTCATTTATTTTCTGGTTTTCTGGTTTCAATCCTCTGATTTCTTTGCTTTTTAAAAAATGTTTTGCACATCAATATTTTCCACGTTGTCAAATTCTAAAGCTATGTCTCTGCCTTCACTCGACTGTACTTTTAGGAACATTCAACACAGGTGACTACTCACTATGTACTGAAAGAAATTGTTCGTTGGCTTCTAAGCACTAGATTCTCTTGATTATTCCTGTAAGAAATAATTTACCCTGAGGGAAAAAAAGAGGTTCTAGAACATCTTTTAAATGCAGCAATGGGGTCTTTAGAGACGACCTGACTTTCCAGGTTCTGTGACACTTGCTGTTGAGCTATTTTATAACTAGGATAGTAGACAAGTAAGAGCAAAGAAAATAATTGTTGTCTGTAAACATGAAAAAAATTTATCTCTGGGGAAAAGCTATTCTTACCTCCCAACAGGTTAGTTTGGGGTCCATCTGTACATTTGTTTCAACATTCTTGTACTCTACATAAACTTGCGGTTCTTCAATTTCCCCCGTGAATTGGTCGTGAGTCTTCATTGATTAATCGGTTAAGAAAAATTTTGACACACATTCATCTTACAAGATATTTTACATGGATATCTTCAACTTATTATTATTTCCCTTTTTATAAAGAAAAAAGTGAATCTTATTAAGTTTCTGCCCTCTCTTTATTTGTGAAACACTGGGCGCATCACAGGAAGCAATCCAAGGGGAATCATCCGCCAACACCCCTCCCAAGTTTTCCCATTTCAGTAAATGTCAAACTATCTGGCCAATCGCACAAGCAAGAAATTGAAAAAAATATATATAATATCCTCTTTATAAATAAGCTTTGTCTCGTTAATTTAAAAATATTTCAAATTTGCTGTCTCTTGTTACTTTTGCTGTCGATGCTGCGTCATCTCTTCAGGACGGAAGTACTAGCTGTCTACCCTGGGTTGCTTCCCATGTCTGCTCTTGCCCCTCTAGACTCTATAGGATGGCAAAGACACACTGATCTTTTCAAAGTTAAATCAAATTACTTTAATACTTAAGTCCATTTATTTATTTATTTATTTATTCATCTGAGACAGAGTCTCTCTCTCGGTAGCAGTAACCCAGACTGGCCCTGAAATCACTATGGAGACCAGACTGGCCTTGAACTCATGGCAATCCTCTTACCTCAGCCTCCCTAGTGCTGGGGTTTTAAAGCCTGCACCACCATGCTTCGTTTATGTGGTACTGGGCAATAGAACTCAGGCACTATGTGCTTGACTTAGCGCTTGTTAGGCAAGTGCTTTGACCATGGAGCTATTTCTCCAGCCCCCAAGACCTTTTAAAATCTCCCAGTTTTACTATTTTACATATTTCTTTCTCTATTCTATGTCAAATTATTTATCTTATTGATTTTTTTTTGTCATTTCTTACACTCAGCTACTCCAGACTTGCAGGTTTTTTTTTTCCCCTCAAATAATCCCAAATCTTTCCTTCTTCTGAAAATTTATACTCTTTGCTGTGGCTTCTATTTTGTAAACACTCTTTAGGACTTTTCCTAAGTTTGACTATTTCTTGTTTGCAACTGAAAGAAAAGCTTCTTCAAATCTCAATGTACCACTTTCCCCCACCCCAAAGCTTTCCCTTTCCCTTTCCCTCCTTAAATCAGCCTCTTGTCCACCTGATTTCCATCACACCATCCATCCTCTTCCTTCACAGCATTTACCACAGGCCACAATACATTTCTTTGGAAAAAAGTCAAAGTAAGCAGAAACAATTTTTTATGTGAAATAAAAATTTTTAGAGGTAAGATTTTTCTAAGCAAAAAAATCTTATACAAATCTACTCTATGAAATAGCTGCAAAATTCGTGTTCTATTATTTAAAACAAATCTAAATCATCCATTGTGTTTATTGATATGAATGTCAAAAGATTAAGCACAAATATTATTGTTTAGATTAACACCTCTTGTCAAAATTTTCTGTAAAACAGAATCAATCAGAAACATTTTTGAGGGTGTCTAATGCAAATATTACAATTTTAAGGAAAGTATTTCTTAAATTTTTGTCAGAGAATCCATGTTCACTGCAGTGGGAAATGTTCTTTCTTCCAGTTTCACACTGTCGGCATGACAACTTATCAAGATTATCCTGTAATTACAGAATTTCCTGACAGCTCTGCACTATGCCAAATCTATCGCCTATGCTTAGAGATTGATTACTGGAAATATTTCCACCTACTCAATTCCATTTTAACTCTGAAGCTGCCAGAGACATATGTCTCTTGATCATTGATCCTGTATCTGTTGTAATATTACTTAGAGTTTGCCTCAGTTGCATCCAATGATCATAACTATCTTTATGTTTTGCACCAATCACTTTATGGATAATTTTCCTAAGGACAATATGGTTTATCACATCACAATAATTGAATTTGATTACCACCTCAATGTAGGTGGTAAGACCAGGTAGACCAGGGTGCAAAGCGACCTTCAAACCACTAGGAGACAATTATAAGGAAATCTGAATAATGAAGTAACTGCAAAATAGTGAGAAAAAAAGTCAAGCTGAATTACTAATCTTGATATTATTAAGCTAAAATTATTTGAGAAGTCGTTGTGGTTCCAAATACTCCTCTTTTAAAATACAATTTGGGAATTTGTCTTAGTTACTTTTTGTTGCTGTGACTCAATAACTGACACCACAAATTTAGGAAAGAAAAGGTTTATTTTAGCTCACAGTTCAGGAGGTCACAGTCCATCCAGGGGTGGCCGGCAGCAAATCAAAGTACATGGCAGGGACAGAGGGGGGCGGCAGCTTCTCACGACATCACAAACAAGAAGCCAAGTTGAGACTAGTTGAGACCAGTCCAAGTCCCAGTCCTAGTCCCCCAAGGAAGGCAGGATGCAGCTTATACGTCCTTCCAGGTCTGCGGCCAGTGATTAGCCCGTCCTGCATCCAGGTGAGGAAGGTGTGGCCACTACACGCCTTTAATCCTAACTTAGCTGTAATCCACTCCTCCAGACTAGACCCCAACCCACCAATAGCACATGGTTCCATAGACAATCCATAACATTAAAATACATGAGACTTTTGGGGGACATTCCAGTGCCAAACCACAATAGAATTCAACCATTTTGAAATTCTGTTCTCAAAGTTTAGTCGTTTTAGCTTTGGTTTGGGTTATGTAACCACCCTAACTGATTTTCAGATTGAATTGTTAAGGTAGAAAATTTTACTTTGATTTGAACCTGTTAGAAAGTGTGAAAGTTTTGGTATGAGATAATGAGGTATGTTTTATCTTCTCTACTTGAATACAACTTGCAGATTTGGTTGATATGATAATCCAAGTGATTCTAGAGTCTGAGGTATAAGTGAAAGTCAATTTTAGCCTTCTTTTAATGCCTATTTCTTTATTTTTCAGGCTTTTACCAGTCCTAATGTCTTTTGATTTAGAGTTTTCCATGCCTTAGGGTTACTAAGATTCAATATTATGTAAGTGATATGTCTTTTTTATGTGGTTAGCTTTGTAGCTAGAAGGGCATTAACGATGAGATTTATTTATAGTATTATATTTTGCATAAACTGCCTATAGCTTCTTGAAGTGCCACGATGATGGTGTATCAGACACAAGGAAATAATTCATTCTTATGAATGCCATGCTTTAGGGCTGACACTCAGGAAAAGAAGGGGAAAAAAACCCCGAAGAGATAGTATTTAAAATCAGAATGCAGTTCATATTTATCTGCAGTGGTGTCTGCAGGCAAAAGGTCCACTTCAGCTGATAAGTGCTTAGCAGCAAATGAAGTACTTCTAGTCCCGTGGCACGTTCTTGGGTTTGGAAAACACAAAGAAATGCTGAGTATTTGAGATCCAGATATGGGGAATCTAGCTCAGACTGGAACATACTTTTAACCTGGGAGATGATTTCTCAAGGTGATTCTCATTGGTCAGGTGATGGACCTTCCGCCTATACGTGTGTATGTATGCACATCAGTGGTACATTCTGCTCCATGTTACGTTTATGAAATTCTCACATGTTGCTCTTAGTCTTTGATCATTTGCTATGAGTTCTATATAGTTCTCCAGTGTATAAATATATAAATTTTGTTGTCACTTTTGTTGACAAGCACTTAGTTTCCTTTGCAAGTGCTATTAGTGATGTTATAAGTATTTTGTACATGTATTATGATAAACACATATATTCCTGTGGATATTTTTTAAACATGATATTGTAATCTTTCAGTTTTATCGGTTGGCCAACTCCAAAGATGACCTATCATCACAACTATGTCACAGATCTATCTTTTCTTTGTTGTGTGTGATCTTGGTCAGCCTTTTTATTAGCCAAAATTTCTATATGCAGACCTTAAATTATTTGTCTTCTTCTATTTTACATGTATAGTTCCCTTCCATAATATTATCCCTGAAGTATAACTATGCTATGGTTTACATCTGAAGTGTCCCCAAAGGCCTCATGCATTTGGAACTGTTTGTTATTAGGAAGTAGAGCCTGGCTGAAAGGGGCAGACGCTTGGGGCTTGACCTGGGAAGATGCATCGATTTGTGGATTTTGGAGAAAAAGGCACTCAGGGCAGAGATTTTAGGCCTTTTTTATTGACCTGTCATCCAGAAATTGAAAGGAATTCCCCTCGGTGTGGGGAGCCCAACAAAGTAAAGAAAGAAAGAAGGAACATTGTTACAGGTTTTTCCTGGGGAATCTCATTGACTTTCTCTTGACTCACTTGTGTTCTGTAGGCAATGGAGTGAACAGCTCTCCCGCCACTGTGTCAGCCACATATCTCCACCCTTGCTAACTGCTCCGTGAGTGAACTGTGTCTGTGTGTGTGTGTAAGACCTACTGAAACTGTGAGCGAAAGGAACCTTTCCTCCCTTACAGTGTGGATTTTGGGTATTTTTTCACAGCGACCATAAAATAACTAGGACAAACTAATAACATTTTAATAAACTTAAAAAAACAAGCTCATTTTGAAGTTTTTCAAATTCATATATCACCCTATTTGTTTTTTAGGCTTTTATTCAAAATAATAGAAAAATATTAACATAACATAATGTAAATTTGTTCTCATTTAAAAGGTTGATTGTATTATAAACTATGATAGCTTAGAATAAATAAAAAAGGGAATATTAATTCACATTGTAACACTATCATGCTTTGTAAAAGTCTGATGACTAGGCTTCTTTTTTTTGTTCATTTTCCATTAATACATAAAATACAAAAATGTATATATTGGGGGATACAATGTGATTGATTTATGCATATAATGCATAGTTTTAAAAATAAACGTATTTATCTTGTCAAGATTTATAATTTTTGCTGTAAAATACTTTCAAACCTTTTTTCCTTTAGCCTTTTGAAATGTATAGTACTGTCTCATTATCTGTGGTCACTCTCATCCACGATAACACACCACAACATTTTGCTCTTATATGACTGTAATGTTGCGCTCCATTGACTTTTCCCACCCTATAGCATGAGCTTCTGGTAACCATCTTTCTGCTCTAAAGTTCTCAAAAATCAACACATTTACATCCCGTACACGAACGAGATTATGTGCAGCTGTCTTTCTGTGCCTGGCACATTTGCAACTTCCATATGGTTTAGCCATCCCATGACTTGCTGTATCTCCAAGAGGAATGAAATCAGTGTCAAAGAGACACCTGCACTCTTACCCATGTTCATAATCAAGAAGTGGAAACAATCTAAGTACCCAGAAACTGATGAGCAGATTAAGAAAATGGCAAACATGTGAGCAGGGGCTCTCCATTCAGCCACAGAACAAAATCCAACCACTTGTGGCAACAGGGATGGAATCATTAAATGGAATTAGTAAGTCATTCATTTTTATTTAATGACTTAAGAGAAATCATCCTTTGATTTCTCATAGTTAAAATAAACCAAACTTCTCTCAGTTGTTAAGTTTCCTAGGTAAAATGTAATTTGAATTTTATGTAAGATATGAGAAAAAATATTGAAAACCTATTATGACTTTCAAACAAGTCTTGTTACTCACTCTTCATAAACATATAAAAAGATTTCCTTATTTTTAGGTGCAAATATTAGTGCTATTTGAAATACCTGCTAAAATTCACACAACGATTGATAAGGGAAATGCTGAATTTTAACCAAACCTGTGAGCATATAAACCTATGAGATTTTTTCACATATTTTTGTCTTCAGTTTCTGAGGTTTTGATTACATCATACAATAGAGCAGAGGGATGAATAGTTACCTAAAGAAATTTTCTAAAATAAATTTAGTATGTCACTAATAGAGTGGAGTTGTTAAATGTGTAAATGAAAAAGAGACCATGATAGTTTAATGATTTGATATTTACATATTTTATTATTTCAGTAGTCTATATGGAGATTTAATTTTGACTGCTTGGGATTTTGGAACTGGAATATGCTTTGCCTTAGGCTCCGCTGCACTTTGGACCATTTCACATTCCGTTCCTGTGACTGACTGGTGAGCATGACTATGACAAACATTTGGCAGGCTCCCTGGGCGGGGCCTGTGACTGTGAGGACGCAGACTGTCATTAGACTGAGGCAGGGAGCCAAGGTCTGAGTACATGCTTCACACACTGCTCCAAGCTCCACCACCCTACTGGCCAAGGCACAAGTGCAAATTGTACTTGTGAATTTATCGTAAATTATTGTTTTAATGGAACATTTAAATGGAACATTTAAACCAGACAAAGAAAATGTTTTCCCTCTGGAATGAAATTCCACCCTATTGTAAGTTGAGTTTGACTTGATAAACAATGAGATGGGCTACTGACAGAGCTTATAAAGTGGATCTCTCGGGGGTTTTGTAAAAAATAACTACCCAGCATGAGACCAAGGTACGGTTGTGCCTATGATTCTGAGAAAGGAGACACAGGCTTTCATTCATAGCTTGCCAGTACCTACAGCAAGTCGGATCTCAAGTCCTCATTACACTGTCATGAAATCACCAGAGAGCAGGGCCTTCTGACCCCTAAATATCAAGAAATTAATTCTAAGCTTGATTGAGTGTTTATGACAGCAGTGGGTCCTGCTGGAAATTGGCTTCACAAGAGGAAAATAATTTCTGTGTTTTAAAGATGTTTGTCAAAAGTTGGGGAAAAGCAGGTTGAACAAGATTAATTTTTGTTTTAATGTAAAGATTTCTAGGAGCCTTTCACATGTCAAACTTAAAGTGTTTTTTCAAGGATTAAAAGGCATTCTGAATTTACCATACACACTTGACTATGAAATTCATTTTGTGCAAAATATCATAAATTTGATATTCTAAGAAACATAGTTAACTACAGATTTTGACCTATTATAACTTTCAGCTGCGAACATTTAGTTTGTGTTTTGTAATACCTCTGTTGATTTTTACACCTATCAAAAGATGTGTAAAATTCATTAATTCATTAATCCATTAAAATATTTGTATTATTAACAACAATTATATGCTAGAAGAGTCTTTAATGATTAGCGAATGAAGAAACAAAAATAATAACCAGTTTTTTGCCTAGGTGGAAAATATATTTTAGTGCAGAGATAGAAAATAAACAAGTAATACCTATAAGCATGTGCCACTGAAAAAATAAGGATAGACATTTATGTTAGCCTTAGTGACTCATTTATAACCAATTTAATTTAGTACAAGGAGAAATAGATAATTTCTGAAGGTGAGTTGGAAAAGGTCAGGCTGTTTCCCTAAGAAAGGTCATTCTAGAGATTTACAGCACAGTGCAAACTAAGGTAGGCATAAGGTGTCTACACGTCAGCTTCTGAAGTCTGTTTATGTGAAACCAGATTGTTCAGATAGCATGGAATAAGAGCAAGAGTTATTTGATTTATTTAAGTGCTTAATAAAGTTAAGATGTATATAATGAACTTGATATTCTCATAAGAGGATTTAATTTTTTCATTTTATAAGAAGTTGGGATTGATTGACTGATTACTATGATACAGGTCTAGGTTAGCAATCTAAGTTTTGTTGCATTGAATATTTTTGTGTTTTGTATTTTTAAATTTTGAGATGTAGTTTTTGAGAACCTCAAATACTGCCAATTGTATTACTCTATGTTTTTTCTTTGCACTGGAAAGCCATTCTATTCCTTTAGACCAAGTTTGAACGTATTGTACATCATACAATTGATTCAGCATTCAAATTCTTACTGCTACAGAAGAAAATTAAATTAATTCTACCTTCACTATTTCAAAGAGTAGAATATCTGATTTTACACAGAATCTTAAGAGTTTAGAGTTTCTAAAAGCACTATGGTGTCTGTGAGTAGAAAAGAGTCGCAAAGAAATCTATGTAGTGGTACTTTTATTTTCAAATTTATTTTTTTTAATGAGCATGAGAAAGGAGGTGTAACTTACAAAACATGAATGTGATAAGATAATTTAATATGTCCTTATCATTTGACTGAGACTTAAATTAAGATTTTTTATTAAATTGTTTTTAGTGGCTTTGACAATTTATAGCATCTTCATTTTTTTTCTATAAACCAGTATGGTGAGTCCAATCAATTAAAAAATTAAAAAATTAAATTCTTCTTTATCCATGCCTTTAAAATGAATTAATGCAGTGCCTGAGGATGTCATCTATTGGTGAAATATTGCCCTCTTAGCACTGCATGTTGTCATAGCCATCAGTAAGAAAGTAGATGGATTCTGCAAGACTTCAAAATCAATCAGCCTGCATTTATGACTATGTGTTTACTTATTTGTCAGCAGAATATTCAAATTTATTACCATAAATGAGCCACTTTCTCTTTTGGCTTATAACTTACAAGTAGAAAGAATAAATAATATGACAAGTAGAGGAAAATGCAAACACGTATGCACCCAATGCAGTCTCACATACCCAGAGAATCAGTCAGGAGACAAACCTAATGAATAGCTTGCCCATCGTTTCAATTCTGCAACAATTTTTATATTCAATATGCTTGATTTTGTGGTAATTATCCTCTCTTTGCTTCATTTATGGGCCCATTCCTTAGAATAAAAACTATTTGATTACAAAGAAACAGTCCTAATTTTAGTGTGAAATGTTATTGTTCTTGAAGTGTGGTTTTGTGAATAAAGTAGGGTTGATATCACCACGCAGCTACCCAGGTGCCTTTTAGGAAATAAATAAATAGATTTTAGGATTTCTATCCTTATCAAACATTCTTTATTGCTTTGGTATTTGCTATGTTGCATGGCAACTTTGATACTTGGAAATAATTGTAAATCAACTTACTTCTACATTGTGCTTCTTTCAACACATTTTCTTTCTCAAAATTTCATTATTTCATGTGGAAAGAGAGCTAAATAGTAAACTTGGATCTAGGTCCACAGAGTTGTAGTTTTTCAGGGAAAATTTACTGTGTGACATGTTTATCCAGAATGGCTCCTAAAAAGAGCAGCAAGCGAAAAAATAAAATTATACTCATAAAAGCAAATAGATAATAAAGACAGTGGAATGTGGTGAATGCCGCTGCAGAATTCTTAGCTTCTCTGTCTCCTGGAAGATGATTATTGAGGTCAGAACAGAAGAGGACCAAAAAGCAATGCTTATTCTATTATAAATCCCAAGTATGTTATAGTACAAGCCTAAGATGCACACTTTAAACACAAATGGGGGTTTGAATGGTTTGGTTTCTTGCTCTGCTGTGTGTGTGTGTGTGTGTGTGTGGTGTAGCGGTAGTTCCTGCAAATATAGTCAAACTTATAGGGTCAGACAGTCAGAAAAATTTTAAAGGAATTTATTGCAAAATTGTTCCGAGGACTTATACCATTGTTTTTTATGTTAACCATTAAAATGCATGAACTTTGTTGATACAGTCTTCTGTTCCTATTTTCCTAAGCTGGGTTTTTGTGCAAACTCTTCTCCTTTTCAAATGACCAATGTTACAACCTTGATCTCTTCCTGCTTGCCCATTCTACTATTTCCTTCCTTTACATATTCACTTCCAGCACATGTGTAGACAAAGCCTACTTTGGATAAGATGCTGGGAAAGTAATAGAAGAAATCCTGCTTTCCTTTCCTTGAGGTGTAAGATTCTAGAAGAGGAAACAATAAATCTGCATTTGATGTGACAATGTGTGACATTTAATTGCTCTTGGAATGGTTATATTGGTGCTAATTGTATATTATTTTGGCTGTGTGAATAAGAAGGACTTGAGTTTCATAAAGCAGCTATTCTGTTCAAGGCACTGTATTAAATGTTTTCTATGCATTAATCAATTTCACCTTAGACTCTTGGGCTCTTAGAAAATAAGAACTTGTGCATATGTGATGGCAGGAGATTAAATAACTCTTCATATGTACAAAATTTATAAAAGTCTAAGGTAGGCTTTGAATTTGCCATAGGTAGAACATTTCTGCCATCTCTGTAGGAGTTACTTCCCTGCTTTCAAAGACAAACTGATTAAATTTAGGAAGAGTTTAATCTGGGGTTGGTTAGTACCTTGGATAGCTCCCAGGGAACGCTTCCCACGTGAAGTTGAAGGCCACGTTAATCTTCATTTTCAGAGCAGACCAGCTATCTGGGAATTTGCTTTTACTCCTCTCTTCTTTTCAGAGGGCTCCCAAATGTAAAGGGACTCAGCTAGCTTCACTTAGTAATGCATTTGTCATTTATTTAGTATCTGAAAAATGCTACAGTGGGAGCAGGAGAGAGTACATGTGCAGACAAGCAGGTCAACACAGGGTCTGCAATGGTGCTGTTTTCTCTTCATTCCTCTCTAGTACTTTCCCTTACTTATGTGCAGCTATGAAAAGAGGCAGATGCAATTTTTAAGCTAGTAAAGTATTCTATAGGGACTTGATGACCTTAGGTGATCCTGAAAACTGTAAAAAAACATTTTAAATAATTAATTAGAAGTTTAACAAGGATCAAAAGTAGAAATTTGAAGTAATCTCACAATATGGGGTATAATTGTTTTGAGTATGTGTGGTGTGTGTGTATGCTGTGTTTTGCTGTACAACCAAAAAGATTGCATCAAAATACATTTTCTGTAAAATATAGTTATAGTTCTTCACAGAATTTTGAAGAATAATCTAGCTACACACACACACACACACACACACACACACTCCATCAGCAAATAGATACATGAGATTCAGACATCATTAATTATTAAAAATGTAACTCCTTTAATTACTTTACCCATAAACAGGAATAGTGACAGAAAAGAAAATGCTTTTTTTTTCCCTTGAGGAAAAATGCTGCTTCTTTTCTTCTTTGTTTTTGTTTTCTTAAATTTTTGTATGTTCTGCCTCCAAAATTGCTTGTAATTGTTTAGATTCCTGTACTTTTGTTCTTTTTATTACTCAGAGATAAGGAAGTATGACAAACTAACATAATAAGTTAAAAATGATGTTTAGATTTCAGATCTTTTTTTAAAGGTCACTGCTAATTCATATGTGTACTACCCATCAGAGATTTAGTTTTGTTCTACAACCCTATTGACAGACTTTTGTTTCTGTTACTTATTTTAACTGGGAGGAAATCCATTAAACCACTCTGAAGCCTGAGAGGAAAAATAACCAACAAGTCCAAGAATCTCATGAGGCAGCATTATTTCAGGACACACACACACACACACACACACACACACACACACACACACACGAGGGGGAGGGCAGGTGGGTGGAGGGTGACAGTATTCAAGCACATACTTTGAATAGTTTAGTATAGTTTAAATTTTAGTTGAGATTTTAGCTATAGTTGAGCAATATGACTAACAAAAAAATAATCTTTACTTGATTTTTGAACGAAGTCAGACTTTATTGGTCTAATTTACGGATGTGTTAACTGATACTCAAAGAACAATAGTTATTTCTTCAAAGCCAGTGAGAACAAGTTTTTGGACTTTGTTTTGAGCTGTTTCTTCTCACAAATCTGCTTCATACATAATAAAACTAAGGCGTGCATTATGAATTTAATTATAAAAAAATAAAAATAATAAACAACTGAAAGTCAGCACTAAAATATTTTTGAAATGGACTAAATTTTATGATCTAAAAGTATTCAAACAGTGTAATACATTATGCCATCTACTAGGAATCCTTATTCATTTAAGCTAATATGGGGAGATAGAATAGAATTTATTCATAATCTGACATCAAATTACGAACAAAGCCTATATTGAGCTGTAAAAATCAATGACACACTATTGTATGTTTTTTACAGTTAAGAATATTGCAGAAAATAATATTTACTACTGATCAATAATGGTTATATGAGGAAGGTTAGCAATGATTATTTTTAAAACTATCATAATATTGATTTTGCCTGATAAATTGGCTTCAGCATGAGCATTACTCTTTCAGCCTCTCTGATTTTTCCTCAAAATACAGTGGCTGCTTTAAAATACTGTCTCTTAAGTAATTTTCTAGCAAGTGTTAAAAAATAATGATTCTGTTTGTCAGAACTCAAGACTCTAAAAGAATAATCTTTTTCAACAATTTGATGTAGTTTGATCATCAAAAATTCAAGCACTGTACAGAAGTACAAACAACATCAGAATTTCTAAACACAACATGTAATAGAATACCATACTCCATACTCTCAATTGAAACTAGATAAGCATTTTTGTATGTATTGCATTATATGAATCATTGCTGTATTTAAGAATTTTGTTAAAGCCTGTTCCTAAAAACTAAATTAGCAATGGTGACCGAGCCAGCTCAGTCAACAGGGTACACGAGAGGGGCAATGTGGATGAAAAGAGAAGAAGAAAGAGAGATAGAAAGAAAGGAACAAAGATGGACTCTTGCAGGGGCAAAAGACGATTTATTCAGTAGACCTTCCTTTTATAGTCCAGTTGTTTTCCAGAAAACATTCAGGCTTAACAATATTTACATATTTATGATGGCTTAACAATGTTTACATAAGAAGGCTTAACAATGCTTACATAAGACAGCTTTTGAGTCAGGGTCCTGCTCTGTAGCCTAGGCTGGCCTTGGACTCACGGCAATCCTCCTGCCTCAGCTTACCGAATGCTGGGATTACAGGCGTGTACCACCACACCCAGTTTATGTGGTGCTGGGGGGCCTCAGCCTCCCAAGTGCTGGGATTATAGGCGTGCATCACCACACCCAGTTTATGTGGTGCTGGGGAATCGAACCGGGCACTTAACACTTGAAGACTTCTTTAAAGAAGGAACTTGGCCCCAGGTGGTCAGGGATGTTAAGCTCCAAGGTCTCCGACACAATGGTTTAAATAAATAAATACTACTTTTTTCCTCACACAATGAAAGTTAACTATAGTATATAAAGTTAGTGACAAGAGTATATTTAGTCTGTATGTCTTTAGATACACCATCCAGGATTTGAAACTTTCAGATTTTTTAGACTTTATCATCATTGTCGTGTTCTAAAAGAGAATCACACAACTTGCATGAGACTTTATTGTATTTATCATACTTGAAAGTATTTCCTTTTACCTGCTAATAGAAAGAACTATATTCTAACGAGAAGCTTAACAGACATGTTAATAAAGATCATAATTTTTCCACAAATCGCAAGATATTTTAAAGCATAGTTAGTAGTTTAAAATCTAAATTTGTTTTTCTTTTTTTTTCTTTTTTTTCCCTAGAGAGTAAAGTCATTTTTCACTTTTTATAATTGAACATGACATGATTTGGGCACTTTTTCTGACCTCACTAAAATCTTTTATGGAAAGCACAGTTATTTCTTAATAAAATTGGCATTATGCATCTCTGATTACAATAAGATTACAGCATGTTTCTGCTGTGATATATTTATTATTTATACTGTCAACTTTAAATATGTATCTTAAATTAATTTCATCTGTTATTAGTATGATAATAGCTATCATTTGTTGAGCATTTTCTACGTATCAGGCGCTTTATTAAGTCTTTTAAATATATCGTGTTTTCAATTCTCATATGAATTGCATAAGATAGATATAATCATTTATTCTTACTACAAACATTGTAGAGTAAAAACTAAAATAGATTAAGTATTCTGAGCAAGATCAGTAAATATTTGAACCTGCACTGACTTCAAGCGGTTCCATAATTACTCTCTGACACTTGGTGCGGTCAGAATTGCTTACTAATCTTCAAATACAATCATAAAATTCGAGATTAAGCAACATAAAATATTTAACTTTAAGAAAAATAAAGCTCCTGTCATCATCCAAGGAATATTGTTTGAATTTTCCTCTGTTAAAGCAGCACTTTAACCCTATGCCAATAACTCTTAGGCAACTCCACCAACTCAAATAATTGCTCAAGATTCCAGAACTACTGTAACCCTCTCTGAGAAGTCAGAGTAAAATCAATGCATTTTTTCCATAGACACTCTAGTCCTATTAATACAATCTCAGAATTTACATTTCTGACACAATGGTTTAATTTATTCAAGGTTTCAGTTACTGTAATTTCAGCTATCCACAGTCAACTGTAGCAGAAATACTAAATGTGGGGGTGGGGGCTGGGGACTTGCCTTGCATGCCCAAGGCCCTGTGTTCAATTCCCCAGTACCACATAGAAATCACCTGTGCATGGTGGCCCTTGTCTGTAATACCAGCACTTGGAAGGCTGAGGTGGGAGCATTGTTGTGAGTTCAAGGCCAGCCGGGACTAAATAGTGAGCTCAGGAGCAGCCTGGGCTATAGAGTGAGACCCCATCTCAAAAAGAGTGAAGATATTAAGTGAGAAACTTGGTAAATAAATAATACATAAATTTTAAGCTGTGTACCATTCTGAGAAACATCCTACTCCTCCCGCAAACATGACTTATTCAATCTTCCCACATACCCACACCAGGTGCTAAACATACCACCTTCCTTTTAGTCTGTGTGTAGACATCCTGATGATCAGATCTACTGTTGCAATATCACAGTGTTTGTATTTAGGTATCTTTGTTTTATTAATAGTTGTCACAAAGAGAAATACTCATGATGATGGCAAGTCAGATGTGCCAAAGAGAAGCCATAAGAACTTCAAGTGAAATGTTGAAAGTTCTAGATTTAAGAAAAAAAATAGCAAGTGTTGAGATTCTTGATAAACTGATGCTGTTAAGCTCTTACATAGCCTAATTTATAAATTAAGTTTTATCATTGGTATGCATCTATAGGGAAAACGGGGTGTATACATAAGATTTGATATTGCCCGTGGATTTAGTCATCTATTGAGAATCTTTGAATGAATTCCTCAAGGCCAAGGGTGCACTGCATTATGGGCTAAGACAACTTTTGCAAGATTGACCTAAAATGGTTGATACGCACTACCTCCATCACTTGTTCATTGCTGGCACAAAGTATCTGAAACCGGCAACTTCACAGAGGAAAGGTCAACTTTAGTTTCCATGGCAGAGGTCGCTGTCCGTTCATAACATGCTGGCATCGGCAGCACAGTGGAAGGGCCTGGAAGAGAACAGCTGCTCATTGAATAAGAAGCAGATGTGTTAGAGGAAGAGCCGGAGAAAAAAAATGTCCTCCCGGGCGACGACCTTAGTGATCTGCCCTTGCCCACCAGGAGCTACTTCTTAACAGCATGGGAAGTCCACAGGTTCATCCATTTCATCCAGTTAACTCTCAGAATCTAAGCATCTCTCACATGCTGAGGCTTTTGGGGGATATTTCAGATAAGAACCATAACAAGCACCTTTATAATATTCTGTTAAAATTACATGGTCTTTATTCTTTTTTTTTCCTGTTTTCTTTGTAAAAGGCTAGATTAGATGCCTTGCCAAGCAAATTTCCCTGATTTGCTAGAATGATTACCTTAGTATATCTAGTGATTTATGTAACCTACATATTTCTTTGGTAATTGTTTCTAAAAATTTTCCTGCACTTTATAATAGCTTTGAGCTTGTAGATGACATAGACTCAAAAAATAACCTGATAATTTTTCTTCTGTGATAGAACAAATAGGGTTGTGTCGTCTAACTTCCATAATTCATCTAGGGTTTCATGAGGCACATCACACTGACAGCCAGAACCTTGCACATATTAGTAATAACTGATAAATATTTGTCATTTAGAGATTCATACTGAGCAAGCATGCTAACCTATGAGGTGAGGGTGTCTAGTGATGAGAAATAGAGATAAATTTAAATGGAAGACTCAGAAAAGATGACATCACTCTTAAGGAGATCCTGTGTTTGACAATTTATTTTGTGGGCTTATTTAAAAGACATCTATACTCTAAGCTGAAGAGGTCTTTTACAGAGACCAGTTTTAAGTGCAATCAATAAATAATCACAAGCCCTAAATATAAAGCTACTCTTATTACAAGCAACTAAAATAATTGATTACAAGGATAATTTTAAAGAAAGTGTTGTACTTTTACTTGTTTAATAATAAAGTGCTTCTATGCAAATTCAGAGATCATTTTCTGGATATAGCACCTCAGATCTATTTGAATGGTAAATTCTTCCATGGCCAGTACTTAAAATAATAAATTGTACCAGTAGACGCAGAAAGAAATATTCAATTGATTTGAAGTCTGCATTTTCTTGTCCTGTTCTTTGCGCTTCTAACTTTCCAGAAGTCAGAACTTAGTCATTTATGGACTGCATTGCTTGGTTCACAGAAAGATCACACTTAAAACTATTTAGCTTAACTTACTGATAGATCTTCTTTATAGCATTGTGTATGCAGCAAAATAAAAGTATAAATAACTAGATGTTGAATAGTACACATTTAATATTATGTATTCATGACATAATCATAAAAATGCTGATATTAAAAGATACAAGTGAAATATGTTACAATGCAAATAAGAGACTGAAAATGATAATTCAAGACTACACATATCTGAAATGTCAAATTTTATATAATTTAAAAACAGTTATATTGGGAATATAGGTAGAGAAATTCTAAACAATTTTTCTTTTTCTGTTAGAACTATTTAAAATGTCATAGTGAATATATATCACTCATATAATAGCAATAATTCCATCAATCCAAATTCATGACAGATTAATAAAATCATAGCAAGGTGCAATTCAAAGATAATCACAGTGTTAATGTATGTCCTAGTATGATTGTTGGCTACCAGGGTTCTCAGCTGTCTTTCAAGAAGCTTCTTTTAAAAATATATATTTATATAGAACCAGAAAGACCCATAATCTTTAAAGCAATTCTAAGTTACAAGGGCAAAGCTGGAAGAATCACAATTCCAGACTTCAAAAAATACTACAAAGAAACAGTGTTTATATCTACATGGCACAGGTGTAAGAACAGACAAGAGGACCAGTGGAACAGTACTGAGAATACTGAAACCATCCCAAAGATCACCTGATCTTTGACAAATTATCCAAACCAATCTACTGGAGAAAAGACAGCATCTTCAACAAATAGTACTGGGAAAACTGGTTTACTACATGCAGGACAGTGAAATTAGACGCATATCTGTCACAACACAATAAATAAGATCAAATTGGGTTAAAGAATTGGACATCAAAACAGAAACACTGAACTTACCGGAAGACAATTTAGGTAAAACCCTAGAAGGTATAGGGACAGGAAAGGATTTTTTGAACAGATCACCTACTGCACAAGAAATCTCAGCAAGAATCCAAAATGGGACTACATGAAATTTAAAAAAAAAGTTTTCACAGCAAAAGAAACAATAGGAAAATGAAGAGAGAGCTCATAGAGTAGGAAAAGATATTTATCAGTAACACTTCAGACAAAGGATTAATATCTGGAATATACAATGAACTGATGAGCATAAAATCCCCTAAAATAAACGATCCCATCAAGAAGTGCAAAACTAAAATGAAAAGGAACTTCTCAGAAGAAGTAGAAATGACCAACAAGCACACAAAACAGTGTTCTTCATTATTGGTTATTGGAGAAATGCAAATAAAAACAATATTGAGGTTTTATCTCACTCCAGTGAGGATGGCCTACATTAGAAACTCAAAAAATAACAATTGTTGGCAAGGGTGAGGTAAAAATAACAACAACAACAACAGAATCTACTCCACTGCTGGTGGGACTGTGATCTGGCACAACCGTTAAGCAGTCTGGAGATTCCTTAGAAAGCTGAGAATAGAAATTCCACTTGATCTAGCTAATGCCCTTCTGGGCATGTCCTCAAAAGAAATCAAGTCAACACACCAAAAACACACATGCATGTCCATGTTTATAGCAGCACAACTCATAATAGCCAAATTCTGGAGATAAGCTACCTGCCCATCTACGGGGGAATGGTTAAAGTAGATGTGGTACCTATACACAATGGAATGCTATGTAGCCAAAAGAGAGATATGAAGACACCATGAGACAGTAACACTCAGCAAAATGGATCACACACAACAGAATGACAATAGATGGGTGTGCCTCCTATGAAATGCCAAAAATAATGGCATAAAAAGGCCCCAGCATGAGACACAGGGTAGAAAGAGAGGCAATGGTCAGATAGAAAAGGAGTGAACCTCTTAAAACGGGGTAGACACAGATGTTCACCAACTCCCCAAACCCTGTGTCTCTGATGTGTGATAGGATTTGGAATTCATGTATATCCAAAAAAGAAGTAAATAAAAAATAAATATTAATATAGAAAGAAAAACGGGAGAGAGAGCAAACTTGGTCAAAACTGCAGTCAGGCAGATGAGCACTTGAGGCCCAGTAGTATTTTTGTTGCCTACTACAAACAGATGGGTACTTGGCAAGCACAGGAAATGAAGCATGAGGCTCCTTGAGGAAGTGAGATTTATTTTACCTGTTTCCATTTCTTCTGTCATACTTTCAATAGATACTATTAGCGATATTCTGTACTCGTGCCAGATAAAGTGTAATGTGACATCCACCCACACCCAGTAAAGTAGGTCATAATCTCCCTTGGTATTGACTTGTTTCTGATTTATTGGACCCAATAAATTTATGACACTAGTTGAGGAATTGATTGGTTTGGCGTTACTTTAGTTGCACTCTGCTTTCCAGTTATTTGTTATCATTTCACAGTCATGGAATCTAAAATGAGCCAAGCAAGTTTGCCTCTTAACCCAGTCGCTTTAATTCCCCTGCCAAATCCAGCCCCACACATGGACAGAAACAGACCTCGTTTGAATACTCAACCGGGGGAAAATGCCTCATCAGTGAGATCCAGCAAAGATCTGAATAGCAAAGTTCTCATATGAGTAAGGTTTCTTAATGTCCAACAGGGTTGGCAAGATTTCACCTTTTAGTACCCCATGAGGATGCTTGTGAGTAGAAAGTAGGATCTTATGCAATAGAATGAAGTTTATTAGTCATATTTACTTACCTTATAAAACCAAAATTATATCTCTCAATTGTTTTGAAGACAGCTGCAACTAGCCTGTCTATCCCTTTGGGTGCTCTCAGACTTGGGTTATATTTTCTCAACCCATTGGAAGCATTTGGACTCTGGCTACCACATTGCTATACTGCAGCAAACAAATTACCCAGAACATATTATTATTATGATTCACCATGGAGAGGGAACTTCAGATTTAGGAAATTTCCAATGCTGTAGGGAATGGAAAACCTTGAAACTGTGTCACAACTAATTTCACAAGAAGACAACAATTTAAAATGGAGTGTTGGGCTTGAAACATGGATTAGACTTTGACTGAGAACGTGGATTTTAGAAAAATGCAGAATAGATTGGGTCTAAAAATACAAAAGGGAACAAATTTTGGATCAAGAGAGTTAAGTTTCATTTCACCACTAGAACTCAGATGTCACTTTCATAGTTAATACATGTGTGAGGATTGTCCAACATTTATATCAAAAGACTATAGCCCAAAAGCTACCAGAAACAATACCTAAAAAGATGATCTGTATTTTCTCCAAATTTTCATTTCCAAAAATCAGAAGCAAGAAGATTGACTTGCAGGTCAAAGTTTAGAATAATTCTTAGTTGACACAAAGAAATGAATTGTTGCTATTAAATTCTTCTTTTTATATTTTCAAAAACATTATAAACTCTTCAAAAATAATTTTGAGACATTTTGAGGTTTCTTGAAATTCCACTCTGATTTTGAGTATATATAAGTACTTTCTTCATATTCATATCCATATATATCCATATATATATATCCATATATATATTTTTCCCTTTGGTAGAATGCAATTACATAAAATAAATCTGAGCTTTCATTTTGTTCTAAAAGAGCATTTTATCAACTCTGATTTTTGTGTGTGTATATATGCTCTGTGTGTGTGTGTGTGTGGGTGTGTGGGTGTGTGGGTGTGTGTGTGTGTGTGTGCTGGAGTTTTGCACTACCCTACATTTTCAGTCCACATTTTGGATTTGATTTTCTTTTTTTTTTCCTATTTTATTGATATGTATTAGTGCAAAACCTAAGGTTTACAATGGACTTGATTTTGAGACAAGATCTTGCTGAGTCATTAAACTGTCACGCTGGGCTAGAATTTGTGCTTCCTCTACTTTACCTTTCTGACTTAAAGTGCTGAGATTACAAATCCATACAACCAGGCCTACCTGACTTTTTTTTTTTTTTTTCCCCAGCTGTAGTCCTAGCTGGTCCTGAACTCACCCAGACTAGCCTAGAACTCATAGCAATTCTCCTGCCTCAGAGCTCCAATTCCAGATGGTAGGTCATTTCAATTAGATATGAGCAAAAGAGGAAAAATATTGAGCTAGAATCACCCATGAAAAGAGGGAGAAAGGCAGCATGTTGGTAATAGTGGATATCTCAGCTGGCTCACTTCCCTGATATTTCTCAGACTACAGTCACTGGAAGATGGAAATTGACATGTGGCCATGGCTCATTGTCAACAGGGAGCATAAATGGAAGGGAAGCAGACTGGTTGGAGGTATCATTTAATAATTTTGGAAAAAAGGGGAAATAGTAATTGCAGTATCATCCTCCAATTAAAATTATTTGGTAAAACAGAAAGAAAAGGGACAGAAGTTCTTTACGCGCAGCTATTTTATGTTTAGGGATAACTTGAGGCCTTGTCACCAGATATTAGAAGAAAACTACAAAAAATGTCTTTGGAATCTGGAAGGCTCATTAACAACCTATTAAAAGTTGCTCACTGTGTTTTCTGTAACTGAGATGTAGAGGAAGAACAAAAAAAGAAGGCAAACTGGGACAGAAAACACATAAAGCTTTTCATTGCGCTATGAGGCAACACTCTGTTACCTGGTGGCTGTTTCCCCAAGGATTATATGGTAACTAAATGTCATGTTTGTAATGAAAAGTGTGTGACCTCCTACATGACCTTGCTCTAAATGTGGCAATGCAGGATACTGGTGGGCTTTTTGTCCTGAGGATGAAATAATTTCCAGTCCAGAGCCCCAGTATGTCCTGGAATGAGGAGGCCCAAGTCTTCAGTAAGTTCCCAGCCTAATAGTCACCATCAATGGGCCATGGACTCAGACAACATTGGTGTTGAAGGTAAAATATAATCTTCCTCCTCAACAGTGAGGCCTCTTGCTCTGGTCTTACTTTCTATTTTGTAGAATTGTGTTTTGGCCCATGTTGGGTAATGGGTACCGATGGAATGCCAGTGACTAAACACTTTTATCCTCCCCAGAGTTGTTAAGGTGATAAATTTCTCCTTACTCATTACATTTGGTTTTGCTTAAATTTCCAATCCCGTTATTATTTGAACAGGTTTAAATGTACTTAAGTGACTTAAATTTAACAAGTGAGGCTCGTACGTAACATGTGATTAATAGTCTTTTTTCTTCTCCTTAACTAAGAGACCCAGATCTATTTCTTTATTTACTTAGGTATAAAAAGTTCACATAACATAAAATTTTACTTTTTTATTTTTGTAAATACATGAATTCCAGATTCTATAACACATTAGAACCATGGGGTTTTGGGACCCAGAATCTTTAAAGCAATTCTGAGTAACATAGGCAAAGCTGGAGGAATCACAACCCTAGACATCAAAAAAACACTACAAATGAACAGTGATTAAATAATACATAGTGCTGGTATAAGAACAGACAAAAGGACCAATGGAACAGAATTGAGGATACTGAAATAAACCCAAACATCCTTAATCAAATGACCTTTGACAAAGGGGTCAGAACAATCCACTGGAGAAAAGACAGCATCTTTGACAAAAGGTGCTGGGAAACTTGGATCTCCACAGGAGAATGAAACTAGACCTGTATCTATCTCCACACACTAAAATCACATCAAAATGGATAAAAGAATTGGACATCAAAACAGAAACACTCAGCTTACTTGAAGAAAAATTGGTAAAAGCTGTGGGGAGCCGAACCCTAAGATGGTGCCGGGCAACGGGCCAAGGGGCAGGATTAGATGCCGCACCTAAAAGATGATGCCTGCGTGGCAGCCACACTTCCTAATAAAATGTGATAAACAACTCCATATGTGGAAATCGCGGACTGGCGACTGATCTCCTCATGTGCAGTCTCCTATCTAAAAGCGCCACGTAGTGAGATATGATAGGCTTGTGGGGCTTATAAAATTGCTTGCAGCTTAGCGGGGTGGGGGGGGGGGAGGAGAAGAGAGGAAGGAGGAGAGAGAAAAGAAGGTGCTCGAGCACAAGGTTAAGAAGAGGCCTGAATAAAGCTTGGAGAAGAACCGCGGCTGTTGCGTCTTTCTTGCGGGTCGAGGGAGACGCGACAAAAAGCCCAGAAAACATAGGGACAGGAAATGATTTTTTGAACAGATCACCAACTGCACGAGAAACCTCAGCAAGAATCAGCAAGTGGGACTACACTGGATTGAAAGCTTTTGCACAGCAAAAGAAACCATCAGCAAGGCAAAGAGACAACCCACAGAGTGGAAAAAGATATTCACCAGAGACCCATATCGTTTGATTCGGAAGTTGAATTTCCTGGATGACAGGGGAATCTGAGTCCCAGGTCATAGGCTCAATTAGTACTCCCAAAGCATTACTACTTAAGGTTTGTTTTGAATACAAAGCCTTGAGCTACTTCAGATGGGCCATCTAAGCCCTACCAGCTCCTATCACCATAAAATAATTTTTGTATTTTCCTAGGTCAAAGTAGCTATTCTGAGAAGTGGATGCAAATGTATAGCCCGCTGGCTAAGCCCCTGCAAGATACATATATGCACAAAATGCTCAGCTTCATTGTAAACCTTACATTTTGCACGTATACATATGAATAAAATGGGAATAAAAAGAAAATAAAATCAAATTCTTTTTTTCCTTAGAGAAGAAACTACAACAAGCCTATGATAAATTAAAATCCTTTCTCCTTAAGCTGTGGCTTTAGCATGGCCACTGCCTGACAAACAGGTTATATGGGAGCACCAAAGTGTGACTGTAAACTCTTTCTGAGGCTGAAGGCTTCTTACTCAAAGGCCTATGAGATGCCTCGCCTTATGAGATAACAGCTTGAGGTACATAGATGCAGTAGCCTAAGGGTAGCTAAGATGTAAGATGTAGCAGAGCAATCGCTGCTTCTATTCTTTTAGTAGAAGAATTTCTTTTGCGTTTTAGCTGTCTACATTTTTCATCAAGAGCCTTTCCCATTGGAATTTGAAGAATCTCATCTCAACCCTGATACTTTGAGTCGTTTTTCTGATCTCAGGTTTTCTGATCAGGAGGGAAATCATATGGATTGTTCATAATTTTTTCAACATTGTTAATTAAACATATTTGCTAGTCACTTGGGTTTGCAGCGACTGCAAGACCAGCCTCTGATAACTCATATGTAACCGTGGTAATGTCTGTGTAAGAAATGGCAAAGAACTAGCTGGCTATGCTGTTGTTTCTCTTACAAACTTTACTGAGGCCCAAGCTTTGCCTGCAACAGGACAGTCAGCAGGTCAAATCGGCCTTTTTGATTAGTGCTTTAGAGCTCAGTCATAACAGATTGATTTTAAAAATACTTTTCTAGTGTTATATGCTTCTGCAATATTCCAGAAAAGTGAGAATAAATAGATATAAAAGAGGAGATATAAAAATATATGAGTATGAGGATGTTTTTAGAAAAGGAGGGATAAAAGGAAGAGAATATTTTGGCTAAGAAAGGATTTTTATATGGTAATATTTTGTATGTAACATTTTGTCCTACTTGAATGGAAAAAAAAATTGACAGAAAAGGATACATGTGTATTGGATAAAGTTTGAGCTACGTTACAGAAGGTAAATATGAAGGACGAAATGTATAAAATAATTTAGTATATATGACCATTCTACATGTTTTGAGATTTTGGTGCTGTTTCTTTTAAAATTTTTTCCTTGCGTGTAGCTAAAGTATATAACATTGACTTTCAATCTCTGATTACTTCACGTTCTCCTAGAAACCTAGAAAGATCTCTAATATTTGTTAAGAAAAAGCCTCTCCATGGAGATAAGCAGTGCACAGGTTGGTATTGAATATGTGTGTGTAGGCCGACTCTTGTGTTATCCAACCTTCGGGAATTGTCAACTGAATTTATCATTCCACAGCAAACTATGGAAGGAAGAAATTCCCAGAGACACCACAGTACTGAAAAAACTTGACACATTTATTGAAGCATACTTCAGTTAAGTAAATACCTCACCATCTCTGCCCCACCTTTCAACAGGAAGTCATGTACACCTTAAGCATTCTCTAAACCCAGATATGGACCTGCATGTTCCCATTCTTGGGATCCGACATCATGGTGCTCATTGACACTTTTCTTTGTCCTTTGTGCTCTTAATCTGGTCGTGAAAGTTGCTCCTTCTCACCTAGAGGCAATCAAGCTCCGAATGGTGGTGCAGATGGAACCAATGGTGAACTTGCCTTCCAGTTTCTAACGATGACCTTTAGATTGCCCCCACAGTGTGGACCCATGAGTGTCATTACAACAATGCCTATGTCATCCAGAAGTAGCCAGAATGGTCATCATCTCTATCCCATGAGAGCTGGGATTCATACTCCAAAGGGAAATTGATATGGAAGGTTATGAATGCTAGACAGGTAGGGGAAGGGGCCCTAAGAATGAGGAACTAAAAGAAACTAAAAGAGATACAACACCTGGTTGCAACTCATGCTCCCTGAAACAACTTTCAGGTGACCACTACCTAGAACTATTTCTGTTTAAAACATATAAATTGGCAATAGGAGTAACTAGACCAATGGACCTTAGTGGTGTGGGGCCTTAGAAACCAGGCTGTTAGGTAAAATACTTCCTTCTTAAATTAATGTATAAAACATGTAGGCAAGGAGCCTCATTTGCAACTCACTTCCAAACCTCTTCCTCTCTACCCTCATATTTAAAAAATAAATGACCTACTTTGGAAATTGTCTCCTTTGTCTAATATTTCATTCTTCAATATCTTGGGACACCAACCCAGCAGTAAGGTAAAACTTTTGGCCTATATTACTACTTATCATTTTACACTGTGATTCATAATATTTTGTATTTATTATCTTATTTATTTGCTTGCTTCTTAGCATATAGTTTCTTATGCCTTCTATGGCTTAATGTAACCCAAGTAATGCAGTAAAAGTACACATTGTCACCAGTTAGAAATACTATTCTGCTTTCATTATTGGCCAGAATTTCAAATTTCAATATACACTACAGAGAGCTGGAAAGGTGGAGCAGAAGAGCAGCTAATAGCCAAACAATCGCGCCTTCCACCTCCTCGACTCTGCTCCAGATGGCACCGTTCCCCAGAAGTTGTGGCTGGAGAAACGGCGTGGAAGGCAAGGGCTGATAGTCTACTTGAGAACTATAAACTAGATAGGTGAAGTCCAGCTTTCTGTTCATTTTCTCCAGAACATATTTTGGTCCCAAAAGACAGTCTTTTCTGTGTCTTGATTTCTATAACTCTGCCCGCTTCTCACAAGCACTGCCAGCATCAAAAGGCCGAATTGCTTTAATTCTGGAGTGTAAGATTGGGAAGCTCATTTGTGCTTGGAAATAAGTCAACAATAAAGTTTGATGCCTATGTACTTTATTCTTTAAATCCATAATTGCTCAGAACTTGCGTGAAGATGGGAATGCAATGTACTTGGTTTCCTCGGAATGTTACTCAAAGATCAAGTGTGCTAATTTTCTGGGAGATATTTCTAATGATATCCTTTCAGCCTACATAATTTCACATTGAGGGAATAGAGCTGCAGCTAATAGTACTGGGAAAATTCAGTGATAATTGGAAAAGTTCAGTAGCTAGTATAACCACAGATGAAACAGAATTTTATGAAAATTTTAATCTGGAAAGTGAATTCTCAGAAATGTTCATCTTAGATGTTTTTAATTAACTGCCCGCTTCATTTGTAGCCCATGATTATTAATATAAATTAAAAATTAAAATTTCTTAATATTTGTTCCACTGTAACTTAAGAATAGTAATTTTAAAAAATAATTTCTAATATTAAAAATCTAATGTTGCCTTGTATTAGAAATATAATTAGTATGGTTTAATAGAAAAAAAGAGGTCAGTTATATTTAATTGCAAACCTCTGATATATTAGTAGGTATTGTTTCCCCAATTAATTTCCACTAATGGAACGAAACATAATTAAATTGTTGTCATAACATTGTATAATTAAAAATAGTAAGTATATATTTATGAGTTTTTCTTGAAAATAATGTACATGAAAATAATTTTAGGCTATATATCCCATTTTCAGCTTCTAGTCAATAAGACAAGTATTTTAAGTAATTTTCAAAGTGACTACCTACAATCTGACAATGATAGTGGTGTTGTTTTAAGTCACACAACATTAAAATGCATTCTAATATATATTTAAAAACCTATCCGTTTTTTTTTGGGGGGGGGTGGTGCAGAGTCTCACTCTGTAGCCCAGCCTGGTCTGGAACTCACTATAGAGCCCAGGCTGGCCTTGGACTAGAGGCCATCCGTCAGCCTCATCCTCCCAAGTGCTGGGATTACAGGTGTGCATCACCATACCCAGCTTATGACTCTGCTATTAAATGCTAGTGCAGCTTTAATCTTCGAACAAACACTGAACAGTAGGTTGAGATGATAAAGGAGTTGTAATGTACTTAAAAGTAATTCTGTTCATATAATTGATATGATTAACATGAGAAGAGACATTGGTCATACCTATTACTATTGACGTGTTACCAAATCCAGAAACTGCTCTTGATGTCTTTCCATCACATTCAGACCAAAAATCATAAGAACGTGGCAACAGTGAGGTCTGCGTGCACACAGGAGGAGCCTTGCTACGCCCTTTCTCATTCTCCACTTGCCTCTTTCCTGCTTACTCTTTGTCTCTCCCTCTCTCTCTGTTTTTCCTCCGTTCCCTTTTTCTCAAGTTTTAAGACTCTGAATACAGACAAAAGTACTAAATTTATTGGAAATTCTCATGCCTCACAGGATTTAAAATTCTCAAACTCTGAATAACTATTTCTTATGAACATTAAAATAATGACTTTGTAATTGGATCTGTAGTAGAAAGTGTTACCTACTCTGAAACTAAGATTTTTGTGTTTTATCACCTTACATAGTCCCAATATCCAAATCATACCTGTTTTCTAAACAGCTATCTGATTACAAATGGAGAAGATTCAGTGGTTTTCTGCCTATTTTTAGGCTGTAGCAGCAGATCTTATTCTACTGATCAGATCTCTAGGTATTTCTTTGATGGGAATAAAATTGTGAATAAACAGATATATTTGGTTATAACCAAAGATATATTGATTTCTCATGCTGAAGATTTTATAAGAAATGAAACAGACTTCTCAGAAATATAACCAACAATTTCCTATTAAATATGTGTATATAATACATAAATATAATAGGTTACAAAACCCCTTAGTCTTAAATATTATTTAATGGAAAGACACAGAGAGCATCATGAACATTTCTCTTACACTAAGGACTAGAAAAAGGAGATTACTCTTTCAATCTACTATTTAACAATATATCAACAATACATCAACAGACCAATGGATACATAAATTGTGGTATTTATACACAATGGAATACTACTCATCTATAAAGTCAGATAGGTGGGAGGCTTTTGTAGGTAAATGGAGGCAACCTGAGACCATCATGCTCAGTAAAGTCAATCAGAAGGAGAAGGTTAATGGTCCCTCTAATATGAGAAGCCAAGATCATAATTACTTCACAGAACAAATAATGTGATTTGAAGGGGATTGGAAGGGGAGGGAGGGTTGAAAAGGAAGAGGGGAAGAACTTTTAATTTTTCCACCATATGTGTATGTGAAAAATACTCAAGATCAATGTAAACATTGTGTATTGCATCTATACGTATTAATAAAATGCGAAAAATGCATTAAAATCACAGGCTAGTTCAATAACAAAAGAGAAATATAAAAATAAAATAAAATGTTAGAATTGGTAGTTTTTTCCGTATATTAAAACCTTAGAGAGTGCATCCTGGTGCAACAGAAGTTCATCAGAGCTATGTCTAGCATCCTGTGCTCATAAAGGAGAATGAGCTGTTATAGTACTATGAATACAAACATTTCATATAGAAAAAGACTTTCTAAATATGATTCACAGTTCAGAAGAAGTAACAAAGTTTAACAAACTTCACTACATAGAAAAAATGCATAAAAGAAAAGTAAGAGAGAGCATGATTACAAAAAATGGATGAATAGAAATTGAGATACACTCTTCAAAATGCGGAGTAGCACTCATCAAAAGAGTTAATGTTATGACAACCAAGACAAGACTCAGATTGGAGACACAGTAACTAAATGTAAACAAAACAAAAAATGTTAGTGAAAAATCTGGTAAAATTTCAATAAGGCTTGCAATTTTTGATGCTCTGGTTTGATAATTATATTATGTTAATATTTAATTATTCACATAATATAGGTTGTTAATGTTAGAGAAAACCAGATGAAAGATATATGAATTTTATAATTTGACAGTTTTTCTATATTCAAAATTATACCACAATAAAATATCAAAAAAGCAATTAAAGAGGGCCAAAATCGGAAAAGTAAGTGAATATTATAGATTAATATAGTCATAATTTAAAATAAGCTATTAAATAAATAAAAAGCAATATGTAAGATTAATATAGAAGAATATAAATTGGTGACAGCCATGATATTGTGTATGGATACGAATCTATAGAGTGAGAAGGAGTAGATAACAACTTTAGAATAATATTTAACTTCTGGAAATATGAAAAAATGAGAGCTGGGAGATGTTTAAGAGATATTTAATTTTTTTACACTTTAAAAATGAGTTGAATATAACAAGTGATAGGATTTTATGAATCAGAGTGGTATATATGTTAGTTCATAAAAATTTGACTTATTCTGAATAAAATATTCAAAATGTATTAAATGAAGCTCTTTCAGTAAAGAATAAAAAACTTGTCTCTGCTGTGCATGACAATAAAAAAAGCATGTTGAAATGCCTAACCCTTGTTTCTAGTGTTGTGTAATAAAAATCTTATTCCTTTGAGTTTTGTAACAACACAACTTTATGATTTCAAGTATTTATATACATGTACAAATACAATTTTTAAAAATTTTTGTAGTCAATTATTTAGAACAAGATTCATGTCCTATGGGTCGAACTTGGCCCATATAACATTGTGTTTGGCCTACGTGATGTTTTTTTAAATTTGAACCAACACCTAAAAGTTCAGATATTCCACTTAGAAATCAGATTTCTGGCTCCTTGTGAAAACAAAACAAAACAAAGCAATAACAAAAACAAACAAGTGGCCGACAGCACAGACTCTGTATTATGATTGGTGAGAGCAAGCAGTGGTGGCCCCAGGAGGGCACATCGCTGTGGTCTACTCACTTGAGCTCACAAGATCAGCTATTTGTGCCTCTATCATTTCTGTCTAAACTTTACCTTCTTAACTTTGAGGCCTACAAGTTCAAGATGTCTGCTTTCAAGCATGGAACATTGGCTTTGCTTCCTTTGGATAAAATCTGAAAGTGTGCAAGTGTGTATGTGTGTGTGTGTGTGTGTGTGTGTGTGTGTGTGTGTGTGTGTGTGTCTATTGGTATATTGGAGCTCTTATTTACAACTTTCAAGATGCATCATTCTTTCTAATTTATTCTTTTCTCAAACACTTGAAGTACCGTGCATGCACATGAGTAATAAAAACACAGAAATGGTTTAGAAAGACAACATTGCAAGACCAATTAAACTAGCAGGACTGAAAGCCACTTAAAAGATCAACTGAATTTCTCCAGTTAAATGCAAAAACAGAGCATTATATAATATATATATATATATATATATATATATATATATATATATATAATTCAAAGTACCAATTATATTCTTATTCATTTATTTTCTTTTTATACTCTATTAACATATCAAGCATCATGTTATACATTAATAGCTTAAAATCTGCAATGGAAACTATTGTCTGTGGCCTGCTAATTAAATATCATACAACTTAGTAAGCACATTTTGCCAGAAGAAAATGCTCTATATAGCTTCAGATTGAACTCTCATTTTGTTATTGATTTGTAGTTGTTTCTAATACTGGAAGAAATGAATGAGTCTCATAAATTTTTTGTTTATTAACGTGCAAGACTTTAAGAGTTCTTTGTCTTAACAATTCCAAAACACAATGTCAGAGTTTTGATTTATTCCTTTCTTTTTCTTTCTTTTTGTTTTTTCTCTCTTTTTGATTACTCTATGGAGACCTATAACTGTGACCATGTGAACATACATGAGTGGCAGTTACAAGAACTAACATCTTAATGTGCCAATAACCTCTTTTGACCCATTGATGATGTCAGTGCCATTTGGAAAAAATGCTGGACTGATTTCCTGATCTTAAATTTGAAGTCGAAGGTCCGTAGATGAGAAGACATCTGTAGTCTGGGACCAGTCGCTCCTGCCCAATTTGCAATCATTGAGAAATCTCAAACTCTTATTCACCCTCTTCCAAGTCGCGTCTGTTAATTTCCTGACATTTGGTATAAAGACCACTGAGCCTTTATTTTTTAGATCTTGCTCTTGGATTTCTGCAAGGCTTCTCATAAACTCTGGTCTAGAATTCAGGCTGTGGCTCGGTAACCTAATACAGATGATTCTAATGAGCTTTCAGTCTTGTGCTAATGAATTGTTCTTATATGAAACATTCTCTTGGATATGCCCTGAATTTGAAAATAATGCCTCTAATTCTTCAATTTTTGTGGATTTGAAAATAGTCAAGGAATAGGCAGAGAGATACAAGGTTTGACTCGCTCAATTACATAATGTACAGATATACAATTTGGACACACACACACGCACACACACAGGCACACACACACATAAAATAAGGAAAGAAAGGAGAGAGGAAGAGAGAAAGAGATTAAGTGTTTATTCTTAAGATTGACTCATAATTCTGGAGGCTAAGAAGTCCCATGAAATGTTTTGTGCAAACTGTAGACTCAGGAAAGCAGGTGGTATGCTTCAGTCTGATTTAGAGCTGAGAACCAGAGGAGAAAGTGGAGTAACCGACTTCAGTACTAACAGTCTGAGAGCTAGGAGGTGGGGTGAAGATGACTGAGTAAGTCTCAGACTCAAGAGGTCCAAGTTCTCAAAAAGACCAAGACTGCCAACGTTCAAGGACAGAAGTAGACTGATGTCAATTCTCAACAGATTTAAATGAAATTCACTTCTATGGGAAGGAACATACTATGGTGTGTATACAGTTTGTCCTCCAAGGGTATATTTCTTGGAGATTTGGTTCCCAAAATGGTGGCTTTGGGTAGTGATGGACTCTTTAAAGTGTGGGATTTAGAGGAAGCCAGGATGGCAGTAGAGTAGAATTTCTTGCCTAATGGCTCCTCGGAAGCATATCAAAAAAGTGAAAATAAAGTAAAAACTACCTATATGAACAACTTAGCTAAGAGAAATAAAAATAAAATCCTAGGAATTAAAAATAGGCCAAGTAGAAACAGCTAGCCCAGAGGGCTGACAGTTGCAGAACCAAACAACAGACAGACAGTGTGACTCCCAGGAGAAGTTCAAGGTCACTGCAAGATGCAAATGCAGTGTGAGCTTTTACCCTGGAGGAGTCTTCTTCAGCTGGGTGAGCCAGTGTATGAAGAGCAATTCTTAGCAGCACCACATTAGGGTGAGAGATGATTAGGAGAGGTGACAGGAAGTTTCTTAGTTTGAACTACTTTGAGAAACATAAACCATAGATAGCCTACACTTTAGAGACTCTGAGGATGCTCTGAGCCTATTTTTGGGTAGGACCTGTCACACAATATAGACACAGAGAAGACACCGTACGCTACAGACCTTCTGAGTGGTTTGGGCCACAGCAAGAACAGGTCATCGAGGGCAAAGTGGTCCTTTCTAATGGTAAGGGAAGTTATTATAAATATGAGTGGGTTTTCAAGGGGGTTTATCATGGAAATGAAGGGTTGAGTCCATCAGACGGCTTCTTCCAGCAGTGGACTCAGTGTAGTCTTTCGGTTCTTCTTACAACCATTTGAATATGAGCTTGAAGACATGCCACTTAGCCACTTGAATAAAAGCCATCAGGCAAGAGCACAGTCCTGCAGATTCTACTGTGGGAAAGGTAGCAGAAGGTCCTACCAGTGGATCTACAGCAAAGAGTGAGTACGGAACCATAGAAAGCCCCAATTGCATTATCACACCTCAACCCTTCATCAGCTGGTCTGTGTTACTATAGGATCCAAAAGAGACTCCTTTCCTAGGCAATCGAATCAAGGTAAATTATGGGGCATATCTCAATTGTCATTTGTTTTTAAGGTTGGTACCCCTTTTTTGCTTAAATTTGCTCTTCTGCTTCCCCATTTTATTGGTATGCTCCTCCAGTGTTTACATTGAACTTGAGTAATTTGTACACATATATGTTGTGTCAGAATTATAATTTTCTCCTTTCCCTTTTCACTCTCCTATACCTTCCCCCTAGCCACCAGTTGCCACTCTGTCCCCAAATTAGTTCTATAACATAAGTGTATGCTGAATTTCTCATATTAGAGAGACTTTTGATATTTAATCTTCTTTGAGTTTTTGCTTTTTAAAATAAACTCTGGTGCTATTCTTGCATTTAAAAAAATTCTGTCTCCTTTTTTTCTTTTGTTACTATTACTTAATTCTATTTATTTACTTCTAGTCTTCAATTGTATTTTTCTTTCACTTTTTTTCTGTGCTTCCTTCCTTTTCCAAAACTAGCCCTTTGTCACAATTCTCTTTTTTCCTATGGCCACGATTCTTATTACTAGTAAGAATAATCTATAGCTATCTAATTAACTTGTTAAACTCTAATAACTTTTTAAAGATATGCCTAGGGCATTAATGCAGATATCTCTTCTTTTATTAATGATGATACAGTGTTGCCTTTAGTACATCTTTTTGAAAAGTCAACATTTGATTTGTCTTGGTAAATGTATACATTATGGATCACATTTCTAATATTAAGGGAGGAGTAGTTGTAGCACTTAATTGGTTGTTAATAATTGATTTGTGTCTGATTATATAATTAGTGATGCTGCCTTTCATACTGCTGATGGTGACATACAGTGTCTTAATTTTTCACTGTATACTAAAGAGATATCCATAGTAAGGACAGAATTTTTCTACAATTCTTAATGTACATTTCTCAGCAATAGGCTTATGGGAATACAAGTTAGTAAGATACTGCAAAAATACCAACTTCTCCAAAATACAATTTCGTGGTCTCTGAAAAAGAGGAACTTATAGGATAGATACTCAAAAAACTGGTGGAATGAGTTTTTGATCATCTTAAAGGAGACATATTTATATAATTTCAAAAACCGTTTAATGAGCTTAAAGAGGAGTATAGTAAACATATTGTGGTCTTAATTAAAACTTTCAGCAATTCTACAGACTACAGAGACTGACAAAAAAAGCAATGACTAGCAAAAACAAAGTGGCCAACAAAAAGAAGGCAACGCAAGGAATAGAAGACAATTTTGGCAAAGAACTAGAAATTTTGCTAGGCATGGTGACAGATACTTGTAATTCTGACACTCTGGAGGCTGAGGGAGAAGGATTCCCGTGAATTCAAGGCCAGTCTGAGCTATATAGTGAGTACAGGACAAGTCTGTATTACATCAAAAGACTCTGTACCAAAACAAATCGAAAATTCTGAAATTTAAGATATGAAAAGTTCAATTGAATCACGTGAAGCCAACTTAAACATTATGAGAAGAGACTATTAGACCTTAAAGACAAAGTTAAGTTAGTAGAACACACATTCAGTAATACCCTAAAAACAAGATAGAACAGATACTAGATGACTGTAAGGAGATCAACCTTGGAATTATGAGAGTAAAAGAAAAAAAACAATTTAAAGGCATAAGAAATTTATTTGTAGAAATTGTAGGAGAAATTTTTCGAAATTTAGGAAAATAAATTAATATTGAGATACCAGAGGCATATAGAATATAAAAAACCTCAACTAGAAAAGAGAGTCTTCATGACAAATAATAATCAAAATTTCAAAAATCCAATGTAAAGAGAGAATATTAAAAGGTTTAGGAGAAAAGTAGCTAGTAACCATAAAGGCAAGTCTATCAAAATAACTTCAGATTTCTCAACATAAGTCTTAAAGTTGAGAAGTGAAATCTTTCAAGCTCTAAAAGAAAGCAAATGCCAACTGAAGACGTTTTGTCTGGCAAAAATTATCTCTCAACATTGAGGAAAAAGTAAACATTTTTTTACAATAAAAAGTAAAAAAAAAGTATGACCGCTAAACTAGGATTACAGAAAAGACTAAAGGGAATATAGACAGAGATAGAGGAAGAGGAAGCTTAAGAAATCTTGCAGAAAACAAATTACAATGAAAGAGTAGTTAAACAAAAGGTAATAAAACAAAGAATCACTTAAAAATCAGCAGCAACAGTATTCAGTAAATGTATTACAATAATAACTCTCAACTTCAGTAATCTTAATTTACCAACCAAAAGACTCATACTGCCATATTAGATTAAAACCAAACAAAACTATTTATTCCTTGTAAGAGACACACCATAAAGAAAACACAGACTTCAAGTAAAAGGAAGGAAACAATACTTCATACACATGGAACAAAAAAGCAAGCAGGAGTAGCTATACTATAGTCAGATAGAGTGGAGTTTGAGCCAAAATGCTCTGAAGAGACAAAAATGGACAGTATATTTGTCTAAAAGCAACACTTCAACAGGAAGAGTTCATAACTATCAATGCTTATGCATGCGATGTTGGCACTTCTCACAAAAGGGAAACTGCTATACCTATAGGGGCAGATAGATCCTAGTATGACCATATTATGTGACTTTAATACCTCCTCTCATAAGTAGACAAAAAATTCTACAGTGAAATATTAGAGCTGCACCATATCATGAAACAAACACACTAAACTGATATTTACAAATTTTCTCATCCAACATTAACAGTGGTCCATGAAAGTTTTTCCAAAATAGAGCAAAACCTAGCCCAGAAGTCATATTTAAATAAATACAAAGGAATCAAATAATTTCCTACAAACTTTCAAGTCATAGCAGCATGGAACTAGAAATCAATACAGCAAAGAAAACTATAGAAACAATGCAACATATGAAAATGTACATATACTTCACCTTAGGTGAACAATATATACTTCACCTTAAGTGAAGGTGCCTCTCCCATCACTGTAATATTGACCCTGTCTTTTCCTAGATCGCAACACTCCTGAGGGTAGGAATCTATTAGTCACTGCGTCTTCCGGATATATAGGGGGAGGTTACTGGATGAAAGTGGAGCAAACGGGATCAGGAAGAGCATTTTCAGATAATGGACTTGGAAAAGCTGATAAACTCCAACCTCATCTGGACGTTATCATACAGACAAAACTGTGGTATGAAGCTATAGGGAGTGAGAAAGGCGAAGGTGACGGGAGCTGAGAAAGCCACGCTGGCAAGTCGTCCAAGTGACAGTGAGTTAGGAACATCTCCTGCGCTCCCTGGAAAAGCAGAATAAAGAGAATGCTTGAGAAGTTTGAGGCACCAGAATGTGAGAGGTATAAAGTTCCTCTCCTTTTGCCACCGTCTTGCCGTCATTTGATCTTCTATTTGATATATTTCATCACCATGGAGCTTTTAGGTTAGTGAGGATAACTGCAAAGGAAAGAAATCAAAATTTTGATTGTCTTATGAGCTCCTTTCTACATATGAGGCATGCTGTTAGGAATATTAAATGTACTAGACATTCCAGCTACCACAGATATGGTATAGCTGAGGGAAATATGTCCCAGAATGGTAAAATAAGTTATCCGGTGTCCAGAGATTAAAACAAAAAGCCAGAGCTTAAATTCAAATGCATCTTTATTTGGATTCAAAATCCATGTTGTTTCTACTATTCTATAATAAAATAAATGATGCATGTGTTGAAAAATTATATTCAATGGTAAATCAAGTTAAAGTAATACAAGAATTAAAAAAGTAAACTATTTGAGTAAAAAGTACTATTTATGTTTCAGGAACAGAAAATTTAATTCAAAATGCTTAAAAAGTGATGTTGAATATCTTAACTGAGTAGTTCAGGGAATAAATTCAGGAGCCAAATTTAGAGAACTTCTATTTTCAGTGTTCAAGTACTGTAAGCAGAATATGCCTTCTCTCTCCAATTGTTTATTTTTTTTCTATTCTCTTACACTCACAATGTGGTCACCAGCAGAATCGGAGACTGTGCTCACTCTGCCTGATTGTGTACCAGAAAGCAGAGACCGTCTTCTTTCATAGTATGTGCAAGACACACACACACACACACACACACACACACACACACACACACACACAAAACGCCTTTTACCCTGAAGCACAGCAAACTTTCAACTCTGATTAGTTTGTGTGCGTATCCCTGGAGAAGCTCTTTAGGGTCGGCTCAGGGTACTGGGATGGGTTTAAGTCTTCCTCCAAAAGGCCATGTGATCAGTTTGCTGAAATTCACATGGCTGAGAGTGTGAAAGAGATGAAATGAAAATCTGTGGGTCTGAGCAAACTGATCATGAGGTATTTGGTGGGGGGAACGTATGCTGCAGACTGAACCAGAAACAACAGCTTCATCCAAATAAGCTCTTGTATTTATGCGTCGGTAATTCTAGTGCTAATATACTCATGCAGTAAAATTTACACACTTCATAGTGGACTTGGTACTACATTATGAGTTTAGTATATGGCCCCAAACAGTGCATATCCTCCTGGTTCTTATGGTTTACTCTAGGAGACAAGTGACCTGGCAACTAAAACATAACAAAATAAGCAGTCCTAGGAAACCATCTGGAAACAATGGAGAATTGTCTCAGCAGGATTATAAAGAGTAAGCAAGGCACATTTTCTGGTAATAGAGCACCTGAGAGCTTAAGGTTTAGTAAGAATTAGCTGAGTAAATAAGGCTATTTTAGATAAAAAGTTTTGAGTGCTGAGAGGCACAGAAGGAAAGGATGGCGTGGCTTATTTGCCAAGTGTTGGTAATATTTCATAAAGAATATTCTCAAGACACTTCATGCTTTTGTAGTATGTTCTTATGACTCTACGGATAAAATGAGATGGATCTGTAGCTGGTTTGCATAGTGAGTTTTAGTTGGCAAAGGAATTATACTTTGAACTATGATTTTTTTTTTACTCTTCACAACTTGTGTGTTTGTTAGCTTTAAAGTACAGAGCCCACTCGTTTCACAGACAGAATTGGATAGGGAAAATTGAAAGAGATGTAATGATAACAAGTTCCTAAACCTTAATCCTGCTATTTTGGAAGTAAAAATGCTAAATGTACTTGCATGGAGACCATGAGAGTCAGAACCTAACAGGTAACTCCTAAGAAAACAAACGTTTCTGGTTCTCATTGCTAGGGTGTTCCCCAATGAAGTCATTTGGTTTTCAATAGGAAAGAAAGAAAAATAAGTAGGTAAAGGACTATGAAAGAGCTTTTCAGAGAAGCGAGGCATCCGTTCAATACAAATAATATTTTACCTCTGTTCAAAACTGACCAATTCAATAGGTTTTACACAGACAGTACTATACCAAAGCCTTAATATGAATTAAGAAGGAAAAGAAAATATTAGGAGTCTTCAAAAGAAAAGACAACAACACACTGAGTGGTAGAGAACATTGAAGGCTGTTGAGCAAACTTGCTCAAAGCTTGCAAACTACTGCTTCTCTTCAGAGGCTTAATGTTAGAACTACTAGTTCAAGAAATATTGGAAAATGGGTCTCTCCAAATAATCATGTGGACAGCCAGTATTAGTTAAGAAAGTAAAGAAAAAAGCAAAACATATAGTATTTTCTGGGAAGAGTTTATCCCCCCAGGCTCTCGGTTAGGGGCCCCTGACAGGGGAAGTCCTCTCTGTGCATAAGATGCCACTTTGATGCAGCCATGCATCTGTCTAAATATTGCCCAGGCTGACCTGAGAAACACAGCTGGAGATATTAAAAATATGTATGGAAAAGTCTGTTCAATTCTTTATTGTCAAAGTGTCAAAATTTTTAAGGTAATGGCAATTATGCAGTTGTTTTTCAAATTACAATATTATTTCACCAACAAAAAAAATTGGGGAGAAATTTATAAAGAGAAAAATCTAAATCAATGTTTATTAATAAAGCAGGATACTGTTTTTGTCATTACTTCCGAATTTATGTTTTAACTTAAATGCAATTGACTGATTTGAGAGAGTAAATAATGACTTTCAAACAAAGAAAAAGAAAGAAGACATCAGAACTGTATGTGTAAAAATATTCAAGATTTTTCAGATGTCATTTTAACACTATTACATTTGGTAACATACTGTATTTTTAATATTTTACTATAGTGATAGATAATGGGGAATTGGAAAATTGAATCATTCTTAAATATGAAAAAGATTGTATAATACAAAGAAATTATAATTTCCAGGTCTTGATTGTCACATATTAAATTCAAAACTACATATTGAAAATAAACTTTAGTTCCAGATAAATTTTCCATGAATTTTTATCAATGATACTAGGTCTAATTCTAGGACATTGAGCAGTATTTTCATTCACTGTAAATGGAGAAACTATTATCTAGCTCCCAATATTTTATAGAAATTAAAAATTAATTACAAACTTCAATGTGAATATGTAATTAGTGCTCAGCTGAAACTTGGAAAGTTAAAAAAAGTCAGATCTATGTCTTAATAAAAAGTATAAATACAGAGAGATGTGTGCGATTTACTTCTTTGCTGAAATTTAATGTGAGTTCAATTCATTTGTTGATAAACTATCAGATACTTTCGTCACTAAGTGTGAAGCCATTAGAAAACAAAATTAACTCTACACTAGAACAGATGCCAACAATAAAAATATGAGGAATGTATTAATTGAGTTTTAAAGTGATAACTGAGACAAAGAATCGGATTATAAAAACCATAAATATTAACCCATGAGTAATGGGAATTCCCTGAAAGTTTCAATCAAAAGCACATCATTTTAGATGGCAATATCTATGATATTTCAATTTTGTTATCAGGGAGGCCAGCTTGGGACAAATGTCTTTATGCATTTGTTAGGACATAAAAGACCATTGCAAAAAATAAACAACATGCTCAAACAACCAGATGATATTAAAGGTTCAGACTTGTTTGGCATGTTATCTGAATCCCACATTATCAGTGGCTAGGTTCTATAACTGTTTTGCTAATATCTATCAAAGATTTATAACTTTCTCTACACTAAAGGAGAAATATCCTCTCTTTTTTCCTTCTACCTCAACTCATCTGGTTCTCCACTTTTCTTGATCTTTTTTATTAAATTAAAATATTTGCAGTCACATTAACTTTATATGGGCATAACTGATGCATTAGCAACAAAACAACTTCTGACCAAGATTGTATTTTGAGGAACAAATCATAAAGATGTAGAACTAACTGAACCTGAAAAATAATCGATTGAAGATGCTAGATATCTCACAGAATATTTTAGAGAGTCAGAGGATCAGCTATGGATGCTACATTGTTGGGAAGAATACTCAAATCCTGCCACGGGGCTGCTTTTAAAAAGATTTTATGTCTACCAACAGATGCTGGTAATGTCTTTGAGTGCTGCTTCTACATATGTTCTCTTACCTATAGTAATGTGAATACTGAGAGATGTTGGCTTTTCAGTGTTGTTTTGGAACTAAAAGTCTGCAAGTTTGGTTTCAACTGTTATGATCCAAGGCATATTCCTGTACTCTCGTGGCTAGAGAAAATAGGAAACAAGTTCCTGGCAGGGACTCAGAACATGGAAAATTCTCTACACAGAGAAGAACTTTAAAAAAACACTAGTGACCTATAAGCAAGAACAATGTCTGTTAAATTTCCTTTTACTGGGCCAACATCAACATACTCTCTTCTGTGTTTAAAATATATTAAAATGGGATAAATATGTATCATATAAAATTTACCGTCTTAAACATTTTAAGTGTACACTTCATTAGAGTTAAGTATAATCAGCTACACGTGTGAAATGTTTCATGAATACACAATAGGTCAGTTTCTTATTCTAAGTAACTTGTCAGTTTTTGTGTTAACAATGATTATTCAGTTTCAAACAAACAAACCAACAGAACTTAGAAGTTTAAGGCATGTATTGATCGGGGTGCTCTAATAATGTCACTAATTATTAACTTTTTTCTTTCTTTCTTCCATTTCTTTTGTTCCTTCTGGTTTGGTTAGTCTGGCAATCTTTTCCCAACGTCCCACTTGCTGGGAGATTAGTAGGCTTACATTATCTTTCTACAGGGCTCCAAAAATAACCATGAATCTCTTCTGATAACTGTTAAAATCTTCTGCAGTTCAATAGCGTGACTTGGTGCCATGTCTATTCCTGAACCAAGATGTATTTCTCTGATTAGACAGTCCAATTATAGGACTGTATCACAAAGTGAGGCAGAGCCATGGAATTGTGTTTGTGTGCCATGGTAGGACAGCTCCTAAAACATGGCCTGGAACTTGTTATGAGATAATAGTCAAGATGTCTGTATACCAGCCATTGAAATGCATCAGTAATATTCTTCCTAATTTGATTTTTGTTTAAGAAATTAAGAAATATCTTCTTCCGTCTCCATTTGTACTTTACTTCCCAGGTTACAAACCAATATTCACTATTGACAACTGAATGGAATCTATAATCTCTCCAGATAGGTATTCTCCTTTTTATTGAGAAGGTGATACTCTAGTGGTGTGGTCAGGATACAGCAGTCATACTAGAGTTTGACTTGAATATATTCTGCAAAGGCAAAGGTAACATACAGTATTAATTTCTGTACATAGGAGGTTATTTTTGTTAGTCCACATTTTCTGGTTTCAATTGTAGTCTGTTTCATATGTGTACTTCTGTGAAAATTTCTTTGTGATTATAAAGTGAATGCATGCACTGAGTTGACAGTTCTAGTTACAAATATGATTGCAAGATGGAAAAATGCAGCAAAATAAAGACAATCTCACTAGGCATATAAAAATTAGCAAAATATGCCAATTCATAACTTAAAACATGCATATGCAATAACAATAAAGAGAATTCAATATTCAAAAAAATAAAACTTTAGGACATGAAAATTATGACTAGCAACATAAGCAATGACATATGATGGTAGGTCAGCTGAAAAATAAATTATTCCAGTAGGAATCCAGTTGAGATAAGAGAGAAAAAATGAGAGGAAGAAACTAATAAAGAAAAAAACCCTTTAAATAATAACATGATGAAAAATAGAAAAGGTAAATAGAGATTAGAAAGAGGAACAGTATCTAAAACAATACTACTGAAAAACAAAACAAAGCAAAATAGTTTATCAACCAAAGTAAAAGCTGGTTCTTTTCAAGAATTTCTAAAATCATCTCATCACTTGAGTGAGTGGAGGGAAAAATAATCTTCTGCTTCTAAGTTTAATGGGTTAACTTTGTGAAAAGTTAAACAAGATAGACAAAATACAAAGAAAAACATTGATCTCAAGATATCACAAAGATGCTAGCAACCAGGAATTAATTTCTTGGTCAAGGCCAGTCACAGCAGTGGTCACTTTCCCACGGAGTGTGTTTACATTGGCCATAGCGCTGCAGCCTGAACTGTCTCTGTATTCTCTTTGTAAGAAAAAGATGTTATGTGTTTGGTGCTATAGTAAGGTAAACACAAAGAAGAGGCAACCAAAGAATACAAGAGGAAACATTTTTTTTTTCAAGTGGTATAATATTTAACAGAGGGAGTTTGGTATGTTCAATTTTTACCATGTAGTAAAATATGAATAACTGGTAATGAGTTTTCTCATTTAACCAAATTTTGACTGTATCTTGTGTTATTTTACTTAAATGCACCTTACCACTCACTTCCTACGTTTCAGGTACTAGAGGCCAAAAATCTGCTGTTGATTGGGAAGGGGGGATGGGTCAAAGAGGTTTTCCATTTTTTAATGTAACGTTTAAAAAAATTAAGTAAAAGAGAGTGGAGTAAAAAAGGGTGACTCCATAGACATTGAGGGCAGGAAGCTGAGTTACCAGAGGCTGGGGAGAGGCAGCAATGGAGCAGAATTGACCAGGGGGTACTGAATGAGAGTTAAAGAGAAATAGTTTTGGGATTGGGTCCTGCGATAGGAGCATCACTGGTAACTCTAAAGTACTGGGTATTTCAGAAAGTTTGGAGAAATCATTTTTTTTTCTGTGTTAGGTTCTCTAAGTTTTTTTCCTCCACTATTTTTATTAGTATACAAATGTAATGCATACTATTTACAATGAATTTGGGTGCTTCGTACATCTATGTATCACATCAACTTTACAATCCCTTCCCACTTTCTACCCTCCCACCCCCTCCCTATCCCTTCCCCCAACTCTGGCTATCACTTCATGTGGTTCCAAAGAATGTCTGTGGTCTGGGTTTTCCAAGTCTGAGAAACCATACAGCGTTTAACATATTAATCTTCCACGCCTAAGTCATTTCACTCAAGTCACCACTCTACCCCAGCTTCCTATTCCTCTAATGGGTTTGCAGTAGTTAAATCTTGATATCTCCTCTCTGAATCCAACCAATCCCTTCATTGGGATATTCACCAAAAGGTTTTTTTTCTATATTTTGCTATATCTTTGTTGTTATTCCTAAACCTGGTCTTACCCACCAGTTCACATTAGAAAATAACTACAAGCATGTAGTTCAAAAGACTAGTAAATTTGGGAAAGAAGAAAAAGAAAGTTAAATTTCAAATGCCTTGGCCCCTTGGCTGAATACTGGAAGGTACATACTTGTACATTCACAGGGTTATCTTTACATCAATCAGTTTTCTTAGGATAAATTTTCATCAGTGTGGAGAAATCAATCTTAATGTTTTTAAGATAAAGCAATGGTAAAAGTTTGATTAATGATATATTTACCCTGATTTACGCAGTTAGAATCCTTTTGAGTGGCTGATAGCAAAGTAAAATGGTGAAATCCTTTTGGGAAAGTTTTTACCCAGTTTCTTGCAAAGTTAAATGTCCTGTTGCCAAATAAATCAGTGATTATACTCTCAGGTGCTTGCCCCAAGCTGCAAACATGTGTTTGCACAAAATCTCTACGTCTCTATGTGTATTTTTGGCAGCCTTACCAAACTGGAAAAGAAATTAAATGCTTATCAACAGATAACCTGCAAGTGAAAAGAAAAAGTGGTTTATTCATGCAATGAAATGCTCATCAAATTTAGGAACAAATTCATAATGCCTAGAACAACTAGTAATTTTCGAAAGTACACTGAACAAAAGAAGCCAGGCATAAACACACATATAGTATTATGTTTTTCCTGATGAAGCAAAACTAATTTGCAGTGACGGAAATGGAAGGATGATAGTCGGGCCCAAAGGAGAGGATGGGAGTGTCTGCAAACTTTTGGTATAATATTCTGACTGTGACAGTGGTGATGTTTTCACTTTTGTCAAAACTCATCCAGTTAAGGTGGGTTCATATTATTTTATGTAAATGTTTCCTCACTGAAAGCTACTAAAATATTTTTAATATTATTTATATACATCACAGGTGTAAATTTCAATATTTCATAGTAAGTCCATAATTTGTTTAATCTTAACAAAATATAGGGCACAGCTTGTTTTCTTGAAGCATGTTATTGGAAAAAAATGTTCGTATAATGAGAAAGGAAAATTGAGGTCTTGAAGTATGCTGGAGGAAAAACCCAATTCTAGGGCTGTGCAAATAGGTGTTTGATGAAGAAGTTTGTTAAATTCATGAACTTACACAATTTCCAAAAATCTGACGAAGGCTAAAGTACAGGGAACGTAATACAAATGGTACAACTCAGATGACAATAAAATACAGAAGCTCATGAAATAGAGAGAACAGGTAAGATGAAAGCTGTAAAAGCAAATTTATTAAATGAAGCAACAATTGAAATTAAATTCTCCAACTATCTAGTAGAAAGTGCACTACACTATCACTGAAACACATCAAATGGAGTGCATATTTCAGTATGTACTTAAGACGAAGCACTTTATTTACGGGAAGAAGAAAGAGCTTCTGAAGACCAAAAGATCACACAAGTCAACCTGGCAGTGGTTAAAGCATTTTTCAATTATAGAAGACGCTTCCCATACCACCATCTGCTCTGCGAGATAGAAAGGAGAGAAGTGACCCTCACGTTCTCTAACAATGTACAGTGGGGTGGTGGATCTGGGCTGGCCAATTCTCTAAAAGAAACAAGTACATTGGGAAAACATAAGGTAGTAATGTAAATGTAGAAAGTGGACAGGCAGTGTAGGTGGCTGTCTTTAGAAGAGTCCCAAGAAAACGGAATGCTTGGTAGATGGTCGTGGAGGATAAATGGTCTCTAGAGAGTAGAAGAGAGGGAAGAAATGAGAAATCAGCTCCAAGAACAGTAGTAGGAGGTAGGACAAGGAGGCAGAATGAAGCAAGGGGTGACCGAGTGCAGGACAGTAAACAAGGTCAGAAGCTTGTCCTAGTGCTCTAAGCAAACCGTGGACGCACCAGGTAAACCTTAGCAAACTGACAAGAGGAGCTAGCTGTCTGCCAGATGTGTGTGTGGACAGGGGATTATGAGGGTACTGTGTGTGGGTAGAGGGAATTATGTGGGTGCTGTGCGTGTGTACTGGAGATTGTGTGGGTACCCACGCTGAATATGTGTGTCATCCTAGTCTTTTTTCTTTTTCTTTTTTTTTTTTTTTTACTCTAACAACTACCTGAGATAATCAATTTATAAAGGTAACACGCTTTATTTCGGATTCTGGAATTGGAGGTTTCTGTCGCTTTTGGCTCCATGGCGAGACAGCTATCACGGCACAAAGTGTGCTGTGAAGCAAAACTGTTCGCTTCTTGATCAGGAACAAAGGAGGAAAATAAAACGGCTGAGATCCCAAGTTCCCATTATGTTCCTCATGGCCACTCTCTCGATGACCAAAACTTTAATTAGGTCCCGCCCTTTAAAGTTTCTATTATCTCACAGTAGTGCCAGAAGCTGGGTCAAAGCTCTTAACCTGTAGGACTTTGGAGGACACACCGAAACCGTATCATGTTATTGTGATTTGGATCTGGGATATCCTCCTTAAGTCTCATGTATTTGGACTCTATCAATTGTCTATGTTAGGAAACGGAGCCCTGGTTTGGAGCGTGGTGGAAGACAGCAGTGTGGATTGGAGTAGACCTGGAATGGGCAAAACACTGAGGGCTAGACCCAGAAGAGGTGGATCACTGGGACAGGACCTCAAAGGATATGTGCTACTTTCTGCCTTCCTTCTGGGACTTGGCTTGACTTCCTATTGGCAACGTTGTGAGGAGCTGCCTCAATTTCTGCTTTTTCCAATTTTGCCTACCACTTATCAATGGACTGTTACCATTTGGAACAGTGAGCTATAATACACTTTTCCTCTCCTACTTTGTGGGTGTCAGGTATTGAGTCACAGCAACAAAAAAGTAACTAAGACACACGCATCTTGGAATTAGTCATTTTCCTTAAAGTTGTATGCACTGACAACACTATTTCTGTAACTATGGCTTTTAGCTAGAAGAAAATAGAAAGTAAAGAGAAAGGTTTGTATAAAAAATGTAGCTCTGAGGGACTCTGGGGATTACTTCACCAACACAACTGCATCACAGTGCACTCAGATATAACATCTGAATTTTGTAGAAATAAGAAAATGCTAAGTAAATTTTATACCTATGTTGCTACTTGGTTATGTATAAGCTGTGAATGTGATTTTATGAATTTAATAAATTAGAGAGACCTACTTACAAGATCAACATGGAAGATTCAGAGAAAAATTGTCGTAAAATACATATGTCATCTATAGTAAGTATTCCTTGGATCCTAGTCTTTTTTGAGTATGTGTTGATTTCTCAGAGACTCTATATCATTGGAGACCCATGAAAACAAAGGGTTGATGGTCTCTAACCACAAAAATTCTGCCTTGAAGTAAACCATATCTTTTGTAGCTGGTGTGTGAGGAAACACTGAGCCTGTCACACTTTTAATGCCCCAGTCATTTAAAAATAATTCTCTATTATGCAAGACTAAGAAAACTCCAGTGCACATTTCATATAATTTTGTGTATTTTAAGGAATTATCATTCATGTGCTTTATTCCACTTGTATTTATATCATCAAATATTAGTTTTATGACCTTTTTGAAGTGGAACCAATTTTAGCTGCTCTCTCAAGAAGGTATTCTCCAGTAATTTTTTCTTTTGAGAACAAACAGACTTGTTCTGCCAAAGACTAGTCAACTCAAAATGCAAAGCTTTAAATTTGATCCATCCCTCAAAGCTCATGTGATTTGCATACATAGAAGTACCTCCCTTCTGTAGGACTCACACCACTGAAACAAGCCAGATTCTCGAGGTACCCCAGCCAAATTCCAAACAACTGGAGGGCTTTGGCAATGACCATTAATAAAAACCCCAGAAAAGAAATGCACATCTCTTCAAAAATATTGGCAAAGCTCTGACTGGAAATGAAATTCCTCCCTAGTATTAAGTGTGTCTAAGGATGGTAGTGATTGGTGCGCTATAGAAGCTAACCTCATCCTGTCTGGAATGGTAAAGAATTATCATTATGGATAAGCTTCCTGAAGATCCCAAAGTGAAATTTTCCTAGGAAGCTTTTGATTTATATATGTTGGTGATATCGTCACTCTTTATGAGTATGAGTTGGCATACTTTCTCTATTTGTTGCTTGTTCAGTAAAATATTTTTTATATATTCAAGGGGGATTTTTCAGACCTACTCCTTGGGTCTTGATCAACAATCTATTTTTATTACTTCTGTATCAACAATCTATTTTTATTACTTCTGTCATTTTATTAATTTTGACTTTAATTGTTTTATTTTATTTTTATTTAATGAATACTTTGTAAGTATGTGAACGTATAGAAGAAACTGGATATTTTAGTTTAATTTTAAAAAGGAAAACAATATTTTGAACAAACTTCTCTGCCAAACTTTCATTTCAAAATCAAGTTTTTGAAAATATAGACAAATGACTGTAAAAGTACCTCCGTGATAAAAATAATTGTAGGTAAAATATGGCTTTTATGAATGACAAATTACATGCTATGACATCTCCTGTGGAAATAATGTGCTAAGCCCTTCATGTCTTACCAAGGACAACAAAGATCTCATGTTTGAAAAAACAGACATCTTTTCTCTGTAACGAAGTGAAGAATGAATAGGAAATATTAAAATTTTGTGATGCATTTGTAAATACAAGGCACAGAAATCAAGAATAGGTCATTCTAGATTAAAGTATGAATTACCTAGTATATACTGACCTAGGAATCTGTACGTCTTAAACTAGGCTGTTTTCTGAAGGCACTGGCTGTGTGCTAAAATAAAGACAATCACAACGTAAGAACCACAGAAAAACTATTAACTACATTCTTCCTTTTTCAGTCCCACCCTACACCTGCAAGTTCACTGTAGTTAATTTGTGTTGAATGTGCACTATGTGCTAGACATACTTCTACATATGGTACAGAAGTTATTTATTGTCCATGTTTTACAATTTAAGAAAGACATGGAGGGATTAACTAGCTTGTCTGATGACACATCCAGTAAATGAAAAAGTGGGATGTGAATTTGAGCAGTAAGACTCCACAGCATGTCTATCAAGCACTGGTTGGTAATTCCTTTGCATAGAGTTATGATACAAGTACATGAAAGTTAGTACAGGATGTTTACCTTACGTGTCAGAGATGTCAGCAAAGCTATGTGATATTCTGGGGAAGAGAGAGAAACCTAAGAGCTAAAATATTTCAAAATACGAACAACTATAGTTTATCAAAGAGAACAAAATGTAATGTAAGTAGTCAGAGGAGACTGGCAGATGTTCCACAGACTTGGTGTTTCCATGGGGTTTTACTTTCCCTAATATATCCTCAAAATAAATATCAATTGATTCACACCAATTTCATCTTATGAATTCATGTAGAATAAATACTAATGCTTGAGGAATGAGGCAAAATTGTTGTTGAAGGCAAAATTAATTTTATTTTTAATAGGAAAATTATAATTTTACTGATTATGCTCAGAGTTCATTGGTAAGCAATGTTAAAAGTCTCTTCTTACATGAATTTTTCAAGCATTTAATTATTTCAAATGTAAGGAAATTCTATTCTAATTGATACATTTAGTTTTGTCAAACTAAAGGAAACTGTTACAAGCGTCATGATCAATTTTAACAATGAAACATTTCTTATTTCAGCTAGTAATAATGAGAAGTTAATTCATCTATTTTAATTGTAGTCTTGCTATCCTTATCCTAAATTTTGACAAATATAATGTCTTAAGTTTAGAATTTTAGAGATCCGAAATGATTTATCACAAGACAAAAGAGAGAAATGTAGTAAAAACTGAAATAAGGACTTAAGAGCCATCAACTGTATGAGGCAGAGGCTATTAATTCATTTGGAATACAGGAAGCATAACAAACCTTTTTATTGTGAATTCTAAAGAAACTTCTGTTTTGAGATTATATAATCTAATTTTATAAATGATGAGAGAGTCCCGAAAAGCTAAATGATGTTCTAACTAGTTATACCATTACAGACACAGAATTACTTTTGACTTCAAACCTATTGCTTTTGTTTTAGTGCTTTTCTTTGAATCCACTTGTAGTTTTGGACTTATCACATCTAAGCAAGTGCCTGTGCCTGGGTCATCTCTTTGATCAGCTAATTTGGATCGTGTGACAATGGGCCACCTTCTTGTCTCCACTCTAATAGTCAATTTTTCGGTTAGAACAAGAGGGTAACACCACTGAATTATGAGCACTTCAAAACAATGACTCTGGATTAAAGTTTTAAAAAATACAAATCAAAATTAATATAGGCCAGACAACTGTGATTTCAAAAAGTAAGTCGATCCTTTAGCCATGCTCTTAAGTAGCACCTTGGAAGTACAGACAGACCCAGTGGAATTGTCATTCTTCAGGTGAGAATCTTAAAGCGGAGAAGACAGCATTCTCAAATCGGATTCTTGCCCCACATATGGTGGCAGGAAATATTCGAGTAAGCAATCATAAATCTTCTTGAAATTAGTTTTGTAACTTTTAGAAAAACTCGATCTTTATTTATTTCTTCCAGATCACATAAGATGATATAATGTTTCTACCCTCAAGATGAATAAAAGTGTCAAGGAGTAAACATACAATTGAGTGGTACTATGTTCAGCAGACTGGAGCACATCTTCCATGTATGACTTCATTCTTTTTCCCCGGTGCTTCTAGGATTTAGTTCGCATTCCATCCTCCCTTGTGACAATCTCCAGCTGCTCCGAGGCCCGTAAATTACATCGTGGCATTATTTACACATACGGTCAGTACATTTCATATACTTTTCAGCCATTCTCTTCATTTTTGACATTTTTGCTTGTCCTTCTGCTTCCCTGGAACTCCAAATGTTAACAATGTCCTGAACATCCCAGCTCTCCACAGGATTGATTGCTTCTCTTTTTTCTGAGTTTCTTTACATCCTTATCTTCACCAACGTTCCTTCCTACTCTTGCCCTTCCCCCTTTTCTGTTTTTCATCATTTACAAAGCCCCAACATTGAGCTTGCCTTTAAAATTACAACTCAGGTTTCCTGAGACTCCTATTGCATTATGGGATCAGGTGAAATCACGTAAGCACTTTCACTACTTCAGACCTTCCTTTAGTCTTTCTCTTTGTTATGTTCTATGTCATTTCTTCTATGCCAACTGAGATCAGTGTATGAGTGACCATTCTATTCATACTTTGAACGTTTGTGTACCATGACATCTTCTTTTTTTAAAATTCTATATTGAATTTTACATTCTTTCAGGTATTCTTGTAATCGCTTCTTTTCTGAGGAAAACCAAAACAAAATGAAATAACCCCCAAAGAAGACACAAAAACCTGGCGCACCAAACACTTAGTACAACAATGGCAAACAACCAACGGGACTTCAGTGTTCCTTAACAGCGTCATTATGTTTTCTTACTCTTGCTGCCTTTAAGCCAGTTCTCATCACGAACAGTAATTGTTTATAAAGTGCCGTGATTTAAAAGTTTTGAACCTTTCATTTTTTCTTATTTCTCTCTCTGTTTTTGGCAACACATTTTCTCTTTTGGTAGGAGAGCTTTTCCTTTTAGCAGAGACTTTGTTATGACAAACACACACACAAAATATCAGATAGTACGTCTTGGAAAGAAACCTTATGGAGTTCTAAGTCAAAATCACACATCTGTTTGTTTCTAAGATGATATGTTTTTCTCTGATAAAACCATTTTTAATCATTCTGAATTCTGCATTCTGATCTCCTTCTCTAATCTAAGGAATCTTGGTGATGCTATTTTTCCTAATTATTAATATATCATAACTCATTTTATCACATAAGTTCTAAAAAGTGAGTATTAGTCTTTAAGATCTCAAGAAGTCTCCCTCTCAAGTAACTATTTCCACTTATCTGCTTCTTAACTGTTTTCCTTCTCTTAATTCTGAGCCTCCAAAGTATGGCTGCTGTCATTGTCTTTTGACTGAAAGTGCGTCTACAGTGATATAAATGAATGGATATTTTACCTGTCTTGAGGTCAGTTAGTTTTTTGGTAGAGCTGTCTATGATTGGACATAAAGCAATATGCTTCTGGAGGAGAGAAACTCCACATTTGAGTAACTACTAGTTATCTTGTGTCTGGCGCCAAGGAGACCTCTCATGTTTGTTAGAAATAAATACTGTGATGACAATTTTGTAATTTTTGTTATGTTAAAAGCAGATTAGAAAAGGGACAGACTTCTGGTTTCTCATATGATATGTAAAGCTTGCAAGTCATCATTAATTATCACAATAAGAAAAAAGTAATCTGAAAACAGCTCTTCTGAGATCCAATAGAAAATTGAGGCTGGGTGACAAAATTCTCAACTTAAAAACAACTGGTGGGTACAAATTACAGCTTAGTGAAAACAGAAAAATCCATGTTGGAACCAGCAAGGGTAGGGATATTTATTTATTGATCGATTAATTAAAAAAGCTAGACAGCAAAGTCAGCTTTATTATTGATAAGGCTAATCAGTGAGCAGCACTTTTTGCTTTCCTCCAAAAGTTAATTCACGCACCAGCCCTCACAGGCCTACTGGCTTCAAAGCAGGAGAGCAACCTAGACTAATTATGGAAGTAAACTAATCGCTGGAGAGTGAATGAGAGCAGCTTCAGAGCTGGGAAAAAAAGTCCAAGGAGCACAGCGTTTAATGATCTTTTACCTTCAAAGCTCCTAATGGTTTTTAGGTACAAGTTGGAGCAAGTCCTTTGCCCTAGCAGCAACCAGACCATTCTATTCTCCTTAACATAAGCTTGACTTCAAGGAAAACAATAGGTTTACCAGAATCTAACCAACTGGGAGGAGGAGAAAGACAAGGTGAGTCTCCTCTGACTTTCATCCGAGTGGAAAAAACTACTTAACTCCCGACTCTTCTAGCCTTTTGGTTTCCGGTTGTATTTAAGGGAGTGGAATGCAAAGTAAAACAACAAAACAAAAAAACCTTTAAAGGTCTCATCCTAACTACCTAACTCGGAGCACGGCATCTCATGAATGAGACTTGTGTGTAGGATACTTCTTCTGCTTTCTCTTCCTCCCATGTCATCTCACTATATTAATACATTCTCTTATAAAATAGGAGAGGTTTACAGCTCAAAAACCTGAACCGGAAGTCTCAGACACTATTTAAGAAGGAGTCGCTATGGAAACCCAAAGTCAACAGTGAAGATGAAAAGAATGGGAGTTTAGCCACTAACAAACATCACCAAAGAACAGCACAGTCTATCTCTTAGGCAGGGAAAAACCAAACAAACAAAAAGAGAACAACAAAATTCCCTGACATTTAAGATTCATTGACTTCACTTCCTTCTAGATGGCAATCTTAGCAGTCAGCAAAAATTGTGAAACTGCAAAGGAGCTCATGTTACCACTCAACATGAAGCATGTAGATTCAAATATGACACAAATTCTGTAGTAATCTGACTGGTAACTTAAGATAACTATCATTAATACATTCCTTAGCATTGACATGCTGTGATAAAAATATACAAGACCACATGAACAACGTAAGTGGAGGGATGAACTTTAATGAAGACAATATCCAGATTTAAAAAATGAAACTTCCATTTTGGAATATTCCATCCAATAAAAATCAATTTATAATACTGGATATTTTAATCAAGGGTATACTTCTAACATTGTCCATAATGAAATGGAACCCGCTGTAACCTACTAAGTAATAGATATTTTGATGGATGATAGCACATTCATAAACTAAGTTTTCAATGACCCATAGACCTTTCTAAATGCTTACATTGATGGAAATACTCTATAACTGTACTGTCCAACATCATCACTACTAGATGCGCTAGGCTCTTGAGCTGTTTAAATGTAATCAGTGTGAACAAGAAGCTAAAGTTTAAATGTAGATTATTGTGTATAAATTTTAAAATTTAAGTCAATACTTGTGGCTAGTATGATTTTGCTAGCTACAGATGAAGATTATTTGTTGACTTTAAAAAGTGAGTTTTATTGAAATATAAAGGGTTGCCTAATGCAGGAATACAGTTCCTAAAATGGACACTGTTTGTTCTGATTTTTCATTCTTGTTGTTATAAAAAAACAGATGAAAATTCGCAGTGGATATATGTGTGTGTTTATAAGATTCAAGAAGAATGTTTAAATGTTGAATTGAAGCTTTTGGCAATTTTGGCTTGTGAGTTTTGACAAATGGTGACAAGGAGCCAAGAATATTTAATTATTGACTTTAAGTCTCCAAAGATCTTTTTCCTCTATTCAGTCAACTATCAAGTTTTAAGATAGAAATTTCCCTATTTTCTTGGAGTTTGAAATGAGAAAAATATCACAGAAAAGGCAATGTGGATGAGGAATCTTTTTATCCAAAGCCATGTGGATTGGGGGTATATTGTAGCAGTTATTAGGACTTTGTAGGTAGGAAGTCATTACATACTTCCTACATTGGGAAGGCACTTCCCAATTTAGCAATTTAAAATTATTATATGCAATTATAAAATAATTAAAAACAATTACATAATATGTAGAAATGTAAGTAGAAAGATCATAAGCTAAATTTCTCATTTTTTCTTACACAAAGATATCTAATTTTCTTAGAGCTTGCAGATCAACAAATTAAGGCAAAATTTAGTTGTTTGGAATTATACAATATTGATAGCAAATTTCAAACCAGAAGTGATTGGATAACATTACCAGCAGAAGTCAGCTTGCAGAGGAGGGAAAACCTGCTTTTTTATTTGCTCTTTTATGAAGTGGTATACATAAATTGTTTTCATAAATAAAAATAATGCAAGTACAGCTGGCTGTTTCTCCAGCCTGTTTCTCCTCTCCTCTGATGTCCTTCAAGTTTATTCTTGAGGTTCTTTACCCGAATAGTCGATTTTTAAAAAATTGTGTCTTAATATCTGAAGGGGCACAGGAGAAGAATAACTCTCCCAGACTTGCGATTTAGTAGCCCCGAGTCACAGCACTTCTCTAAACTTGTTCCTCTGGTCATCTTGTTACAAGGAAACTGCCATCAGTTAAGTGAGGACCAAGCTGAGGGAAAGTTGGCTTTAGGGTACATAGCTCCCCTTTCCCTGCATGCCTGATGGGATCCTTTCCCCCCATTTTGGCCTGCTAGTTTTTACCTGTATACAATTTTCTTGCTTTTTTTCCGGGAATTTTTCTACTTGCCTTGATGTAGCTCCCTTTTCGCTCTTGCTTTGAATCCCTTGCCAAATCTCATCCAAGATTTGTGTATGGCTGTATGGCTGTGCAGGCACTTATGAATATCAGCCTTCTTGATTGACTCGTAAGTTTTGATTTGCATCTGGATTTATTTATTGGCAAATGAATGCTACTTCATCCTAAAGCCAAATAATTCCAGAACAAGGCGAACATCATAACCTTGCGTGCTTCACTCACCCATGTGGTTGGCTCCTATGCGTGTGGCAGAGGTCTCTTTCAGTTCTGGTTTCCAGTGACTGATACGTATTGCTAAATTCTGGAATACAGATGGCATTATACTGCATGGTACTTTGGACATGGCTTCTTGTGGTGATCGCACGAATACTTTAAGAATGTCTTCTTAAATTTAAATGAGTGAAAAAGGACAAAAATCAGCAAATTGCAGGCAAGTTCAGATCGCACTTTGATTAAAGGCCTATGTGACTCACCCCTTAAAGAAAAACAGTAAAATTTTAGAGTGCATGTATCTGGATGGTTTTAGTAGAAATCATTACACTATTACAAAGTGCATGTGTATGTTTTTAATACGTCAATTTCTCTATCTCCATGGGTACTGAATATTCTATATTTCATTGCATGATAAATAAAAAGAATATGCTGTTCCTAGGTTAAATTTTCACTTTGGATAGTGAGGTTTAATCTTATGCCAATAATTATCAGCTTATATTATTATACTTTTTCTGTTTGCATGTCATTTAGTTTTAAAAGTTATCTTTTATTCTTATTAATTTTGTTTATCATGTGCATACAGTTTTTTTTCCACAGTAGCTTTCAAATTCTATTGTTACATATTTTGGAAATTTCAAAGATTCCTCGGTCACCAACCTTTGTTTTTTGATTTTTTTCCATTTAAGTTTAGAAAAAATATTCTTTGTCTTAAGGTGAGGCATGACATATCAGGTTTTGAAAAACATCCTTAACAGACCTAACACTGGTGTATAATTGAAATAGGAATGTGTTAGAGCTGGATTACATTCTCTAGTTTCTAAAGCAAGATGACAATCATAAGAATTGATATGGAAAGAAAATTAAAAGCATCTAGAGTATTAATTTTTGAATTATATATGTAATAAACTTTTGCATAGAGCTCAAATATACACTTAGAAGGCACAGATTTCAAACAACAGCAACACACATATTCTCTTTAATATGAGCTCACCATGTGGCAGGTACTGTCAAAGCTAGAGCAAGGCAAATATTTCATTTTCATATTTTGACTTTCCTTTGACCACATGTGGACATTTCCTTATGACTGAAATAGAGGTGACCATTTTGTCATGCTCTAGTTCCATGAACTACTCTCCTCTGTGATCCTGCACTGGAGAATTTTGCCAGCACTACTGGAGGGCTGGAGCACAGAAACGCGGTCCAGTTACTTCCTGGGGAAAAAAAAAAAATGTACATTGTTGCTGTGGGAGGGGGGGAGGTGCTTGCATTGGTTCCTCCCCAGGAAGGGCGCTCCTAAAGATGTAGTAGGCCAAGTGTGTTGAAGTAGTTTCTTAGAAAGGAAAGCCAGGTGGCAGATATTACTTGAATTAATCATTGTGGACTCTAATAAAGGACTCAGGCTTGAGGGATCAGAACAAAACAAGAATCGTGCATTAACTTTAAGCAGGTCTTCAGTGTTATTTTTTTCCCCTGAATGATGCAATATTTAAGTACCACTCTCTGAGGTCTCAGATTTCTAAAACCCTTTCTCTGGAGAGGTGAACTAGAGAAGTGTGAATTGTGCAGTAGGCTGCTCCTCTCGGTCCGCGCTTGGCCTCGCCTCTCTTTCCTCACTGGATTTGCCCAATCTCTTCTTCCTTTGCTTTCTCTGTAGCTGTTATGAAATGTTACTTGTTAAATTCGACTCTACTTCCCCTATTAAGAGGAAAAGAATTCTGAAATTACAAAGAACCCCTGCTAGCACAAGAACAGTAAGTCACTGCTTTGCCTTTATTTACCTTTCAGGGTTTAGAGCTGAATGTTTACCTGGTCTCCTTAGCTATTTGGCGTTACAGACGGGAAACACAAGTGTTTTTCTTGTACTTGACCTCTGTTGTAATTCAAACGTCCCTTCCAAAATCCAACTTGAAATTTCATTGTCTCCATGGCAATACGAAGAGATCTGAGTTTTAAGGGGAGATTGGGTGATAGAAAACTGCCCGCACAAATGAGTTAAATCTATCCTCCTCTCTTTCCTGCACCCCTACTCTTCTCATTCTTGATTTCTTCAAAGTGTATCTATACTGTTAGGCTCTAAAGGTGATAACTTACAATTTGTTCCTTGTTTTCTGTATGTCAGAGATAAATGAAGGCATGCCCATCTGCACGGACCAGCAGTCCTTTCGCATTTGCCCACTTATCCTTAACTCTTTGAGGTCTTGTGGAATGCATCTCAGCTGTTCCTTAATTTCTGAGACTCCCCGATGAACCATTTTAAAAGACAGCTGTGGTCTTGTCATTGTCTCAGCCCAATTACAACTCCCCAGGACTTTGCACTCCTGTGAGATCATTCTTAGAATTTCCATGTGTTTGACATGATGTTTGTTCCGCTGTTCTTTTCAAATATGTCATACTCACTTCAGAAACAAGAAGTTGGAAGCCTTATTGTTGCTGCTACCTGCTGAGCACATCTGCGCAGGGCTGCATAGGGATTTTTCTCAGAGGCAGAGGGAATGGACAGCCAACAATATGGGGGTAGCAGATGCAGAAGAGAAATACCTGTTGGGCTAACACAGGCCATTATTTGTGGACTTACGAAAGTGATTTTGCTACTTGGTGTGACCCAATTTTCTCATGAAAAAGCTTACGGAATAATTCCAAATAATTTCATTTTGCACCAACACTTGAGAAGTTTGGTTATCATGAAAGCTGAAGTTTTCTGTACCACTAGTGAGGTTCCCATTTACTGCTAATGCTTGTCGAGGGCATGTGTTTCATCCATTCAAATCTTGCTGTTGCTGTAGTCTTGGGGTTTCACTAGAAAGGAGCCTGCTGACAAAATCGCAAAGGTCGGCATATGGCTAGTCTGTATTCTAAGGCAGTGTAGTAAACTCTCTTACAAACTTTGTTTTCTACTTTGCTGAGCTAAATCCATTCGCAATTCTCTGAAAATTGAAAACAAATTTGACCTATCCTATCAATTCTTTTTAAAGTAATTACTTGAAAATTAAAACATGTTTAATTTTAAAATTTTATAATTAATTTTCAACTAAAAAGCTCATATATTTGTTGTGGGTCACATGAGCTTTGATTTCGACACAAACTGTGGAATGGATAAATCAAACATTAGCATATAGATTACTATAATGAATGCTTTATGTGGTGAGAACTCTTAAGATTTACTCTTAGCAGTTTTCATTTATACCATGTATTATTAAATCTATTCACTATGATATACAAAAGATCTTTAGAATGTATTTCTCTTGTCTTTCTGAAGTGTTGTGTAATTTGACCGAAATCTTTCTATCCCCTCACTCACTTCTTTTGGATAATTTGTGTGTGTGTGTGTGTGTGTGTGTGTGTGTGTGTGTGTGTGTGTATAGAGAGAAAAGGAACAAGAATGATAAGGTTAAACCCATCCACAACTACATTACTGAGCAGAAAAGATACTGCCTCTCACATCTTGAATTCCTTATCCCAAGTTTGACAAAATTATCTAAAAAACACAGCTTACTGTCTGGTATAAATAATTATTTTCTGGTTTCTTAAAAAGAGAATGTGTAAGAGACAGAAAATTGCACAACGAGAAAAAATGATTAATCTAGACAAATTGTCTCAAAATTAGAATATAATAAGAATGCTGAAAATTCTTTGTGCCAGTGAAAGCTAGCATTTTTCTGTTATTGCACAACATTTGACTTTGCTTTTTTTTTTGAGAATTTTGCAGTTAAGTATTCTGAAAGAGGACATTGGTCCATACAAGAAGTGAAGAATTTCTGATGCAATTTCAGGTCATAAACAGGATTTCTCTCTAGGTATGGATCTTTGATTGAAATGTCAGCTACTGAAATACTGAGTATAAAAGGATATGTATATGAAAGGTTTTTTTTACAAATGTTGCATATTCAGAGATATTATAACTTCAATACTACACTTTAGCTTGAAACACTTGAGTCTCACTTGAGTCTTGAGTTGTTTTATTTTTACACCTAAATTTTTATTTCATGTTATCAAACTTTAATATTAACCAAAATATTACATTTCTAATTATAATGTTTTCTCCAAGATGACTACAGTTTATTAAAAAACCAGGATAAAGGGAGGAAAATTATCTAGCTGATTTCTAAAATTCTGAGGCTTTCTGTCAAATTTAAGAAATCTCTTTCATACAACACAATAAATTCTCCTATTATTGGTTATATTGTTGTGAGAAATGTTAAAGATTCTAAGCAGCAAATCTTCAAAGTTTTAAATAAAGCTTTGATTTTTTTATTGGAGGTCAAAAAGATATTGCTTAGTTACAATAGAATAAATAAATCAATAAATATTTTGGGGTAAAATTGATTTGATTTCAATAGCTACCTTACATTTCCTCTGACTTAGTTTTTCCCTGGCTCCACAACATGTTTTCAAAAACTCATTTGTGCGCGCGTGTGTGTGTGTGTGTGTGGGGGGGGGTGTGCACACTACTTAAACACAACCAGAAGCAAATACAGTAAGGTCACTAAATTGTAAGTATGTTCCCATTGTAGAACTGTTACTTCTTGCTACCTCGATATAAAAGGTGATATTTCAAAATATAAAAGCACTGGCAAAATTGTGTAATAGTTGCCAATTTCTTCAATCATTTTGCCCACTTTCTAAATGTGTTCATCATATTTTTAATTTCTGATCACCAGTTCAGGATATTAATGGGAGCAATAAAGAAAGGAGACCCAGAGACCCATGAGGCTTTCTCTCCACCCCTCATTCTCGTCGTCTTGTTGGAATCTGTGCACACATTTCCTCGCTTGATGAAGTGCTTCTTGATGGGAGTGGAATCCCCACATGGTCTCTTACTCTGCCAAGTTTATGCACAAGGTCATAACATGAGATCAAATGGAAGGCATCGTAACTGTGGACGCTGTTCTCACAAACACTTCTTACAGTGGAAGTAAAGGAAGCTAATAAAAATTATTTTAAAAACATTAAAAAATTAAGACAATGTTAGTCTTTGAACTGGCTAATAGGGAAAATAATCCAACAAAATTAATAACTTTGTTGATTACAATGATGACATACCATTGTTCAAATCTATGAGCTATAAATTGTAATTTATATTAAATAGGCCAATCAATATAAATATAAATGAGTTCTTTTTTCTTTAAATGGTGGCAACTCTAATAATTTATGAGACTATTTAAAAATTTCAAGTGTATGTTTTTCAAGTTGTGGTTTTGTGCCTGGCTAATTTTACCTAATGTCAAGCTCCCAGGGTTTATTCATGGTGTTGCAAATGACGCATTTTTTTTTTTAGTTTTTAAAAATCTCTGTAATATTTTGCTATGTGTCTATCGTGCTTTCTTCATTAGTTTTTCTGCCAGCAGTGGTGAAAGATATGAGAACACCGAGGAGTAAGATTGACATTAAAACCATTTTATTCCTCTGCCCTTTTAGGATCTACCCTAAGGAGACACCATTATTGTGAGGAAATGTAGGTATGGTACTTTCAGTCAGGAGTAGTAGCACTGGGGTCAGGAAGAGAAAATAATTCTATTGAAAAACTCAGAACTTTTATTTAGAAAGATAAATGACTTCCTCATTATTGACTGGGTATTAATTATGTACGATACAATATGTGTACTTATTTTTAGGCACAAGATTTAGATGAAGTTTGTGTCTTTGTGTACAGTTTGGAAACAAATGAAAGTGAGGATCCAAGACTTCATTGTTTCTAATGCATTATTCATGGATGTTGGGGTTCAGCTCAATTTAACAAATGTCAAGCTCTTCCCCCGAGATGGGAATGTATGAGATTTTTAGCAATAAAATGATTAATGGTTCATAACAATACGTAAGAGCCAAGCATGTGTGAACAGCAAATAAGACTAATAACTTTCATATTATTGACAAAGTGCAATGAACAATTATTTACTAATTACCCTAATGATTATTTTGGGACTCAAATAATAATAAGTAAGTATGCAAAAGAAGAATATAAATATGTAGGATGAAATAAGAGCTTCATGTTTCAGTTATAAAAGAATAAAATGTACAAAACAACAGAAAATATGTCTGGAAACCACCATAGTCATTCAAAATATGACAGCATTGTTGGTGGCTTTACCTTCTTCACGACCAGGCAGGGCCAAGCTGTGTGTCATAATGTGGCTTCTGTGGGCTTTCACTGTTCTAGCATGACAGCTCTTCTCAAGAGATTCTAGTATGCTAATAAAAGAACACTAATCAACTGATTACACATTATTCTCAGCAGCATATGGAACATCTTCTAAAATAGACCATGTCCTAGGCCATAAGTCATGCTTAAACAAGTACAAAGGGATAGAAATAATTCTTTGCATACTCTCAGACAATAGTGGAATAAATCTGGAGCTTAACAGCAGCAGAAACAGAAGAAAATACACAAATACATGGAGACTTAAAAACTTACTACTGACCAAACAGTGGATCACAGAAGAAATCAGAGAAGAAATCAAACACTTCATAGAGTTAAATGATAATGGAAGTACATCATATCAAAATCTTTGGGACGCAATGAAAGCAGTACTTTGAAGGAAATTCATAGGCATAAATGCACACATCAAAAGAACAGAACAGTCACAAATAAACATGTTAATGATGCACCTTAAGAAAGAACCTAGAGAAACAAGAACAACTTAACCCAAAAGGCAGTAGAAGAGATTATAAAGATCAGATCTGAAATTAATGAAATTGAAATTAAAAAGACATTAGAAAAGATTAATCAGTCAAACAGTCAATTCTTAGAAAGAATTAACAAGATAGACAAAACTCTAGCTAAACTCACCAAGAGAAGGAAAGAAAAAGCACAAATTAGCAAACTTAGAAATGAAAAGGGTGAAATCACAACAGACTCTGCAGAAATTCAGAATATTATGAGAAACTATTTTGAACACCTATATTCTAACATGATAGAGAATTGGGAAGAAACGGATGATCTCCTAGGCACATATAAAACACCAAAATTAAACGAAGAAGATATAAAAAGCTTGAACAACCCCATCACACACACAGAAATTGAAGCAGTAATAAAGGCTGTCCTTTCAAATAAAAGCCCGGGACCAAATGGATTCACAGCAGAATTTTTTCAGTGCTTCAGGGAAGCACTATCTCCAATCCTCCTCAAACTATTGCATAAGTAGAAAGTGAAGGAATACTGCCAAACTTATTTCTTGAGGCTAGCATCACCCTAGTCCTAAAACCAGACAAAGACTTAACTAGGAAGGAAAATTATAGACCGATATCTTTAATGAACATAGAGGAAAAAATATTTAATAAGATTCTGGCAAAGAGAATCCAACAAGTAATCAGAAAGATCATACACCATGATCAAGTGGGCTTCATTCCTGAGACGCAAGGCTGGTTCAACATACCTAAGTCAATCAGTGTAGTGCACCATATCCATAAAAGCGAAAACAAAAACCACATATCATCTCAACTGATGCAGAAAAAGCCCTTGATAAAATCCAGCACTCTTGTATGACAAAAACTCTGAGAAAAATAGGTATAGAAGGGCTCTACCTAAAACTCATGGAAGCCATGTATGTTAAACCTACTGCAAATATCATAGTAAACGGAGAAAAAAATTGTTCCTTCTCAAATCTGTTCTTGTTCTTCTACTTTATTTATTTATATCTGTTGTTAAATTTGTATAAGGGGGATTATAAGTTTATCTCATTAAGTGTGCAAATTTTATCCAATGCTATAAAACTTAAAACAGAAAAAATTGTTTTAGGGAAAGAGTGGAGAGAATAGTTTGAAAGTAGCAGGAAGGGGCAAAGATGGGCGCTGCCCTCAAAGGCCTTGCAAAACAAGCGCTGTAAGAACAGCAGATTGTACTGGTGAACCTAGTCAGAGTACCAACGTTGTGATTTGGCACCCCCAAATTCTCTATAACTGGATGTTGTGCAATGTTCATGGATCCACACGTTATGTTATGTCCATGGTCACCAAGGGTAGATTAAGGGCATGTGCTGGATCAGTGGTATGTAGTAGATTATTTGCATGTGGCACATTGTGGGGCTTGTGACATGGAAGTGGCGGATCACTGAGACATCTGGAAGGAGGGGCGCTAGTCCCACCTTCCTTGCTCATTTGGTTTCCTGTCCACCATGCCATGACCAGCTCTCCTGCTAGACCTCTGCCATGTGCTGTTGTCATTGTTGGCCACCCACGAATGAACTGAAGTCTTCTCAAACTTTGAGCTAAAATGCAAGTTTCCTCCATTAAGTCACGCATGTTAGGTATTCTGACAGAGCAATTAGAACATAACAAAGACAACTAGTTACCTCAGAAAGGTAAGTTTCTTGGAGAACCAGAATACGGAGAGAATGTTCAGAAAGAGTTGGAGATACAGAAACTGCCTTAACACTATCCCACAGTGTGTTTGGCAGGGCACACTAGGAAGTTCAAAGAGATTAGTACCATTGCTGGGCAGGGTATGATTTTGGTTAGTACCATTGCTGGTCAGGTTGAATGGCAGACAGAAAAGGCTGAATTTGTGTGTGTGTGTGTGATCCTCTGTGTCTACTTTCTGCGGAGGTGAGGAAGTCTGAGAGGATGGTTTGGCTAGTCCTGTTGATGGGTGGACCTACTCGTAGCTGCTGGTGATGGAAGCACTAAGTGTAGAGATGAGCACTCAGCTTCGCTGACCTCCACGGAAGCAGAGGGATAAGTTTATTGTCAGTGTCCAGAGGGTGCAGCTATGAACATCTGCTTGTACTCAGTTATGTGGGTTCCTGAAAGTAAGTGCAGAGAGCTGAAAGAAGCAGAAATCAGCTATTTCTCATAGCATTTGCAGTTCTAAGGACAAAATGCTATTTTATTTCTTATGCCTTAAGGACAGCCACATCGAGGGTGATAGTGGATAGGTAGAAACAACTGTACCCTGAAATTGTGTGTTTCTGGGATGAGACTGAAGTTTTATTGAGATATATAGAAGAGTTCTTGGTAAAAGATCAGTCAGTTGTCCTCATAAACATTTTCTACAGTTGAAGAGTCAGATGCAAAGCTGGAATATACACATTTTCCTGGAGACCGAAAAGGACGTTTCTCCAGTGAAACGATTAATGGAAAAACAGAAATTTGAAATCCTTCCTCGCCTTTCTACACTTAAACAGTGTCCTAAACTTCGTTTAAAAAAATGTTCATGGAAAGTTAGGATGTATTTTCTCCTTCTTGGTGTTCCCACCACTATTCTGTCTTTTGACCAATCCTTTCCTCTAATAAACTACAGTTTATTATAACTATGTGCATTGACAGGATGCTGTTCTAAAATTATATGAAATACTGACCAAAGTGCACTGATTTTTGCTTAAATTTTTGTCTAATGTATTCGACAAAATTTTTATTGCGGACAGAACTACTACATCCAATTACGATCCAATTCAGACATTGTTTCTATGTAAGACAAAGGACTAGTCTCTTTCATATACTCAATTTTTAGTATTTTAGAAACCATGTGCTAATTTCTATAAAATTTCTAAAGATACTCTTTTGATCACTGGCCTCTTCTGTCAACATATTATATTTATCTTTGAGTGAACTATAATGTGGCAATCAGATCAATATATTTGTATTCAGCCAACATTTTACAAATAGGAATGATGAAATATAGCCTCGCTGGCATAGAGGAATCATAATTTTGTGAAAAAATGAGTATTTGTTTCTCATATTTTCTAAACTGTATTGTATTATTTATCCTAGTGTACAAAAAGGAAACTAAAGAACAGGTTGATTAAAAAGTTCATCCCAGTATACATGAGGAGAATTTTTGTAGAACAGAGATTTGAGTCCCACAGACTGATATCTCAAGGTATTCATCAATACATTGTCCCAAATCCATTCCAAATGGAAGATCCCAAGTTACTCATAAATCATATTTTAATTTAACTCTATTCAAGTATACTGCTCACAACAGTGTTACAATTGAAAATATTATGCACATTTTATGTGCCAAGCCCTGGCATTATCACATATAAACTTCCTTTAAGCGTAAATGCAGTACAACGCAAAAGTAATTCTATTTTGCAGAAAGCAAAACAATTTAGTTGTCCAAAGTCACAGTTTCACGGAGCAGAGAGACTGGGAGTGTAAGACAGCCAGACCGCTAATCCTGCCATGTTGGTTAATAATTCAGTTCAAATGTCTCAGCAAGTATCCAGGAAACAAATACATTGTTTCCAGGTATAATAGCTGACATTTTATACCTTTTGGAAGCAATTATATAATTCCTGCACATACCTTTTGAGCAATGGATTGGTCATCAGTCTGTCAAATTCAAAATAACATTTTTTTGGTGATTTTATGCAAAACTCTAAAGTTAAACTATAAGACCTAATTTACACAAAAGCCCCAGAACATTCCCTGTTTTCTCCATCAGTGTTATGCTAGTGAGCACCGTATTATTCCTAACAATTTGATGACGGTGCTGAAGTGAACTAGTCCACTGGATTTGGAAGGCTCTCGGAGTTATGCCCTCTTGGAACCGTCTGCTTTGTCGTAGGAATGTCAAAGCTGGCAACTCTCAGATGGTAATTTGTTTCTCCATCTGGCCCATACATTTAGAGTCCTTGCGAAGAAAGGATTGCATACTATGCAAGAAGGCCTCTCCTTTTGAGGGTTGCCAGGGTATTTTCTCCAGGAAGGCACCTTTATGTTGGGCTTCTGTGGCTGCCAGGTGAAAGGACTGCCAGGCGGAATTACAAGAAATCTTACACAGGTTCAAAATTGAAAGAAAATAAATATAATCCAAAACCTGGTGCTTCCACAGTAAGCACGGCAAATTAGTTATGTTTTGGTGATTACAGCTCAGACATTGACCGGCCTTAACACATGCTGGTGTATTTCTTTGCTTGGTCACAAGGCCACACCTAATATAGAAGTAGAGAATGATAAGGGACAACTGCACAGGGGTGAATGTTAGTCATCGCTATCAGAGCTGCCAGCTCTTCTTCATTGAAAAAGTTTATCTTTGCAATATCCTATTCCTTTTGAAATCACAGGTTACATAATCTGATTTATCACCCAGATGAGTAATGTAGATTTGTATTGTTTCGTAATTTACTTTGAGACAGAAATACGATTTGCAGCTTTTAGGGGAATTCATTTGTCCAAGTTTTTGCTTGTTATGGTTGGAAAATTTATTAACCTAATATTGTAATCTGAAAAATTAATATTGCATCATTTTCTCAATCAAGAAATAGCTAGGAGAAAATTTTAGAGAAAACAAGAGAATGGTTTTAGAGAAAAGCAGAAAAGTGTATGGTGTTTTCTCTAAACACTGCAATCTCTTACACGTAAGCATTTCAGAAGGTGTATGGGCCTCTGGTCAGACTGTGTTTCTCTGGATGAGTTACGTACCTACGCAAACTCTGTTTTCTTAACTTAGGGAAGAGGGTGACATCATTTGTGGAAATCCTGTATTAAATGAAAGGTCCATGTAAAGAAGTACTAATAGCTTCTGGTTTTTAGGAAGTGATGGTCACATCTACTTGATCCAAATCCAGGTGCATATGTTATTGGCTACATACAAATTTCCCACATTCTAAAATGTTATGACTTGTTTCCATAAGTCAGTGGAATGCACCTTTGGGAGTCATTAAATGAAACCTTAAAATTAGCACATATTATTCCCAGAGTTTGTTTTCAATGTCTTTGGTGATTCTCCTGCTCCTGTTCTATATTTCTTTGTGTTGATTTAATAACTTTTAATATAGACACAGAGATAGGATTTGTAAGCTATGTTTATCAGTTTATAATCAATATTCATAACAAACAATTAAACGCAGGATGTAAATAGAATGGTTGTGGGCCTAAGAAGAATTGGGTAACAAGAGTTGTTATAAAGTTTTCAATGCTCAAAATTTTAACTTCTTGGTTGATTTGATTGACTCTTTTCCCAAATCAATGCTGAAGTCCTCTGCGCTGCCAGGACCTCTCAACATGATCATCTGGGGAGGGCAAATTTTTGCACAGAAGATGAGTTAAAAATAGAACAGAATGGTCCCTGAATCTATGTAACAAGTGTCCTCCTCAGAACAGAAAGATTAAACACCGAAACTTGTAAAGAGAAGATAATACAAACGCAGGAAAGAAACGTGTAGTACGTGGGGCCTGGAGACTGGGCAAAAAGTACACTGGTGTGTGTACGAGCCAAGCTCTGCTGGTGACTATTGATCTCAGAAGGAGCCAACGCTGTTGACACCTGAAACTTGTAGTTCTAGACTCTAGAACCATGACGCAGCCAATTCCTGGCGCAAACCCTCCTGTTCCTGGTACTCTGTTATGGTAGCTCGAGCAAGTGCATACAGGATGTAGCAGCTTTCAACACTGCACTTCAAGCTCCCTAAAAAATCAGTAATAGTCATCTATTTTTATGCCTCCTTAGGAAGAAATCCTACACTTCCAGGAATAATCTGAGACATTTTATTTTAGTTACAGAAATGACCCAAACTGATAACATTTAAATGTAAAATGCATAGCAGATTAAATGATTATATTAGCAAAAGTAAGTTTTATGTGAAGTCTGTTGCCTCCAAGCATCTACTCTTACATTTTTTTTTTGAAAATCTGTCTTTGTAATCGTGCTACTAAAGTCTGCATATGAAGATGTGTCCATTTTTATACTTCTTGTTGTACTAGTTGTTACCAAATACTGTTTATCTACAAGTGGCAAGTTTTTTTTCAGTAATGAGGGATTTGAAAAGTCAGTGAAGTTTTTATGCAATTGCCACTGGCAAACATATAAAGTGTATATATATATATATATATATATATATATATATATATATATATATATGTAGGTAAGACCAGGGCCAAGAAAATTGGAATGGAAAATAGTCTTTTCTATGTATATAAAATCTTAACTTGTTCGAATTTACTATCTGTCTATGTGTCTTAGAGGAACTCATCTTTGAGTTTGCACTCCTGTGATTCCCGTTGTATCTCAGTTGATGTGGCGGCAGGTTATTGACTTGCCATACATAAGTTCTTGAGCCATTCCGCTAGCAAAACTATCACATTTGTTCACACACACACACACGTGCACACACACACACACACACACACGCACACACACACACACACACACACACACACAAATCAGGAGACTGACTCTCAAATCATGAACGTTACATATGAGCATCATTTCTTTCTAGGTTTCTCCTTCTCTTCCACTTTTCTTCCATTTATAGTGCGGCAATGAAGCCTTTCTGTCATACAAATATCCTCCCAGGAGCAATTGACTGTGCGTCTGACCAGGGAGGACCGTGTATGGACTCTAAATCAAGGTCCTTTATTGCACCCAAGAGATGCTGCTGAGAACTTTTCAAGGCCAGAGTACACAAAACAGAGATCAAAAATCCCGTAGTTTTTCAGTTGCTAGTTTGAATCTTTTTTTTTTTTTTTGTGATGAGGCATTCATTTTCCCAATTTTCTCAGCTCAGATGGAACTCTATGGATACAAGTTCCCTTCTGCTGACATGGCATATAGTTATGACGTAAAAACTCGATGCTGCTTATTATTTCGGACAATCAGGCTTTGTGACACATTTTTCATTTGCTGCCATTAGGGTAATATCTCCTTGTGCTGTGTTATAAAAAGTTAAGCGTCCATTTGGCCTCCTAAGTATCAGGTGTGCTTTATTTAATTTAGGATATTTCAGTTGATTTTTTTATATACTAGTGCAAAATGTCATGCCTTTGGATGTCTTGAATTTTGATGATGTAGTATTTAATATTATTTTAATTATTGGCATATATTCAAGTCTTGGTTCTTCAACTACAGATTGAGGTTGGCGATTAAGATAGATTAGTTAGAAATATATTAAAAGCAATAAATAAGAAAATAATTTTTGGAGTCTGCACAAGGGTTTTTGAAGACAAGATTTAATTTTGATTAAAGTTGATTAATCAGCTTGTTTTTTGTGGATCAAGATTTCAATGTCACAATTAAATTTGTGTCTTTTCAGAGTTCCTGAAGACTTGTCTTCTATCAATGTTTGAAATCTTTTTTGATTTCTGTGTTTAATTTAAAATGAACATTCATACCAGATAAAATTTATAATTTTAGATATGCTTGCTTACCTAATTGTTATGATATAATTTGGTAAGTTTAATTTTTCTTGAATGAATTTTTTTCACACCTTTATAAAAATCTAGCCGGCCCATAAAAATGTGGGTCTCTTTTTGCACTCTATTTTCTTTCATTCATCTAATTGTTTATCTTAATATTATTATGCTCTATAGATTATACATTTCCAAATCTGCTGGTTTGAGTCCTTTGATTCTTTATTTTAAAGTTTACATTGACTTTGCATATTAGTTTGTCTGTTAGAATTAGTTTATTAATTTGTATTAAAAATAGCAAAGTAGCTGGGGTATTGATTCAGGTTGTATTGAATGTATAGATAAATGTGGGGAGAATTAATATCTTAATAGTATTCACTTTTTTGAACAATTAGCTTTCTATATGTCTCCATTTATTACCTATTTAATTTCTGTCAGCAACATTTTATAACTTTCATTATGTGACTTCTTCAAATTTTGTCAGTATTATCCTTAAGCACTTAATATATTGCAATTTAGTACTTAATACTTATTAATAGCATTAAGTATCAATTTTAACTTATTGTAGTTTGTTGCTTGTTGGAGAAATCCCTTGATGTTTCCCTATTGATCTTGTATTTCACTTGATAAATTGTACAAATATCACATTAATTCTGATAACATTTTTGTAGATTGTTCTGTATTTTCTATAGAGACATTCATGTCATGTGTGAATGGTGACAGTTGTACTTTTCTCTTTCTTGTGTGGATGAATTTTATTTCTTTTTCTCACCTTATAATTGGTAGAATCTCTAGTATTGTAGTATGTAGGAGTGAGTAGATATGTTTGTCTTATTCTGAAGTAGGGGAAAACGTTCAATTTCTTTCAATTTTGAGCATAATATTAAGAAATATAGAGATTTGTGTTAGATGTCCATTGTTAAATTTTAAAAATCTTCCTATTTTGCTGTATACTTTCCTTATTCAAGGCTCAACATTGAATTTTGTCATGTACTCATGGTGAACTTATTGAGATATTCTATATCTACATATGAACCTATGTAGCTTATAAATGACATTGATTGTCAAATTTTTAAATAGCTCTACATTTTTAGGATAAACCCCAACTTGTCACTTAGAATTAGCTTTTTTATATTTTTGTCTTTCATTCATTACAATTCTGTTTAGGAATTTTACTTTTCTATAAGGAATGCTAATTAGCTGGTTTTGTTTCTTCAGTTTTCTGGCTTGGAGAGTGTTATGTATTAGAATGTTCTGGAAAAACTTTGAATTCCTTGAGTCAATAAGAGGCAGGGCCTGTGGGGAGGAAGAGATCTCTAAGTCCTGACCTGGAAGAGTTAGGAAACAGAAAACATTACCAGCAGTTCACAAATCAATTGAAAATGTGAGCTATAATAGACATTTCCTTTTCAGACTGAGACCTGTCTCCCCAAGACAGGGACAAGGAAAGGAAAGGAGGCTGCTCCTGCCCTTCCTCTCAGCACCGCACCAGAGATTTTAGCCTGTGCAAAGGCCAGGAAACAGACTGAAAAACAAAGAAAAGTATGCCTATCAGTAACGCACTGGCTACCTAGAAACTCCTGTAGGACAAACCAATAAATAAATAAATAAATAAATAAATAAATAAATAAATAAATAAATAAAACAAACCTTTCCTTTCTCACGTTGTGCATTCTGCTACTCTGTCCCAGCAATAAAAAGTTACTAAGACCGATAATCAGATAGCCTGGTCTCAGAGAATTAGTTATACCTTATCATTGTTCTGAAATGAATTTAGGATACCAGTATTACTATTTCTTTTTCTATTTTTTTGTTTTAATTGTATCATCTTGTATTATAGTTCTGACATTTCTTTGTGTAATTTTCTGAGCTTCATTTTTAAATTAAATTTTAGCCTCTTTAATAAATGAAACTATGACTATTTTTCCTTGAGTTAGCACAAGTGTGATGAGGAAATTAGTTCTGTGTAATTTAAGTATTGTATAAATTGGCATAAAGTTGTTAATAAATAATATCTTTTATTATCAAATACTTATAGAATCTGCATTAATGCCATCTTTCTCATTTCTGGTACTGAAAATTTGTATTTATCCTCTTTTTCCCTGATATCTCACACTATAGGTTTATTAATTTATCGATTTTCTAAAATGACTACATTTAAATTGTCTTTGTTTTCTGTATTGATTTTTTTCAATAAAATCTATTTTCTCTGATTTTCTATTGACAGCTTTTTCACCATACTTCCTTTAAAATGCTACCCCACTGTCTCCCCAAATCAAAATTTTAAAACAAGAAGAATGTTTTATCTTTATTTCATTCCTCTATATCAGTAAGTCTTTATATGCCAAATTAAAGATTTTTATTCTCTCACTGGTTTGAAGAACTTAATTTCAGTGCACATTGGTAGGCTTGTCTGTTTCTGAGCTTTTGGAACCTGGATTCACATATTTTCAAATTTGAGAAACTCTGTACATTGTATTCAACTTTTTTCTCCCCCTTTTCATTTTTCTAAACTTAAGTTAAAAGTATAAATGCCACTTAAATTTTCCATGTATACTACGGATGCTGTCTTTCTCTTCCGAGTTTCCATTCTGGACAGCTCCTATATTCTTTTGGGTTAGGTTCATCCTAGGTCTTTACTTTTTTTTTTTTTTTTTTTTTTGAGGCTAGAGACAAGGATTGTTTTTCTTATCTGTTCCCCAGTGATTTTGCTTTTAGTGTACAAGAATGCTTTTTTTGGAATAATTTTGTCTTCTGCAACTTGGCTGAGTTTGTTGATTCATTCTAGGAGTCTTCTGGTAGGGCCTTCAGTGTGAAAATTTGTGTCATCTTCAAGTAAGGGTAACTTAACTTCTTCTTTTTTTCCACTGCATATGCTTTTATTTCATTTTCTTGCCCAATTGTCTGGTTAGACTTTTGAGTACTATATTGAATATCTTTAAGTTTACTAACCTTTTCTTCTCCAGTACCTAACATTTAATATGCCAATAATTCTATCAGGTATATTTTTTATAATATCCTTTGTAGTTTCCATCTTTGGAAGTTTAATTTTTAAGTATTTTAAATATTTCTTTAAAATGTAAAATGTATACTAAGCCATGCTGTTTTTATATTTCAGGGTTTTTTTTTTTTGGGGGGGGGCGTAGCTTGAGTAATTTCCTTACACAATTTTTCTTATCAGTTCTCAAATGAATCCTTCATCTGGACACTTTCCCAAACACCTTTTTTCTCTCAGGTTCTCTCATCTGTGGAACCGTTTTGGGTTAATTCTATGTGTTTTGTTACCCTATAAAATTTCAGTTCTGCCTCCTTAAAGAGTTGGTGAGACTGTGCCTGGTTTACTTTTTGTTCCTTTTTTTTTTAACCTGATAAGTCTGAAGTAATATGTGAGAGATATTGTAGACTTCATCTGACTCCCATCTCTGAGATAACTTGCCTGATACCAGCATTCTTCTTTGCTTGGTGCCTAATATCATATGAATCCTTTCACACGTATTTTATTTATTCTTGGTTGCTTCAGAGAAGAATGTAAATCTGCCCTCTGGTATTTCATCACTGTCAAAAGTGACATTTAAGATAGCGTATTAAGTAGAAAATGAATTCCAGTCTGGATGTTACTTAAGAGAATATTTTGCCTGAAGTTTACCCAGATCTAGAAAACACCAGGATTCTTGTTTAGAAATGAAATGAGAGCGAATGAATTTTTCTTAGAAACCTTGAAACTAGTTACAGCTTAGTGTCCTGCCTTGGCCTACAAGAAATCAGGGTGGAGCAAAGGAGAATTGAGCAATAATTTTATTATGAAAATCATAGTGTATTTAGTCTGCTTTTCCTTTTTGTCTGGTTTTCATGCTAATCTGTACTAGTGTGGGATTCCAGATCTGCTTGGGACAGGGATGTCCTTGTTCCTTATAACTCCTGGGTGTAGATGGGGGTGTGCAGGAGGCAGATCTACTATTAAATGAGTTAGAATGAGTAAAAATGAGATAGGTCAAGTAGACTGAAGCTGTAGTCAGTTTTTGAAGGTTATTGATGAAGTTAGAGACAATTTCATAAGGGAAAATAAATTACTTCATAATAAAACTAATCCATCTCAGAGTTCATAGAAGTGTGAATTCCCTTAGTATGCTCTTACGGAGGTGAAAGTGCTGTGACCATGGGATATTTCACTGTCGAAGGCACTGGGAAGAACCAGTAACGCTGGTAGAAGCAAGTCAAATTCCTCCACTTGGAGCATGACAATTTTAGTCTCAAATGTCAGAACTCTAGAAAAATGTCACCCTTTCAGGAATGAGGAGGAAAGAGGATGTGAGTGCCCTGGAATGTCAGCTCAGTCCCTGGACCTCGCGAGGATGCCTGACGCATGTGCTGGTATCCAAGCCCATCCCTGCTGCAGAAGCTGTGTTTTGAATTATTTTTCCTGTAGATGTGTTAGTTCTTTTTTTCCAGATTGAAACTTATTTTATTTTCCTCGCTAGGGCCCATTTTATTATTTCGAGACTTTCCATTTCAGAATCGTCTGCAAAACACATCAGGACCCTGTTTACTTTCCTGCTGAGGTCGCTGAGACACAAAACTAAATGGGCATTGACAAAAGAGTTGTTTCCCTTTTCTGATTGGGAGCAAAGCAATCAACAAACATTTATTAGCTATCGTTCAACATGTCCAGACCTTGCATAAGTAGCATAGGTAATCTAAACAGTGGAACCCCCTTGCCGTCTCCCTTGAGAACGCGTTAGCAAAACAAGGGGTAAGTCATGTGCGCACACACATGTTCTGTCCATTGGGTCTCTACCGCAATCTTTCTGTCTCAGGAGCGAGAAGACAAAACACCACAAAGCTCAGACACACCGAATTTTGACATGCAGTACAGGATTGTGTGGAGAGTGGAAAATATCCATGTGATTGAAAGGTTTTTTTCCCCATTTTATTGTTATGTACGGATGAAGTGCATAGTGTTTACATTGATCTTGAGTATTTTGTGTATATACATATTGTGGCAAAACAACACACCCTTTCCCTTCCCCTTTTCAACCCTCCCACCTCTTCCCCTCCCCTTCAATTCTCAATATTCCCCTCAATTAGTTCTATAAAATAATTGTGATCTTGGTTTCTCATATTAGAGAAACCGTTTGATACGTAACCTTCCCCTTGTGACTCACGTCACTGAGCATGATGATCTCTGGTTGCCTCCATTTATCTACAGAAGCCTCCCACCTATCTGTCTTTAAATGTGTGTAAATACCACAATTTATGTATCCATTGGTCTGTTGATAGGTACTTTGGTGTCTTCCATATTTTAGCTATTGTTAGTTACGCTGCTATGAACATGGGTATGTGTGTATCTCTGTTACATATTGTTTTTAAATTTGGAGAGTATTCCTAGAAGAGGTATCGCAGGATCGAAGGAGATGTTTATTTCCAATAATTTGAGGGAATCCCGTACTTCTTTCCGTAGTGATTGTACCAGTTTACATTCCCACCAGCAGTGCATGAGGGTTCCTCTTTTCTTAAGCCTCTCCAGCACGGACTGCTGTTTGTGTTTTTGATACATGCCAATCTCTCTGGAGTCAGATGGTATCTTAGTGATGACTGAAAAGTTTTCACAGGGGAAGTAGAACATGTCTCCCAAACATTTATTTATAAATTCACTCTGTTGTTGTCAAAGTCGTTATGAATTTATTCTATGAGAGAATTTATTCTTTGAGAGAAATTTTCTTGATGGAGAAACGGTTAAGGCAGGTCATGCCATCACCAAGCTTTTAGCCCACAAGAAACAAAGAATATCACAATAAAATGTAACAGATTGGCTTGCAAACGTTTTTACATTTTTATGATGGGTTGCCTTTTTTAACACTAAAAGTCAGAAAAGCAAGATGTGGTCTCTCTCTCTCTCTCTATCTATCTATTTACTTTTATTTTTATTTATTTTTGAGACACAGTCTTGCTCTTGAACCCAAACAGATGGAAAGTTTTCTACCACAGCTTCTAGAGTGCTGGAATTACAGGTTTGATCCCAAGCCTTGTCTTTATGTGGATAGAGACTCATGCTCAGAAACTTGAGCTTGCTAGGCAACTGCTTTAAACCACTTTAAATGCTGACCTATTCCTTCAGCCCCTATAATTTGTTTTCTATTCATTTATTCACTTATTTAGAGTGAAAATTGGTCTAAATATTGCATTAATATTAAGATTAAGACTTATACTCTGATTTTCAGAGTTCAATCTAATGTGAAAAAATACAGCAAAAATAAGTAGCGCAAAATAGAAAATGATTGCTATTTTTAAATCTCATTTACATTTGAATAACAACGTGACTCTACAAGTAACATTTAAAATATTTATAGGAAGGAGTCTTTGATCAAGAATGTGGGTAAAATGTGAGGTCTTATCAGGGCCTGAGGAACAGCCATATCTTTTGAAGAAGATTATGTAAATGACAACCAATATTTACCTTTCTCCTGGGAACATCTGGATAACATGGTTAATATTCAGAAAAATATCCTAGCATTAGCAGTAACAGTTTATGTTTCCAATATTTAGTTTATTGCATGCCCTAGTTAGCAATCTTAAGTTACAAAATCTTATATAGTCTTTTCAACCATTGTATTAGATAGCTACATTACTTTTCATATGGCTAAACATAAATTCAATTTCAGGGATACCTAAGATTAAGGCCAAAATTGAAGAAGCAGGTGTTACTATGGTACCCAAGAAATCTTTCTTTGTATAATGGCCAAGTGGTTCTTAACTGACACTGCGAATTAGAAATGCCAATGGAGCCAAAAGATAATACTGTTACAGTTTTCTGAACTCCCTATCTCCCAGGCTTTGTGCCAAGGCCTCTGATACAATTCAGACTCTCAGTTCACAGTGAAGCACTGGCACTTTTGGCACTCAGGAAAATCTTTGTGGAATTTAACTAAGATGGCAATAGACATTCATAGACAACTATTCATTCAATCATTATTTATCCATTTGAAATAATAATACGAAGAAAATTTCTATGTGTATCTTAGACATCAGAATTTATCGAGGCTCCCATGTGACCCTATAAACCACTCAGACTTGGAGACTAAATTTTTGGAATAAATCTTTCCCAGAACAGAGAAGAAGAATATTTCACAAACAGGTGAACAACCAATTATGTAACATAATTTCATGGTCCTGGTCAGAATTCGTAGATAATTTCTAGGAGCTAAAACATAAAACCTGTACCAGGAAATAAAAAGTTGCTTGTTGCCATGAATTTTCTTACAATAGTCAGAACCTATACTGTTTAAGCAGGTTGTGGCTTTCTGTCAAGTGTTCGAAAATGGAGAAAGAACTAAATGTTACTTGTTCCAAGTCCGTGGGAAAAACTTTCTTACATCATGAATTCAATGTATATATACAAATTGTTGAAAACACCTCTCATCAAAGGGGATAAACACAGCTTCATTCTGAATTGGGGGAGCCTGGCAGAACGAAAAGACACTAAATATTTTTAGGTGCCAAAGGAGTCCTATATGTTAACATTTTTGGTTTCAGTGAATACTGAGATTACAACTCTTTCATCCCACGGTTTCTTATGCCTGAGAACACACCTCAGAAACACACATAAATTCCTGAAAACATACGTGAAATCATATATGATTATGCTGCCTGTCCTCAGTACCATCTGTGAACTATAAATAAAATTTTCAACATGCACGACAACTGTTTTAATTTAGAATTTTGAAAAAAAAATCTGGTCTATGAATTGACCAGTAGAGTGAGGAGTTCTAGCTGTACGTATCTAGGAATAGATACTCAGGAACGAAGGAAGTGTGTAGGAACTGTTCTATATTTGGCTAAACAATTTTCCTAGTTTCTACAATTCTTTTCATGAAAACTTTTCTTGTTGGTACAGAAATGCCATGTGGTGATGGAGAAGGGAACATTACTGCGGGAAAATACTGTGTTTCTAAAATTGTATAAGAGATACAATGTCTTTTCAAATTCAATGCAGGATTAAGATAATACTTTTCTCTTAAGACATAATCTTGCTTTAAGAAACTACACCTTCTCTGAAATGTTGCAAATAAGTTTAACATTTTAAAAAATATTCATTGAATTATTTCTGTGATTTGCAGAGCTTTCAATTTCAAGCCAAATGCTTTTGCTTAACAACTGAGACTGGTTTAGGAAATATAACTTTTGACCTCTTAAATCTAGTGACCTTTTTGCTCTCCGAGTTTCATGCCACACATTTTAGAAGCAGAGACCTATAAAACGTGTATTCTGCATTCCTGGAAGCAAAAGTAGCAAAGAGTCTTTCCTGAGGCTAGTAAAGAGCATGTTTCTTAATAAGAAAATGACTGTTTGAACAGTACAATAGATAAAGTCATTTCCTGCTTGTGCTTTGCAAGTGGCTGTTATTATCTGAGGCACTGATTTCACCTCTGACACTTGCCTCTGTCCACATTAGAAATGTTCCCTTAACATCTTTTCTCAATGAATTGAGCTTTTGGCATCCTTCTGGCAAGTGATCATTGAAAAGGCATGGAGACAAGACTCGAGTAAGTAAAATCAGAAATTCAAATGGCAACACTGTAGCTGATGCTGCAGAAATACAAAGAATCATAAGACTCAGATGGACAACAAACAGTTGAACAACCTGGAAAAAATGAATACTTTCCTAGACTCTGACAACCTCCCTAGGATGAGTCATAAAGAAAAAATCTAAACGTATCAGTAATGAATAAGAAGACTGATCAATAATAAAAAATTTCCTATCAAAGAAAAGTCTAGTATTTGGTAATCATTTGAGTTTCATAAAGCATCTAAAGAGCTAATACCAATTCCCCAATTCAAAAAAAAAATCAGCTAGCAAGGAGTGCATCTTATTTTATGAGTCTAGAAGTATTCAGATATCAAGACTGATCAAAACTAAAAATTTTAGCCATTATCTAGTATCTTCAATAAAATACTAGCAAACAGAATTTGGCACTGTATAACAGATCATTCACCATGAACAAATAAGATCTATTCCTGGGATTCAACATTTCCAAATCAATAAATATGTTACTCTTCATTAAAAGGATCAAGAACAAAAATTATATGATGATCTTATAAGATACAGAGAAATTACTTTAAAAAAATCAACGTCTGTCATATGTGGAAGCCTTAACTCCCAATGCAATTGTGTTTGGAGATAGAACCTTTAGAGACTTGAGTAAGGTTACAAAATAAAAAAGGCAAAAAGGTGGACCATAATCCCATATTGTTGTCTTGTAAGAAAGGAGATATCATGAACGTGTGTGTGTGTGTGTGTGTGTGTGTGCGCGCATGTGTGTGTGTGTGTGTGCACACGTGTGCATGCGCGCGCGCGCACATGAGCACAATGAGAGGACATAGGGGGAGTGAAGCCATCTGTAAGCCAAGGAGAGAGGTCCTAAAAGAAAACTAAAAACAAACACGCGAACAAACAAAATATGCTGTACTTTAGTCTGCAATTTTCAGCCTCTAGAAATGTAAGGAACACAAGATCTGTTGTTTTATTTACCCAGTCTGTGGTATTTTGTAGAATTAACTCAAATAAAATAAAATAAGGCTTTTAAACAATTATTGAAACTGTTAATTACAGTTTCCTTTTGAAACACGATACTCCAATATTCTCTGACAAGTCTTTTTTACCTACTTTTACCTCTTGTCCAGGTAATGTTTTCTCTGCCTTTTCTTTACAAAGGACGTTATTTCTTTAACTTTGAAAGTAATTTATTTTTAATGATGAAAAGTCAGAAAATACATTTTTAGTTATGAAAATATATTTGTAATATCATAAAATGAAAACAATTTATACTTGTATACTCACACCTATATGTGTAAAGCACATAGATATACAAACACTGTCTTCGTGGAAAACTTCCTTTCTGTCCTCTCACTTGTGCTTTCTTTAAGGGTCTTGCTGGTTCTTCCCCTGGGGCATCTCTGCCTATCTTCGACATTTGCCACTTTCTGGGAAACCTTTTTAATGCGTTTTCCCTTTTTTTCCCAATTTTTTTATGATAATGAGTTTGTGACACATAACAATGCCTTTCCCGCCTGAGGAGTGCGTGCACATACGTGTTGCATGTTCGTCATTTCCCCCCGCCTTCCTCCCCTCTCACCTCCTCCTACATGTCCTCTCCCTCTCTACAAAATCTATTTCCCTGTTCCCTATCATCACTCTATTTTGAATCTTTTATTTATTTACTTATATTTTACTTGTTTATACATTATGCACCTCACAAAGAAATTATGCAATATTTGAGCTTAATTATCTGATTCTAATTGGTCTTAAGAATAATGGTCTTTAAGTGCATCCATTTTCCTAAAGATGCCTCAAACTTGTCTTTCTTTTTGTGATAACAGGACTCCACTGCGTATATGTGTCCCATTTTCTCTATCCATTCATCTGTTGAAGGACATATCAGCAGTTTCAAGTATTTAACTATTATGACTTGCACTGGTATTAATGTGATGATGCACGTATCACTACTATGTGATATCTTTAACCCTTTATAAAGATACAGAAGAGAGAGTCGCAGCTGAATCAAATGGAATGTCTATTTTCTGTTTTTTGAAAAATCTTCATCCAGATTTCCACAATGCTTGTGCTAGTGTAGAGCTCCAGTATCAATTAGAAGGTTCCTTTTATCCACACCCTTGTATGCATTTGTAGTTTTTCTTTTTTCTTTTTTTAAATTTGAGGTCAGTCTTGTTAAAAGCAATTACTTCTTACTAGAGTGAGATGGGACCTCAGCATTGATTTGATTTGTGTTTCTTTAATGGCTAAATGTGCTGAACATTTTTTTTTTCATGTATTTAGTAACCATTTATGTTTCTTCTTCTGAAAACTGTCTAGCTACCTTTCTTTTAAAGGAATCTCTGGTGGACACTAACTCCAGGTCTTAGGTAGTTCCTGTGTGCTTGTGCGTTCTTGGGTTTCAGAACCATCCAATAGCTGATGATCATGAAGATTTTCCCCGAGCTTTAACCCTGTATTTGATCTCCTATTGACCTCTTTACTTTAGTGATTTTCAGCTGCTCCAAGATTAAGATGTTTAAAGCAAGCTTACGACGTGCCCCAAGTTTATTTGGCTGGTGTTTTCTCATCTGAGAATCACCGTCTACTTAACTGTCCAATAAATTAGCTTGGTACTCATCTTTAACTCCCTTTTCTCTTTCAATCCTAGAATTAACCAGTAACCAAGTGTCACGAATTTTGTTTTAAAACATGTTTTAAATCTTTGTACTCACCTCAAACCCCAGAACCACCAAGCTCAGGACTGGCGGGCAATATTAGATTCGGAATCAGGTTCCATGCATACAGTATTCCTAGTCTCTGAAATCTCATCCCAGTATAGCTATAGTGGTTTTTCTAATCTGTGAATATTGTTGTCATATGCCTGTGGGGAGAAGGACATATTTAATGCATTTTGCCTTTTGCTTTGAGAACTAATCTCAAGCTTCTTAATATGCCTTTAAGAAGTCTGGTTTCTGCTCAATAATTTCTTTTTTTAAACTTCTTTTTTTCTCTCTATCTACTTTATGCTTCTATCCAGTTCTAGTCTTCATCCGTGCCTACACTTGGCTTTCCTAAAGGTTTTTAATTTTTGCCAATTGTACACACATACCTCAGGTGCCACCGAGACTGTCTGGAGTTCTTCACTGATGGATCCTTGTCTTGGATTTGCACACCAAACCAGAGGAATCACCACTGCTGTGCACACTCAAAGCATTCTGTACTGTACGTATCATAGCACTCAGCACCATTTCCCAATATTTCAATTGGTTGCCTTAGCTCATTATAACATTGTCAGTGCCTCTGCCACACAGGGCTATTCTGGGTGACTACTAAGTAATCCTGACTGAATAAAGGCGTGAAACTCACGGAAGTTGTGCTCAAGAAACAAGAGAAATGGTCTACCTTGTCTTAGAGGGATCTACTATGCAAGCCTATGATATGCAACTTGCAAAGACAAAAGAAAAGACAGCCATGAAAAAATAAGTTAATAGTAAATAAATGAGACTTTAAGCCAAACCTTGAAAAAGACAAGTGAGTTTAAATTACATTAAACTAGTAAAAGATTGTACACGATCCTAAATTTTAATAAAACTCTCTACATCTGAAGAAATTTTACTTTTTCTTAAATGGCATATCAGACTGTGTGTGGCCAGGGATTCATAATCTGTTCATTCTGGATGACTTATGTGATATTTACAGTGTTGTATTAAGATATGAAACAGCTACAGTGGAAATTTGGAAGTGTTCACCTGTTAATCTGCAGTTCAGCTGTGAAAGTACTAAGGTTGGAATTTTACTTTCTTCTCAAATAGTTTTGACTTCTCAAGCTCCAATGACTTCCTTGCAAAGCTCATTTAAGATTCTCTGATTTTTACATTCCTGAAAATCTTCCCAGAGGCACAATTTTCAGATTCTTCCCTAACATTATCCTTTGCAAATTTTACAAGACATTTTTATAATACTTGGGTATTTCTGTATTTCTGCACTTTTGTCCAAATGGATTTGCGTTCTTTTTACGAATAATGAGTTATACCTAAAAAGAGGTCTTGGAGGTTATCTTGCAGGAATATGCCCTTTTCAGTTAAATGATTTGCCAGCGTTGGCCTGGGCTTTTCCAGGGACTTGGCACTTTCTTTTCTAAGGGAATTGTTTTCTAATTGAAAACGTTTTTCAAATTATGCCTCTGCATTGCTAATGCCTACTTGCTGGTCTTAGCATTTTCCTTTGTAGCAAAATTGATTAGCCATAAGGCAACATTTCCAATTTTAAAAGCTAACTCAATTAATTTTATAATTAAAATGGTGAAGTCAGTGTTTTTTACTATAACTCTCTTGTTCTCTGTGCCATTTTTTCTATCAACTCACATAGTCAGAAAATTTGCACAATGTGAATATTGCTTTTTTATCTATAGTCATCCCCTTTTAATTTCAATTTGATATTACTTAATGCAGATGATATTCTCTGGCCAATCTTCTTTTTTTGGATTATAAGCTGAAAGTCTTTAGTTCTTAACTCTTAACTGAGCATTATTATTTACCTTTGAATTCTGTCCTGGCTGCTCGTCTCAGAACTCTCTCTCTCTCTCTTGCTCTCTCTCACCCCCCATATTTTTTTCTAAAGAAACTTATGGATTTAAAACAAAAACCAGTGAAGCTCGAATGTTAATAACTAAACGCGGTTTGTAAATTATCCCCAACTTGATACCATACGTACAATAGTGAACTCACAGGCTTAGACAACATCATGACTTCATCTACATGTCCCACCTATTGAGTGTTACTGCTGGGACCAACACCTACAGCATTGTCTTTTAATTAAGAATTCAGATTCCATGATAAAGATTGGGTTCCAATTTAATTACTAATAATTCAATTTTTCCTTCTTTTGTTAATTCATCTTCTGAAACCTGCTGAGAACTTTGAAAATTATATTCAATCTTCTGATAGCTATCCTACCAAGATGAGACAGTTTTGAAGCATAATTCTGCTCAAATGGAAACACATATTTAAATCTGAAAAATACAAAATCACTATATCTTGTGACAGAAAAGTGGCCAATGTTCACTTCATCTACAAGATTACTCTTAATCATTCATGTAACACAGATTATTAGAAGGTAAAACATATCTAACCAGCAACTCTATTATTTTAGCCCATTAAGACATTTTACAAGAATTCGCAACTAAATGTCAAATTACCTTGCCAGAATAAATTCCATTAAATTTGACGTACTACCTTAATCAAGTAGTAATTTGCTTTGTTATAATTTTCATGCAAAATTAATTTTCTTATAAGTAGTATCTATTATACAGTCTTGCCATTATTGCTCGTCTTCTTCCTTAAGAAAAATCTGTGAATTTGTTTATATTGTTTTGATTATTTTTGACAATAGTCAATATATTTTGAGCTCTCTTTCTGTAGTGCTTGCCACTGTGTGCTTTTACCCTTCTCGGCTAGTTTTCTAGCCATCTGTGACATGGACTCCTCGAAACAATTGCTTTTGACTAATCTTTGTTTTAATATCAGTATTTATTTTTATTATCTAGAAAGCAAACATCAAGGTATTGGGTCATGAATAGGATACTATTATTTATAGTAATAACTACTTTAGTTCTTGGCATCCCATTCTTCCACAGTCAAATTGATGCAATGAGAACCAAAAAGAACCTGTATGCGCAAAGAAACTTTTGCACTTCAGTGGAGTAAGCCCAAAGCTATAAGTATAGAGTTTATACACGGTACATAATGTCCCTCATTTCCTGAGCCAGAAAAAGAAACTCTGCTCCTTAAAGCTGTATTTTGAAGATCAAGAGATAGCTCTGGAACACATTCCTTGAAAAGTAATCAAAGAGCAAGAGATAAAATACTTAAATATCTTTCACTATCTTTGCTATCTACATAGTTATCTTTAACTTCTAAGACTTATTTTTGGGTCCAGGTTCTAGTTTTCTTTTGTTTAAATGCCCAAACCATACAGTATTATAAAAATATTCACTGTACTGTTCATGAAGTATGTGATTCTGGCATAGGGAACCTCCAATTAAGAAAAAAATATGCCTACATATTATATATATATATATATATATATATATATATATATATATATATATATCCCCGAATCGCACCTCAATATCACTACTTTTATTTGTACTTTTATATCTATGCTATTTCCTAGGCAGTGAATTGATTTTATAATTTCTAAAATGTTGATAATATTCAATGAATTCTTTTTAAGACTTATACTCAAATCTTATATTTAAAACTTAATTCAAGCTTCTTACATTTTCTTGCTCTTTTTGTGTAACCCCGGCCTTTGTAGCCTCAGCTTCTCCTGCTTTCTCTGAAGCATCTAAAATTATCACAAACAACAAAGCAAAACAAAATCTTTCCACGACAAGACTTCTCATTTCATTATTTTTTGCCTGGAATTTCTCTTTCCTTCCTCAGCCTCCCAAGTGCTGAGATTTTAGGTTATGTGCTGGTATTTACCGCTGGGGGATCAAACCGAGGGCCTGTGCTTCTTGGGCAAGCTCTCTAATCACTGTGCTACACTCTTTCCCCGGGCCCTACATAATTGTTAACAAATATATTTTTGTTTCTTTTTTTCAGCCCTGGGAATCAAACATGCTAAACAAACACTCTATATCTTTGGGTTGCATTATTATTAAAATAAATTTTCTATATTCTGACTTTCAACATTTTTTTTCAAAATTTTTTTTCTCAAAAATTTACAAGTCAAAGAACACTCACCATTTAAACATAATCTTACAGAACCCAAAATCTTGGGTTTGTATACCCTGTAATTCATTGCTTTTTCAAAAATTTCTAATATTGTATATCTTAGTTGTAACCTTTATTCTAATGATATTTTCTATGCATAGTTTCTCAAAACTTTTATACATACATGCGAACACACATGCACATACACAATATGTGTAACTTATAGAAAAATAGAATTCCTGGAATTAGTAGGAAGAAAAAATTGGAATCACTGCTCATTCTTTTACTCTCTGAAGAGAACTAATGCAGTCCTACGCTGCTGTTGGTGTGATAGGCCTTCTTTACTATGATAAACATTGAATATTGTTGATCTCATGGTGATCACAAGAATTTATTGTTTTGTTCTTCAGAAAAATTATCTAGACTTTTTCATATTCATTTCTTTTTGTCTCAAGCAGAAAATGAACTGACCCCAGACATTGGAAATGGGTTTTCCTTTTTTGTCTCACCTACTGGGTTTGGTTCAGAGAGTTTCTAAAAATTATCTCTTCAGCCACATGGCCACAGATCCTTCCCAAGAGCTGAAGATATAAGAAATGAATAATATCATGAATTATTACATTAAATAATCAGTTGTATTAACTTGGAAAATTACAAGATTCATTATTTATTACAGAAAAATACTCTTTCAACAGAACATCTATTTTAGGCCACTGTCAAATGACCACATCCTTACAAGCCAAGTTGAAATGATCAAAGTTGACCATGTTGGTTGCCTTTTTATGCTTTAAAGTATCAAAGGAAGTAAATCTCAAATTCGTGATTTTAATCCATATCTAACATGAGATTTAGGATGAGACAGAAGATCATGTGGCTACAAATTAAAGTTCTTTAGAGGATGCAGGATTTTTATACATAGGAACACTGTGGAAGACGGTTCTGCCTTTGGACATATTTGATATTCAAAGCTGTTTACTAGGACTGGAGGAATAGCACAGTGGGTAGAGCTCTTGACTAGCAAGCATAAGCCCCTGGGATTGATTCTCCAAAACCATGTAAACTGGACGTTGTGATGTATACTTGTAATCCTCACTTGGGAAGCTGAGACAGGAGGATTGCCTGAGTGAGTTCAGGACTAACTGGGAATACAGAGCAAGATTCTGTCTCAAAAACAAAACTAAACAAACAAACAAACAAACAAAAAACAAAAACTGTTTACTAAAATACAGACTTACAATTTTGTCAAAATTAAATGTTAGAGTAATAAATTTCTAAAAATATGTTCTTTTATAATACCGTTCAACAGAAACAAAAATAACGCTTCTGTTTTGAGAAACATATTTTTCCAGTTGGAGTAGACCTAAAAAGATTACCAAAGACATAGATTTACATGAGAATTTACTGAATTTGACTTTCCCAAATTTCATCTTTAGAAAAAATTTTCAGTGAAGGGCTATGCTATGCCTAACACGGAGTAGGGACCTTAGTAATACCTTAGTTTGTGTGTGACTAGCCATCATGACCTCAGTATTGCCATTAGCTTGACTAACTTTACTCAAGTTGTGCTGTTGCATGTTTAGTTGTTTTCTGCCTGCAAGCCCATACTGTTTTTCTCAGAGAATTTTCTTTAAAAATTTTTTAACTTAAAATTTTTGTGTCATCTCCTTTTATAATCTTATCTTCTCCCATTTTCTCGACAGCTTCAAAACCCAGGAGTACTTTTTTCAATATTCTGTGGCCATGCCTTTTACATATTATTGTCATGAAAAATAGTATCCATATCTGTCAGCTTCTGTGAGTGTGAGAATCTAATTTAAAAAATAATCCTAAGTAAGGACTTAATCAGATTGACCAATATATGCCTTAACATTCTCTAGAACATCTCCACCGCCTTACCCTGGTACCTAAAGGCTCCTTTCGTTCTTGTGAAGTTGGGATAAATCTGTCTACAGCAGAAGTTTTAAATAGTTTGTATTCAGCTCAGTCTGATACATCTATTTCTTTGACAAGACTTTTTCAAAAATAACACTAGAAATCCAAGTCTTAGAACCCTCTTAGCTTCATACAGACTGACACAACAAAGCTTTTCCTTTTCGTTATTGTTTTGTTTTTCTGTTGTTGTTGGGTTTTGCACAATCATCTATTCCATTCATGAAAGTTTCTTCAGCTTGCTAATCTCTCAGAAAAACAAGAGTTGCCACATCATGTTACCACACATGGGTGGTTTTCACATTATATTTTTCTACTTAATAGATTGTGTGCTCAGCCAATATTTTTTATACTAAATAAAAGAAGTTTCTTACATAAGACTAAGAATGCAGATATGTCCTAGTAGCATTTTTGGGTCATTGGTATGTCTTTGCAGGGCATGTCATTTTGCTCAATTTATTCATTCATGTACACTTTCAACAAACAGATGTTAAAATTTATTTATTTATTTTTATTATTTATTGGTGAGACAGGGTGCTGCTCTGCAGTCCGAACTGGTCGTGAGCCCACTATGGAGCCCAAGCTAGCCTCGAACTCACCGAAGTTCTCCTGTCCCAGCTGCCTGTGTGCTGGGATTGCAAGCGTGTACTACCACACTCAGTGTTGGTTGTGCTACGGAGTTGAACTCAGGGCTCTGTATTTGCAAGGCAAGCTCTTCAACCACTGTGCTGTTCCCCCAGCCCCTGGGGGGTAATTGTTATCCTAACAAATTTATCCATAACCTTTCGTAGTTGAGAACTAGAAGAAAAAATGCGTGTGAATAAGAGATAAGAGCAGCCACGGCAACCTGCACGCACACATTAATGAACAATTTGCGTTATGGTTTGTAGAGTGTTATGGGATAATAGAAGGATGAAACCGAAGTTTCCATTTTTAATCTTTTTGATACATAAAAGCCATAAAATATTTTAGGACGCTAAATGCTTGTTTTCTATTATGGTTTGAAAACGTTGCTCTGACTGTCATGGATGGTCCACTGTCTTTTGGTCACCGTACCAGACTGTGGAGAGGATGGAACGCACGCATCTACTGCGGCTTCCACACTAGCAGCTTTGCAAAACTGTTTGGCCTAAGTTGGAATCGTTTCTAGTATCTCACAATTTAAAGAAGTATTTTAAATGTTAAAAGATGAATTGAAATTTGTTTTAAGATATGAAATGAGTCCTTTGGGAGAGGTTATCTTGTGAGTTAATGGACTTCATATGGCTCAACAGATGGAAATTTGGCTACTGATATCAGTTTTTCCTATCATTCTGGGAAATGAAATGGGATTCATATTCCAACTAATACAGGAAAAGGGATAATACGACCACGTCTGACTAAGATCTGTGTATCAGGCCACTAATATGTCTTCATTTTGGCATACTAGCTCACACACACTATGGGAGTGAGCAATCCCTCATCTCCCATATACACACACAGGACCTAGAGGGTAGCAGTATCTTTGAATGAGTTTATAGAGCTAAAATGTTCCTGCTCTAACTATTAAGATTGAACTCAGGATGCTTACAAATAACAAAAAGAATCTTCTCTAGATTTTATTTTCATTTCTCTTATCCTGTTGTTCGTTCCCTTGGCACACATTTTCAACGTCATCAAATTCTATGGGTTTTCAGGTGAAACTAGGAGGGACATAGCACCCTGCAAGCCAAACGCTGACGTGTCTGAGCACTGGGTGTGGTTGTCAAATTTTCACTTGTTTTAATTCAAATATTTTTTGTGGCAAAAAAGAAAAGAGAAACATAAACTGATATAATGATACTAACAAAAATGAATTGACATTTATAACTTGGCAGTGCAGAGAGACAAAGGATGAGCATGTGACTTGGTAGAATGGGAAGAACTAGGCACCTAACACTTTTTGCTTTCTAGGACTCTCACTAGATGATGGCTCAGCCTTAAGGTAGAAACAAAGGCCAGGGGTAGAATTGAGTTGACTCTATTAAGTCCCCCCAGGACCAATCAATTAGCACCAACAAATTGTGAGGAGATGTAAACTCTCTTTACAAATAAAATCCGGCTACTTTGAGAGAAGGAGAAAGAAATGGATGCTTCACAATCTGCGGTTTGGAGACGACCTCTGAAATTCCCATATAATTCATGCAAAGACTGATTAGCTCTTAAATGGTCTCTGAACATGGCTCACAAACACCAGAAGAATACCCAGTTATCTTCCTCTTCTTCTTTATTATTTATTCATTGTTTTCCAGAAAATACTGTAAGATTATTCCATTTGGTTTGCCATTCTCCTCCTTTTGGTCCTGCTCTTTTTCTTTTCTACCCAGTTCTCTAGAGCCCCAAGTCTTCCTAATCGATCTAGATTCACATCAGGCCTCTCTTCTCTGTTTTACTCAAACAATAACATTTCACAGTCTATCTGCAAATCAACAAAATTGGACTCCATACAACTAACAATACCACCCACAAAACTATAGTTATATTTTCCTGTAATTAAAAAAAAAAACAATTGCCGAATCTTTTCTCATTTTAAAGCAGAAGAATGATTTCATCCAGTATTGAAAAATATTCTCTTTACATCAGAATGAATAGACTTTTTATTCAAGGTGTACCATTAATCTCATATTAACACTATATTTTGTAACAATATTGCTGTTATACTTTTGCTGAGATTTTCATGAAGAAGAAAGATTACGACTACAGGTTGATATTCACTCTATGTTCCAGTTTTTCTGTCTTCAGATAGATTCATAACAGGGAGAAATAACCTGGATGGAAACAAGCGCACATGCAGCACTCATTATGCATCAAGACGTGTTCAAGCACACAATTTATTTAATTATCATAATGGCTCAATGGGATAGGTATCTTATTAGCCACATTTTAAATCCCAAAGAACAACGTCACAGAGAAGTCAAGACGTTTGCTCAAGGAGCACAACTAGTGTGACAGAACTCGTCCGTTTCACTTTAGAATCTTCATTTTTATTGCTGTAAACACTACTGTACTATGAATGACTAAGTTATTGAGTTGGAATAAGTGAGGAAGCTAAAGCTAAAAAGACATAAAGGAAGTGATGTAATGTAAGTTCAGAAAAATATTTTTATTCACATAATGCATTTAGGTAGACTAGGATCCAGAGAGAATACTTTCATAGAGAAATTGAAACATTTGTTTGCATCTGTGAAAATTCCAGGGTGCATCAATATCTGGGCGTCATGCTTGGAAGGTAAATTATGACATGGGATTATTACATTTGAGCCTTTGATGTAATTAGATTCATTAGCCCAATTTTCTGTCAGTGTTGTATCATATCTGTGAATTTCTACTAAGATCCACATGTAGAAGAATAAATTTAGACCAAAATCTTTCATCCTTTACTAAAATCAAATAAAAATGGATCAAATACTTGGAGATTTAAACAAAAACATTGAGTCTACAGAAAGATAAAATGATAAAATCTTAGAGGATATAAGCATTGGGAAGAACTTTATGGACAGAACACCAATTAAATAAGAAATAACTCCAAGATCAACAAGTGAAATTCCATCAAATTAAAACAATTTCACACAACAAAGGAAACAACAGAGTGAAGAGACAGCCTGCTGAACGGGAAAAATATTTGCTAGTTACAAATATCTAGTCTATATAAAGTCTCACCTTCCCCTTACTCCCAAATAAATGGATTATTGAAATGAATAGATACTTCTCAAAAGAAGTACAAATAGGTTCTTGACATTTTTTCTCTTGCTTTCTATTTAACTTACTGTTCTTTTTGAGACATCATTCCAAACATACATTGTATATAAAATACATATCACCTCAAATTGAGATTTTATGGTTATTTTGTTTAATGCAGTTGAGGCTTTCAACAAGATGATCACTAAAGTCCTTCAAAACATTTGAATAGACTTTTTTACATAATATTTGTAATTTATAGATATGGGGATTTTCCCATCAGATACACATAAAGAATCGGAATATGAAAGGTAGGTGTACGACAACAGATTATTGAACAAAGTTCAGTAGAGTGTCTCAAGCTTCCATCGTTGACAATTGCAAGCACCCAATTCTTATTATTTCAACCTTTGGGCATGACTAAGCCTCCTTTTCTGTTGCTTTGTCCACGATATCTTATACGCTTTATTAATGCTCTACGTCCTATCTCTTGTCCTTGAGAGGGTCTATGTTCATTTTTATTTGATGCATTTAATTTTTATTATTATGATTTCTGACTTTTGTGAATGAGAGCCTTTTTGAATTATCTTTAAATATTGTAATAATTTTGTTACTCTTATTCTTTCTAATAATGCTTTATAAATATTAGGTATCTTTATTTCACTAGATTAATATATACATATGTCCTATGGTGACTCATGTCGTAAGAGCATTTTTGAAAGGTAAATATTATGTCTATTAAAATATATGAAGCACATGAGATCATTTTGATGCATTTTTATAAAGTGGTTGATGTACATGTAAATAAAATATGTATTCTGTTTATGGTGATGAAATAGTACATTTGTTTAGAACATAGGCTATACAGTTAAAACTCTCTTTTGTTTCTAGCATTCTGGACCACACAAAACTAATACTAATACTAATTCCTTTCTTTCGCTTAAATTTTGTTTTATATTTCTTGTAAGATTTGAAATTTAGGAGTTTCAGGAAAATGTCGTGTCCTCATGAAAAAAGATGTTGGTTCAGAGTGTAGGGACTGAAATTTAACTCTGCTGTTGAATTAATGGATTAAATGATCAGTATTTCACCTGTATGAGTAGAATGATAATAAAAAATACTAATCTTACTTTTCTAAAGGAATTTCCTTGAGAATGGATATTAAATTATCATGGTTATATCTTGACAAATGGCAGAGAAATTTGAAAATGAAAACTTGTTTCACTACTTAATACAATAGATATCACTGTCATTAGTAGTTTGAATGAATAAGGCCTCATAGTCTTTCTAAGACACCTAGGTATGAAACTGGTGTGTTCATTTTCTGACCAAGAGGGAGCACATTCACAAAATATATTTCATTAATATTTCATTGTGTGATTGAATAGCATATTTCAGACATTGTACTATTGTATAAAATGACCTTCACAGGTCATTGACTAAATAGTACTTGATATATGCCTGGGTTACAAAGAGTAAAATGGGTGACATTAGTCTGGCAAAGCATACCCTGTGGAATAGGCATGTTACTGTCATTTTTTTCATTTAGTTGTCATTGAGAGAACAATGCAATTTCAATTGAGCACTGAATTGGAGACTCAGAGAACTAGAGTTTTATTACCAACTCCATCACTGACATACAGAGGCCATTAGAAAAACAATGAGTCTTTTTGCTGTGAACTTCAGAATTTCTTTCTTTGAAATAAAAACTAATTTGGTGACTTGGAAAATGATATCGGATTTGGACAATATAGACATGCTGAATATCCTGGAGTATTCAATTTAATAAAATCCATAATATGCTCATAATATAAATGAGGAGAGAATATAAGTATATGTAAATACCAATAATGGTAATGATGGTAGTGCATAAATAAACTGAAAATTACCTTAATCCATGTAACCACATTTGTGCATCATGCTGTGTTGTGTGATGAGCACAGAAGGACAAAGTCATGTCCCCTTTGAGAGAGTGCCCGTCCATCTGAGTCAGTCTTTACTGTGAGACCCTTGTTCAACTCAGGTGTTTGCCATCTGTGGCTGTGAACACAGGAGACGCATTATTACAGCCGGGCTGGATGGTGGTAGATTTCCAAACTGTGGATCAACATATGTTTGTGAAATAAGGCAGAAGTGAGTCTAGCTGCAGGAGATAGAACAGGATGAAAGAAAGCAAGAAAGGGAAGTTATTTCTGACAACAATTAAACTATTAAAAAGCAGTCTCACACCCGTCAAAAAATGCTGGTAAGACCAAGGAAGTGGAAGAGAGCCAGGAGTTTAGAGGAAGGGATAACCAGAAATAAAAGGGCAGGCTGAACTGTAGTCTGACATTCTGCATGTGCCCCAGTAAGAAGATCATACATACAAAGCCATGCATATCTGCATATCAGAAAACTTGGCAGACTTTGCCTCAGTCTTTAATGCATGGGGACAGCAGCCTCCACCTCAAGTCATGCAGGAGTAAACAGGCAAATGCGAGAACTAGTCTTAAATGGGTTGAGTAAGAGGAAGCAAGGTGGGCCATCAGAAAATGTTCGTTTTTAACAAACATCGTGTTTCCAGGTATTAGTATCTTTTCTTAATTGGATATCTTAAAAATATGGAATTATATGATTTTAACCCACAGGACAGAGATAGATTTAAAGGCACTTACAATTCAATCTATCTGAAAGACTAAATAGGCGAAAGTATGAAAATACAATCTGGAAAGAAGAAACAATAAGATTTTTTTTAAAAAAAATCACAAGTCAGAAAAGAAAATAGTATAATTGAAGAAAGACATAGAATTGAAGATGTTAATGATCTAAGGTTTTATTAAAACCCAGCTTCTATATGTTCTCCAATGTAACGTGATAATATTCTCTGTAAGAAGGCTTAGTGCTTCTGCACAGATGGTCTCATTTCAAGATTAACATGTGACTGTCCTGATAATGCAAAAGTATAGTCTGTACTAAAGACACAATAAAAGTGTTAACAATTAAAAACAAAAATAGCATTTGTCATATTATATTTTAAATAACAGTTTTATCCAGGTTCTTTAAAATAGATGTCTTTTTTTTCATGAATCAAACAATCTTATGTCAGGACATTTATCTTTTTCTCAGTGACTTTACATGTAAAAAGTAAACCTGTGTGCTAAGACAATGACGTTTTTATCTTCTTTAAACTCATAATCATATCTAAAATATAGTTCAAGTATATTCTCTTTTTCAAAGTAAACTACTTCTATGTTCTAGCATTATTGTTTTGATAAAATTTTCAATATTAAAAGTATTATGCAAATAAAGGCAATGTACTGTATTCTTCTTATGTTTCCATGTAGACTTGAAAGAGAACCTAGGATTTCAGAATACTATTTATGGGGCTGAAGGATTGGCTCAGTGGTTAAAGTGCTTGCCTAGCAAGAGCTAAGTCAAACACTAAGTACCTGAGTTCGATTCCCCAGCACCACATAAGCCGGGTGTGGTGGCACATGCCTGTAATTCCAGCACTCTGGAGGCTGACGCAGAAGGGCTGCTATGAGTCCAAGGCCAGCCTGGGCTCCATAGCGAGTTGAGAACCAGCCTGCGCTAGAGAGCAAGATCCTGTCTCAAAAAAGAAAATACTATTTATTGGGTGGTTACTAGTATATAAATATTGAATAAAATATAAACAGTGATAATAACAGGCTAAAGTAGACAGTTCTGAAAGACTGAATTAATATATGAAAATGTACATATTTATGTGCTAATATTAGTTTTTAGAAAGCATAGAGATATATGAGCATATATTAGCATAAATAATCATGATATCCAGTTTAGCGTGTAGTGTCCATATACTTGTTAAAGACTCAAAAGAGTCGGGGTGGGCAAATCATGTCTTCACTATCTTGAGAATCATTTGACTTTACAATACCTTCAATTTCCTGGGGTCACATAAGTTTACAGGGGAAATTCAGGAACAACTAGCAAAATAAGTTTGCCTTGTGCATAAGTTGATATTAATAATTAGAAAAATCTTGAGCTCCAAATACTTGTTTGCATATATACATTTGAATTATGTGGAAAGTTCTGCTTTGTTATGAAAATTGACATTGGCTATAGTGCAAACAGTAGTTCATTTTTTTCATGAAAGATCAAATGGTTATGGTTGTGAAAATATTTTTATCAAGTGGAATCCATGTCTACTGCTGACAGTGTTTCTAAAACATTTTCTGAAGGAGCCTCAATAAACTTTCCCAGTGCCAGATGTTAAGAATATTAATACCGTAATTATAAAAAATATTTTCCCAAGAAGCATAGCTATCTGTAATTAAGATGGCAGAGTCAGGATGAAAGCAAGGCAACTCAAGCTGTAACATAATGATCATTAAATTGTCAAGTCAGGGACACCTTAATTTGGAAGCACTATCACTGTCATCTATTTTCATTATTCATCACATGCTTAAATAATTCCATCAATTTCCTAAATTCAGTCACTGTTCAAATGCCTCTAACTTAATGAAAAATATGCAATGCTAAATGCAGCCATTTTATAGAGTGTGATTAGTTTAATGCTTCTTTGTATACACCTACATCTGCTTTTCAAAACCTACTTATTTGCATCTGTTCTAGATTAATTGCAGAACCAGATTAAGACATTCTTAGTCTGTCACTAGCTAGTCATGCAATCTTTGAAAGGTACCTAAGTTACATAGCTCTATGCAATAAATTATAGGAAATGCTTGGATTTTAAGGTTTCTTTAAGTGTATTCCTGCTTTAAAATTTTACATTTATGGTCTTATGTTATCCTACTATCTTTGGAGTTTCAATTTTCTTTTTTGTCAACTGTTAAAAAAATAATATCTACTCTTTCATCCATGCATCTATGTGAAAAAATAAAATCGATGTCAGTGAAGTCAGTGACATATGCAAGTCTTTAGCTACTCAAGCACATATACAAGTTTATTGGTATGTAAAATAATGCAATTTGGTAGAGTTTTATGTCTAGTATTGTTGAAATGGCACACAATGGACAGATCATTTGGCAGATACTGGCAATAAAATTTGGAGGAAAACATTGCACAGAGTTCTATCATATGCCATTATAAAATGGATAAAGGAAGACATAGTGGGGGAGAAATGAAGTTTGAAGAACAAACCATTAGTGGGCTACATTTTCTATTTTTATGATCTCAGACTGAGCTGGCTGCAGTCATAGTACAAAGCGATGAAACGTAGATGAAATTCAGGCAGATACGTGATTATCCTGTTGTCCAAATTAGCCAGAAGACAAAGCTCCAGGAAGCCTGTCCTCTAGGAAGTGAGAAAGGAGCACTCAAAAGGAGGAAGCGCAAGAAAAGGCAGCCACACCTTCTGGGTGTGGGCTCTACCTACATGTCCCATTGATCCGAGGACCATGGACACTTGGGGAAAACGCCAAAGAAGTACAGTTAAAGGAGAAAGAATTGTAAAGTGAGATCCTAGACACCAAATACTGAAGATGAAGCAAATTTGCAATTTGTCTGCTAAAGCATGCATCAACAATAATGGTTGAACTTAAGTTTACAGCTTCAAAAAGGTTAGTAAAAGTCAAATGAAAGCACTTAAGGAAAGAAGGAATTTTAAAAGAATTCATCAAAAAATTTTTAAAAGATTATATTAATAATTTTTATAACAGACTCATGAACAGAAACCCATAAGTGAAATCTTAGCTATAAAGAAAAAAAAAAAACTGTCAAGAAGTCTGAGTTAGCCAAAAGTATGTTTCAAGAATGGAAGAAAGAGGCTGGTGACATATAGCTCAGTGGTGAAAGCACTTGCTTATCATGTGCAAGGCCTGGGTTTCATCTGCCAACGCCATATATGAATTAACGTGGCGTGGTGGCACACCCCTGCATCCCTAGCATTCAGGAGGCTGTTCAGATAGGACTAATGCTGTGAGTTTGAGGCCAGTCTGGGCTACATAGTGAGTTCAGGACCAGTCTGGATTGCAAACAAACAAACAAACAAACAAACAAACAAACAAACACTTCTAAGAGAGGAAAGGAAATAAAGGATTTCATGTATTTCTTTTAAGCATTTACAAAGAAAAAACACAATAAAAATTACCAGTTGATCAGTACTTTGAGGAGATTCTTAAACTGAATGGAAAGAACTGTATCATTATGTGGAAGGAGTCAGAAACCTTATATACAAGAAAAACTACTATGGCTCAAAGAAAAAGTTACACCCATCTGGGGAAGTAGAAAATATATAGACAACTAATGCATATGATGACTATAAAACAAGAGCAGAAGGAGAAAAAGAGACATACTCTGTTTTAAACTTTCCGTATTTTATGAAGTCATAAAATATTATGTGAGCTATAAAAATTAGACATATATTTTGATAGCTAGAGCAACTAAAAATAAAAGGCATAGTGTAATAGTAAAATCACAGTAGAGACTGAGTGCTGAAAATGTTCATATATTATAAAAGAAAACAGAATGACGACAAAAATACACAGAATAGAATGCAGATAATGAGTGGAGACAATATTTGTGTTTTTGAAATCATCACATCTGGTAAATGTCTAGCTAGACTAATGGAGAAATAGCCATGGGGGGATGACGTAGAAGATTGAGTTTTCTCACAAGTAATGGGTCTCTGTGCAATCAACCGTACGGAGTGAAGATGCAACAGTAGACATTTATCAAGGTCTATGAAATACATTTCTCAAAGAGTAAATATTTATGTATATAAATTGAAAAAAATCAGTCAGGGTATGGAAAGGACACAAAAGAAAACACAAACTCTACCAAGTGAGCCAAACTGTACCACAGGCTAATAATGTAACCTTTGGGACGGGGTTGGAGAGAAAGGATCAATCTGAGAAACTTGAAAACCGGTATTTTAATGATATATTTAAAGCTTAAAGAAAAAGAGCAAATACATACAATATACACAGTGTAGTTTTAGTTATGAATTTGTTTCTCATGTGCATAGAAATTAACAATTCTATGATTATTGTAAAGCAGATTTGTAAATAAAAACATATCATACACAACAAAACCATGTATATTAATCACAGAGGAAGAAGTTACCAATCATGGAAAACAATTAAATGAACCATGTGGTTTTTGGTTTTGAATCAAAATTATATGAAAAGATTGTGTTTTCAAAATATGTGAAAAGAGATAGTACAGAAAAAATAAATATATATTAATATACACATGTATTCTTCTAACTGTATCCACGGAGAAGAGGTAGAAAATGTGGATTCATATATTTAGCATTCACTGAGATCCTAAATATCCTAAATATTATTTTTCTCAATAAAAAATGAGCCATAATGAACCATGTTAGTCCTTCTGAAGATTGGACAAGAAAACATACAAGATTAGCTTAAACAGTATTTTGATATACAAAATAATAAAGTGTTCAAAAATAAAAAAGAATGGGAACATGGTCCAGCAACCTAGGAAATAGATTGAAAGAGTTCCCGAAGGTCAAATATGGAGCAATTATACAGCAACACAATTAATGATAATATGATTATGTAATTCATGAATACAAACAGATATGAATTAGTATAAGGGGAGAAAAATCTTAAAGAAGAATTTTAATTAACAAATGTTGTGGAATAAAGGAATCAAAAGTTTATAGTAGAGCAACATGCCATTGCTTTTTGCTAAAAAAATCATGAAAATATATGCTAAAATTTGGGAGTAAGTTTGAGGTAAAGCTGGATATTGGACTTCAGTAGACACCATCTGTTTAATAAGCATTAAATAATAAATAATAAGTCTTTTGTAAGGTAAAAAACAAATGAGATATTTTCAAATTTGAAATAAAATTTTTAAACTAGATGAAAAGACATAAGCCACATGAGGAAAATATATATTAAATTTGTATCATTAAATTCATTTTTCTCTTTAAAGTGAAGGCAAAAACAAATTTAACAATTTAGTAAATATTTATAACATGTATGTTTGCCAAGAGACATACTCTGTTTTAAACTTTCTGTGTTTTTATGAAGTCATAAAATATTATGTGAGCTATAAAAATTAGACATCTATTTAAGAGCTAGAGCTATTATGTATTTAGAATTATACATAAATAATCTACAGCAAAACCTAAGAGGACAACTTGTAGAAAGAATAAAGCGATTTTCAGTGATTTTTAACAATAGTAGATTAAGAAATGAACACATGAGAAAATGAACACCTGAGGAGATGTTAACTCCATTTATTGTAATGAAAATGCATTCATAAACAAAAAAACACATTAAAACACAAAAGACTAATAATATTAAGTGTTGGTGAAGATGAGGAAAACTTTTATTGCAACAACAATAACGGGACTATAAAATTAACTTACCATCTTGAAAAGTAATTTTGTACCTGCTTGAATTTTTAAAGACATTACTAACACAATCAGACATCTATCTTAAGCATTTAATGAGGAGGAATGAAAACATAGACCCACAAAAAGATTTGTACTTGCATATACATAGCATATGTATTCCTAATAGATTCAAACTAGAAATATCACTAAGGGAGAGAGAGAGAGAGAGAGAGAGAGAGAGAGAGAGAGAGAGAGAGAGAGTAACAAAGCCAGTATTACTAAACGTGAAGAAACTACTGTTATATACAACCACGTGAGTGAATCTCAAAAATCATGATGAATGAATAAGGCCAGACATAAAGAGGAGAATACGGTTTAATCAATTTATATAAATACAAACTTGTTTATATTAAATAAAAACAGATCAGGAGTTGTTTGTATTGGATGTAGAATAAAGAAGTGACTGTGTTTCTCTTAAGGATACTGGGAGTCTTTAGGAAGAAAAGAAAACGTTTTGTCTTTGTATTATGCTAAGTGTTTCAACGGGGTGGGGTACAACTGTCAAAAATCATTTTGTTTCAAATCAATATTGTTCATTGTGCATTATATAGAGTTTAATAAGCCAAAGAAAATAAAATGGAATAACATAATTTAGAATTTGGAGGACCTTCAGATCATTTAGTTGTCTTCTTTGAAATTATAAAATGTGTTAGGAGAAAAAAAAATATTGTAGAGAATTTAGTTTTCTCATAAAATAATGGTCCTGTGTATAATCAACACTACAAGGGGAGGGTGCAACAGGAGACATTTATCAAGGTGTATGAAATATATTCCACAAAGAACAGAATTTGTATATATAAATTTAAAAGTCATCAGAGTATGGAGAAGACACAAAATATTTACTAAGTCAAAAAAGTTAGTTTTGAATTATTCCAGTATATAATGAAGGGCGGAGAGCAAATCTTAGTGTGCAGATCTTTTTCCTTCTTAGTCTGTGTGTATTGTCTACACACCTGCATACAGATAAACATGGAAGCACATAGGTAAGTAGCTACAATAGGAAATTTAGAGTACTATAGAAATTCTGTGAAGCCTTTCTTCTTCAAGCTGTTGAATTCTGGAAATAGCATTATTTAACACGGCCTGGTAGACTGGTCATTTTGTCTCTTCTGCTAGAAGCGGCAAGAGAAGGCTACTGGGTTCTCAGAACACTTTGGTTTGCCTGGCTTTTCCAGAAATGATAGGAATTCCTATTTTGATATATTTCCAAGGACTGGAAATGTTTTCAATAAGCCATCAGGAGTCTTGGCTCAACCTTCCGTTCAGTTCATGCCTTTGGGGCTGCACAGAACACTCAATCTACAACATGTGCTCAAAACCTGGCTGGGGCTGAGATTGAAACCTTCTGCTGCCTGTCCGCGGCCACATTGCTTTTTCTTTCATTCAGTGTCCTGCTTCCACCTGCTTGGGAAAATAAAGCTCCAAGTAGCAGAAGAGGCGGGGAGGTAAGGATTAACCCTTCCATGTCTCAGGCTGACCCACCCGCCCTGCCTCTTGTCCCCTCTGTGAGCTCCTCGCACAGCTGTCATCTTGCTGTTTGCAACACTCTGTTCAAGAGGAAAAAAAGTGTTCGAATAGTACTTACTTGGCACGCTTCAGCATTCATTGAGAATAACAAAAAAGTTCAGCTCAGTTCAAACATTCAGCAGGAACCGAGGCAGGTAGGGAGGATTACTAAGCATTTCTGGAGCCTCACGTGTTGTACGGGGGCCAGAAGTAGTAGCTGACTAATTTCACTGCGTGTTTGATGATGTGTGGTGAGAATTCACACAATATGTTCTTTCTCCCTGTCAGACTGAGTAAAATATAATAGAAGTATGTGGGCTAAGAAAAGTCTAAACTTTATGTTAAAAAAGGGAAGAGTACAAATATGGCACTTTTGATTTTCCATTTTCTTACTTATGAAGTGCGCGTTTGGATAACCTTAAAACCAATTCTACCATTCTGTTCGTCTTTTTGAAAAGGACCGATAGGTCACATCTGAAGTCCAACTCTGGGACATCACTCCACTTTTATAAAGTCTTAAAGACTGCCGTTCTGCTTTCTGATCTGCAGAATTTAATGAGGGATGCTGGATCTCCAAACAATTCTTTCTATCCGCACGTGGTGATGTCCGTTCTCAAATTTTTGGCTCATTTTGTGAGGTCTTTTACAAAGATACAGATGTTTCTTAAAAGTGGCAAAAAAGATCAAAGAGTCTCTTTGTGCCTGATGTGCTGGAATGGGTCTTGGTTCTGTTAAATCTGATTTGGACATACTAAATAAAACCAGAAACCAGTGGTTTGCAAAAGGCTGCTCATGAAGTATGGAGCTTCATGGGTCAAAATTCTAGCACACACACACACACACACACACACACACACACATTAGATTTAATTGCCTTTATTATTATTTTTTTTTTCTGAGACAAGGTCTCGCTCTATAGTCCAGGCTGGTCCTGAACTCACTACAGAGTCCATGTTGGCCTCGGACTCACAGCAATCCTCCCGCCTCAGCCTCCCGAGTGCTGGGATTATAGGCATACACCACCATGCCCAGTTTATTTGGTGCTGGGGAATCGAACTCGGGAACTTAGCACTTAACTTTGCGCTTACTAGGCAAGTGCTTTAACCACTAAGCCATTCCTCCAGCCCCTTTAAATTGCCTTTAAAATGTATCTGAATATCAAAAACTAACAAATGGATACTGATATACATTAAGACCGTATTAATTTAGAATATTATTATTTTTGCATTTAATTAGTACAAGTGTATGGCTGGTGTTTTTAAAATTCTAAACATGGCTAACTAGGGCACTTACCAAACACAGTGAAGAGTCAGCACAATACACATAAACAAAAAATGAGCATTTGCTTCACACACACACACACAAATAGACCCAATAAGAGTCAAAGAGCACTATCTACAGAGGGAACTAAGCATTCCTGTAACTATAATACAAATAAAAACATTACAGAGTTAACCTTCATTGTACTTAAGTTGCTTCTAATGATCTTATACTCTTTATGCACTAAGTACTTGTTTCATTCAGAGTAATAAGTCTTAGGTAGGCTCGGTGTCAAATGATAATTATTAATCTTGGGCAAAGTTTTAAATATCAATATATTTGGAAATAGGAACTGTCTCAAGTGTGTTTGCATATTAAAAGTACAAAAATTCACGGTAATGAAATTATTGGTTCAATAGCTAGCAGAAAGTTGATACATTGATTATAGGCCTTTGGCTGTTACTAACTTTCTTTCTCTTAAACCTTTGACTTAAAGATGACAGCAGAATGTTTCTGAATTACCTCTGTGGATGTAAGATTGTTTATTTCAAAGGAATGGAAAAGTAACTGCTCAATGTGATTTGAACATTTATGATTGGATTTGCATATTTCTGTTGTTATGGAGATATAATTTTCCTACAATTTGGACATACTGAATATTTATTTTAAATATAAAAAGAGCAGAAATAGGCCCCTTATAATAGGTAATAATTCCACATCTAGTTATAATGCAGGCCAGTCTCAGAGGCATCTGGTCCCCAGACAGAATGGTGTCATCCCAATATGAGAAGAAAGGAAACTTTGAATTTTAAAATTTTGGAAAAATGCACATAACTGAAAATCAGAGCCTGACAATTTGAGAACTATGTTCAGATTCTTTCCATGTGTACTTTTCTCCTGTAACCTAAAATTATCTTAAACACCAAGAAAGAAACCTCATGAGTTTCCATTCTAAAATTCTACAATCCTATGATGTAATTTTCTATTTGGACAGAATTTACATATTTTTGCTCCTGAATGCAACAAAAGCCCTCAGTTTGAAAGAAAAACATATGATCATTCATTTTATTTTGGAAATATTTACCAATATTTCTTTATGTTAGATATGGTGCTGTGTGCTGAAGACACAGAGTGAATATCCAGGCTCCTTTGGGCAGACTCAGTGTTTTTCAAGAGAATGAGAGACAGATATTGGATTTCTTTCTAGGTGTTATTTTAACTTTAAATATTTCTTTGTCAGTTATATTTTCCATCAATTTGATTTCTTGTCTTTCTTTCTTTCTTTATTTATTTGAGACAAGGGCTCGCTCTGCCCCCTGGTTGCTCCTGAACTTACTGTGTAACCCGGGCTGGCCTTGGACTCATGGCAGTCCTCCTCCCTTAGCCGCATCAGTGCTGGGATTATAGGTGTGTGCCATCATGCCCGGCCTTGGCCTCTTGCCTTTAGAGTAAGTACTTGTATGGTAGAGAAATGAAATTTCTAGTTCAGACTTAAGAACAAATGATCTTGAAAATATTGTTATGAATTACTCAGGTGTCACCACAATATTTAAAATCAAATTGATATTTCTAAGCCTTAGGCCATAATTGGGTATAATGAATGCTTCCATGATAGCTGAACAGTGAGAAATAAAAGTTATTAAAATATAAAATATGACCTAATCAGATTTGTCTTTATTTCACTTGAAATTGTGATTCAGTAAACACAATTTCTAACATGGCTATTTTAGTCTGAAAATATCCAGTCTACACTTAGCATAGTAGTCTTATTTTGTGTTATAGAAAAGAGTTGAGTGCCATGACAAAAAGATCTTATTTAATTAAAAATAAAGTCTGCTATCATTCCAGAAATGATCTAATTAACATTGAAAGTGTCTCAAAGAGGAGAATTGCATATACCTGTTATGGGGGAGAGTGGACAAGCCAGTTGAAAAAAAGTTTGTGTTGGATGACACTACACAGATGTCTCTACCCTGCTGGGGTTCCTGACGGTAGCACGCACAGCCTGTTTTGTTTTGTCTTGTTTTGTTTTTTTAAGAATGCTGTCATTTGACCAATAAATGATACCCACCCTCCAGTATTTGCCTTAAATCTCAAAGGTTCTCAGAAAAGGCAGGTATACTTAGTGCTAGCCTGTGACCTCCAGACAGATCAGCTCGTGCGATCGTGGCCCAAAAGGTGAGCCAGGTAATTTTAATCTCACTGGGGATATGATCTGGAAGTCATTTTTGGCTGCATTTTTTCTTAAGAAAATAATATATATAAAATATAAAATATGTATTACATGTACATATTATATAAATATATATAAACATAGTACATAATTTAGTTTCAAATAAAAAACGTATCTTTACTTCTTCCTATATCTGGAAATTATTGAATTTTTGTAAGCTTTGTACAATCACACTTTGAGAAGAGAATGTGGGATCGATTCCTGGCGTTGACCTTTACTAGCTATATGCCCTCACCATTTGCATTTCAGGTGTTTTGGGGCATAAAGTGAGAATAATTAATATAAATAACTTTTTAGTGTCATTCCGAAGATTGAGTTGAAATATCTTTGGCTACAGCCGTATTTTAATACATTCTTATGTCCTTTTTCTTACTTTCATGCTAAAAATTTTCTACCTTCCAAAGTGCGCACTTTATTTTGAATTTCACCATGGAAGAACAGGCTTGACTTCTGCCTCTCCCATTGTTTCTTGAGTATTTTTTTCTGATTTAATTCCTTAACTGTATTTGATATCAGAACAAAGTCATTTTTAAAATTTATTTGCTTAAATTACAAAGCAACATTTGTGTGATTGTGCAGCTATCCAAAAAATTCTTTATTGTTTCCATAAATTTGTCTATGAGATGAGTTAGAAAAATGGCAATATTTGCATGTAAGAACTTTGCAACAGTCTTTTGATATTCAGAACACACTCAGTATTTCTGATTCCATAAACTGTCTAATCACCACTTGGGAACGTCTTGAAACAGCAATGTTCATATTTTAGATTTTAGTGACTATGTGAACTGAAATAATAGTATTCGGAGGTAAGAATATTAGAATCAGCCTAATTTTATTTTATTTTATTTTATTTTATTTTTTGCTTCATGGAGTCAACAATAGATTTTAATAACAAAGTCTTACTTTACTGAGTAACTACTGGAAGTAGTTATGCTTCATATCTGATTAAAGAGCTTATTCAGCCAGAAGCCATTACAGATATGAGGGCAATAGATAGACATCATTCCCCTTCTCAGGAGTGATGGGAAGAAAGTCTCACAAAGTAGCACAGGGGCAGGAGAAAAAGCACAGAAAAGAATGGACAGCATTATCATTTTTGTAATAAAAGCAAAAGAAGAAAAAAATATATTTTTTCTCGGCACAGTGAAAAATGTGAGCAATTATATGGGACTATTAGCATATTTTCAGGTTCATGAAGGTTAGTTTTTTTCTTTTTAAACATTATAGAATATAAAAAACCCAACTGATCATGATTTTTGGAGGAAAAACTAGGTTGTGAATTCTTAAGCTCATTTTGTTACCTACTATAATCAAATACTTCGCTGTTCACTGGAGAGTGTAAAGTATATGAACATTACAGAACCCTACACAGAAAATGGCTTTAGAGCCATTTTGCTTTTTGCATATTGCCTGAGTGTGGTTGGATTTCTAATGCGTCTTTCAGAAAAGATACCAAAGCAATTCAGTATAGTAAACACTTTTGTTTTGCTAGATTTTTATGCATAATACTATCAGTGATATCTTAAAGAAACCTGCAATTGCTCAGACAGTAAGAGTAGAATCTGAGAATATTATAATACAATAAATTTATATTTATTTTCTGTTAATTGAAGAACTCAGTGTGTTAGAAATTTTTTCTCTATTCTCTCTCTCTCTCTCTCACACACACACACACACACACACACAGACAGACACACGTTTATACTTTGTTTCGCTTTCTGCTCCTCCAACTAAGTTGTGATTTCCCTAAAGACAAGGAACTGCAATTTGTTAATGACTCAATTCCAAGTCTCCAAATTTAAAGAATGTGGATTGAGTGAATCAGTGAATAACTTAGTGTCACACTTGCCCAGATGGCTTTATTTCACTTTCTCAGTATCTGAACTCATTTATCCTCTCTCAAATTTTAAAGCAATAAATTGTGACATCTGAAACATAGATCTCATTAAAACAATTCAGCAATATTGACTTTCCAGAGAGAAAAAAATCACATAAGTTGATGTTTTTTCAGATTTATCATTTATTCTAATTGATTTTATGATGATTATAAGAAAAAATGGAAATCTAGTGTTTATTAATATAATAAACATGATAATAACAGCTAGACTTTGCTATAATTTTAGGGTTTTAGGCTTTTTTTCCTATCATTTTACATGTATTCTTAATTTTTTTCAAATATACAAGCTACTTCTTTATTTCCTATGGAGGAAGAAAAGTGCATTAAATTTCTGTGCATCACAGAGAGAAAAATAAAGCTTGGTAATGGCAAGAACTCAGAATGAAAATTCAGGGAAGTCTGGTGCAGAAGCATTCTGGCTTTTCCTGGGCCTCCTGTTTTTGCAGGAGATATGCTGAGTCTATAATATGAGGGTGTGTGTCAGCGGAAAGGAAGCACTCACAGGCAGCTAAAACCTAATTTTGAGTTTATACACACAGCCACCTTTCAGTAAACACTTCGCCTTTGTGAATTTTGAATGAAGTGGCCTCTGTGGACGCTATTGACCACAGAACTTACTGACTCAGCTGTGGAGTGATGTAGCGAGTTTGCTCTCCATAAAGTACAGAAAGTCTCTAGGCACGGATGACTAAATCGTCTGTCCCCTTCAATTAGGCTTTTTACATGTGGTCCTCTGACACCCAGTGTGACTCTGTTCGAAGCAGAGAGGATGTTACCCCTGTACTGTACTGTGTTTAATTTGAATCTGACAGAATTTATTTTTTTAAAAAAAGCCAAGTGATCTTAGCAGAGACCAATGTGTTTGCATTAGATACAACATTGTTTAATTCCATATAAGTAGACTTTTTGGGATATAGTTTGAACATACATGCTACATTGGATACATTACTATATGTATTTTGTTCAGTGCTTAGCTATGACTCATGCTGTTGCAGCTATAAGTGTGTTGAACTTTGGCAAAGACGCAGAATCTGAGCATAATGGAACCTTGTAGGTTTGATACACAGGGCTACTATTTTCCTTGTTTGGTTAAATAATGATTTGGGAAGTCATTTTCAGGGATTTTTAATGTATATACGCCCTTAAATGTATTATATTCACCTTCTTAACACTTCTTTCTAAAATAGGTATTTATAAATGTGGATGACTTACCAATCAATGTTTGAATCAATTCCACCAGGGAGATAGAAACCAGTGTCACATCTAAATTATACACCTCTGTGCCAGCTGCGTAGTGAATATCCTACTTCAGTACTTTATCAACACCAGCCTTCCAACCACTGCTTATGTTCCCCTTTACACAGCTCCTTTGGTAATTTCAGATGTCGACAGAAAACCAGGCAAGTTCTGAGTGCGGCTTGAATGGAATACTCAGAGCACTAGCTTGACGAGCCTCGAAACAGGTTTTCACTGTCACATTGACAGTGACTAGTTTTGTGGTCTTGAACAACATACTTGTTTTCTCCAAGCCTTAGCGTTTTTAATCTCAAAACAGCAGGGTTGCATAATTGACAGGTGATGTTTCTTTTAGATCTGATGTTCAATTATTTTCAGTGACAAATGGTGAGCAAATACCATTTGATTTCTCATGAAAACTCAGAGGATTACTATATAGAATTTTGCTTAGTGATTGTCTTAGTTTTATTTATTTATTTATTTATTTTATTGCTGGGCACAACACCCAATCTCTACAACTTAGGGATGAAAGATTTATTTTAGTTTCGCAGTTTCAGAAGGTCTTGGTACATTTGGGGGTGGCTGGCAACAATAGAAACACATGGCACAGGCGGAGCCAGAGGGAAGTTGTTCATGGCATAGCGGATAAAAAGTTAAGTAAGCAAGAAAGGCAGAGCTAGCGTGGGTCATTCCAGGTCACATCCCAGTGATCCACTTCTTCCGGGTCATGCCCCAGGGTTCCGCCCCTTTGGACTAGCCCCGTCTACTAACAGCGCGCCGTTCCACAGGTCCTCCACAACATCCGCACACAGGAAGTTTTGGGGGACGTTTCAGACCCATAGAAAATAGTGGTGAAGGAAGAGATGAGAAGTCAAGTTATTGAACAGGGTTTCCTCAAACTGGGTCTTAAGACATAAGGAGGTAAACAGGGTGTTTCTCACGACATGGGTCTGTGCTGCAGACCCTGCGGTCATTGGCTGTTTCTTTCTCCTTCCCTTGTTTTCCCATCCAACCCGCTGCTTAGAACTGCTCTCCTCTTCCAACACTGCCGCCTCAGCCGGGAGCAGTTTTCATAATCGCCCACCTGACTCCAGCGGTAACAGCCACCTAGTCTCTACATTTGGGTTTCTCCCAACTGCAGCCTACTTCACAACTTCCTTCCAGTTCAGGGCTTACTCTCCTATAACAAAATCAAACCAAATAAAAACACCATGACTCCACTTCTACTCCGTTGTGACATTCTGAAAAACTTAAAACTTAAACCATTTACCTTTATAATGTGCACGAATTTATGTTTTCCAGAAATGATTCTAATTAGGCTTCACATAGAGTGCATTCCAGCAAAATGCACCCACCAGCTACAATACTTCGTGTGCTTTCATATAAGTGATGTTTATGCTTTTTATGAGAAAGTTTCTTTTTAATTCTGTTGCCCTAAATGCCTGTACCTATTCTCCAAGGTTTCAGTCAAATATCACCACATTCACAAAGCCCATAATACTATTTCCAACTAAAAGTATTCCCTATATTTATTATTCCAGACCATAGCCATCATACTTATATCTTTCTTGGTATTTATATATGAATTTGATTGTGACTCTCTTCATATTTATATATAATAACATATATAATACTAACATATAAAATAGCAAATATGTAAAATATATAAAACTGTAATTAGCAGTAGTGGCAATTAAATATATAAAATAGTAATTAACCAATGAATGCTTAATGAGGAAATAAATCTATTCTTTCCTATGTACCACTTAGGATTTTAAAGGAGAAGAATAAAAACCTGGATCCATGGAAATTAGATTTGCAAAAGCCATATTTTAAATTCTCATTGTTTCTGATTTTGTGGAAAAAGTATTAAATTAATTTTGAAATGTTAACTATAAAAAGTATGTGATATTTGCATTTACACAATGTAATAGATTAAGAAAAATTGAAGACTATTTCTCTCACTTCTTGGTGATAGATTTTTCTGATAATCCTGAATATAAGTTTCTTTTCTTTCTTTCTTTTTTTTTTTGGTTTAGTAAAATCAGCAAGACATGAGTAGGTCACAAATGCTACTTTTAGTAAGAAGCCTCTTCCAATCTTGAGCTAAATATGTTTCCATTCTGCCTTGGAATCCTGTCTCTCTCTAACTGCAATATTGCCCCTAAACTAGGTTTCACTTTCTGAGGTTTCAATTACCCTTGGCCAATCACAGTACAAAAAATTGCAAATGAAAATTTCTATAAATAAAATATTCGCAATGTACACGCCATTGTGAGTAGCATGATGTAGTCCTTAGCTGCCGTCTCCCGCCTTTATCCTCCATGAACCGTCTCTTAGTTCAGCGTGTCTCTGCTCTGTGTCCTGTCAGACATTCAGCAGCCTCCTCTGTTATCAGGCCCACGGCCTAACCCTTTAGTGCTTGTGTGGAAGTCACCCAGGTTTTCCTTAATTATCTACCCAAAGTGTAAAATAGTGATGGTGGCACCTCAGATGTGATAAAGAGCCACAAACTGCTTCCTTTCATGCAGTTGCACGGAAGAATGATAAGAAAAGAAAAACTCATTTTCATCACCTTCATTAGAGTATGTCATGGTGATCATGCTACTTTATTATGAGTCATTATCGCTACTTTCTTACCATGACTATTTTATAAATTGAACTTTATTGTAGATTTACATGCGTAGGATAAAAGAGTCAATAAAGAGTCTGTTACTATCCACAGTTTCAGACATGCACTAGTGAAAGCTGAACTGTACTTCCTGTAGGTAGAGACGTCTTGTATATTATTCCACCTCAGACTCCAGAAGATTCTAATCTTTTCCCATGTTCTCTATTATGCTTCACTTGTACTCACCTTGCTATTGCCCCCAAGCTTAAAACCTTGATAGAATATAACGTAATTAATAATTCCTAGCTTGACTTAAATATTCTAAGACGAAGCTTAATTTTCTACTTCCTTAAGGCTTTAAGATCCTGATTAGTTGCTAGAGTTGGAAAGCTTCTCATGTTTGCTCGAGTGTTCTTTTCATCACCATTCATTTTATGAACAGTTGGCTGATCATGTTCCGTTGTCCTCAGATGGCCTCTGGTTCGTACCATGTGGAAGTATGTTGTCCTCTTATTATTGTTTATGATGTGGCACATTGATTGAATTTTCCAGTCCATATAGGTTATATGTAAATTATCCCAAGCTAACTCATTCATGACATTGAGCACTTGTGGTCTATTTTGGTAGGAAAAATGTGGTTGCTTTGAAAGTAAGTAAAATGAGATTCAAGAAAAGAGAGAGTATAAAATACACAGATTTTCAATTAGTTAGCTTTGCTTGTAAGAACTTGCGATCATGTGCTTTATTTGTAACACATTTAAAAATTATTTTTTGGCAAGATACCTACAATTTATGTGAGTTGAGAGAAAGGGACTATATCAAGTGGTGTTTGTTTAAGCATATCAGTAACTACATTGTCTAAAAGAACGATTCACTTTTGTTTAAGAAAATTTATGTCACTTGTTTGGAATTATATTCATTCTTTGCATGCAAAAAATAAAATGCATAGCAGAAAAAAATTATTAAACTACGTTTGGGAGCTGAATGTGGGAATTAAAGTTTAAATTATTTTTCTAAATTTTCTAACTTAATTGAAGAAAATCTATGATCATTTACGTGTTCCTATTGTTAAAGAGAGATTACTTTTTAAATGGAAGATACATGGCAGTGTTTTGCATATTTTTGCATGGAAGTAAAGAAATAGGCTGTAAATAAATGTCTAGTTACTTTTTCACGGCTGTAAACACAATACTCATACTCAAAAAAAGAAAGGTTTGTTTTAGCTCACACTTTCAGAAGGTCTTGGTCGTGGGTAGCCTGCCATGGTGAAAGTCCATAGCAGAGGTCTAGCTAGAGAGAATTTATTCAGAGCATGGCAAAAACGGAGCTGGATAAGCAAGGAAGGGTGATCTAGTGTGCACTCTTTCAGGTCATGTACCAGTGATCTGCCCTTTTAGGGTCAATCCCTAGTGGCCTGCCTCTTCTAGTTTAAGCCCTAGGGTACCATCCTTCGGATCAATTTATAACATCACATAAAATCAGTGGATTAACTTTGTGATTGATTCACCTTCCAAATATGAGATTGTTGTGCTTTGGGTCTGGAGAGTCCCCCAAAAGACTCATGCCCCTGTAGATATTGCAAACTGTCAGGAGCTGGGGGCTCGCTGGAAGGTCGGATGGTCAGGGCCTGACCTGGAGGGGCGTGTGCTGGTTCTACCCCTCCTCCTATTGGACTTGGCTCTGTTCTGTCATGCAATGAGGACCTCTGTCTTTTATTGAAAGACCGAGTCTAAACAAACTACAGGGTTCAGGCCATTAGAAAATTTAGTAGGCCTGAGTTTCAGATTGTACCCCACATGGGCCTTGTAAATTCATCTGATTCTCAAAAATCATGATTGGGTCCTGCCAGATGTAACGAATACCCCACAGATTCTGAATAGTCAGTTTTGTTACTTTGTGAATGTAATTGGCACTTGTGATCACGTGCTATACCTGCGTCATGCTGGCTGTAACCAACCCTTCCCCTACCCCATAAAAACCTGTTTTGCAATGGCTGGGGCTCTCAGCACGGATCCACTGTCTTGGTGAAGTCTGAGAACTCGAGTTTTGGTGGCTGGAGCCTAAGCTTGAATAAAGGCTCCTTGCTCTTGCCTACATGCCCTGGTCTTCTGGTGGTCTCTTTGGGGGTCTTTGCAATCTGGGCATATCATTATCTGGTCCTGCCAGGTGAATCCACCATTTTCCAGATGCTTACCTGCCAATGGACTTTGATTTTCTGAAACTAAAATAAACTTTCCTTCCTAAAGTTGTGGATGTCAGGTATTTTGTCCCAGAAATGAGGAAGTAAAGAAGATAGAAAGACATTTTATTTTGAACCTCTATCTGCTCCGGTCCTCTTAAAGACTCCTGTCCATCTCCTTATGCAAAATGTGTTTAGTTCATCTGCAAGAGTTGTCAAAGTCTTAATAGTTACAGCAGTTCTAAAATGTTCAAGTCTAAAATCTCCTTGGCGGGGTCTGGAGGAATGGCACAATGGTTAAAATGCTTGCCTAGCAAGTGCAAAGCCCTGGGTTTAATTTCCTAGCACCACATAAGCTGGGCATGATGACACATGCCTGTAATCCCAGCACTTGGGAGGCTGAGACAGGAGGATTGCCATGAGTCCAAGGCTAGCCTGGGCTCCAGAGCGAGTTCAGGACCAGCCTGGGCTATAAAGTGAGACCTTGTCTTAAAAACAAAACAAAATACAACAAGAACTGAGTCTCCCAAACAAACAAACAACAGCAAATAAAGCCTCCTCTGAGACTCATGGCAAACTTAGTTGCAAGATCTTGTGAAAATCAAACAAAAGTTAAACTCCTCCAATATACAACAGCACAAGGTAAACTTCTCCATCCCAAAAGGGAGGAATCAGAGGATGGAAAAGACTGGACCAAAGCAAAAATGAAACACAGCTGGATGAACATCAAATCCTGTAGTTCCACTAAATCCTATAGCCCTACGTCCTGCACATGGGCCACACTCTGTAACATGTGAGGTTTCAAGTCCTTAGGTGGTCGTACTCCTATGGCATCATCTCTGGCTCCAGCCTCCTTGGCTTTTCTTTTGGTTTAGCTCTTCTCATAGCCTGTGGCCTTCCTCAGCAAATGACTCAGGTTTCAAGCATCTTGAAACCTCTAGGGTATCCTTATCACTGCACTTTTTGCTCCCCCTTCACAAGTTCAAGTACTACCCTCCTAGTGGCATCTTACCTGGTCTCCAAAACCTTCTTGTAAAATCTGGATGGAAGGCACCCTGATTCCACAGCTCTTTCAAACTTAAAAAAAGCAATTCCTTTTGCTCAAATAAATGTGTTCTCCTTTCCTAAAAGAGAAAACTCAACATCATCATTTTCACTAATTCTCTGTCTCCAAGCAACATTATTTTCTCCAGTTAGTTTAATTTTTGGATTTTTTTCACTGTGAAATGAGGGACTCCTCTGTCAAATTACTGCTGCTTGAATTAGAATGAGGATGCAGGTGGTGTTCCATTTGTCTATAAATGAATTTAGCAGAATCCAGTCAATAAAGAAGACAAATGGATATCTAGTTTAAGTGTAAATACTGATAAGGAGAAGTCAGTGCCCTCTCCACTATTGAGATGAGAAGTGAAATCAATCTGCTTCTAGATGGCTAATTTTTTCCACCAATTGACTATATCAGATATGTATGTCGACTTATTGATTTATCTGATTGAGTTTTCAGTAACAGCATTATCTAATTCAGCCTTAGTGAAAAAAACATAGATGTTTTGAATTTTTTTAACATGCTAATTTTTACATGGACACATTGAGTAAATGTAGGTAGCTAAAGAAAAATAAAATAGCTAATGACCACAAAGAATTCAATTTTTCCATTTGCCTTTAGTACACTTTGGTGGGCTTTTATAAACCTGTTCTGAGAGCCTATTTGAATAACACTACATGTCCAAGGCACAAATCTTCCTATCTCATACTTTCCATGTACCACGCAAATCTAACAACCCAGTAACTTTGGCTATAAGTTGATGTGCAACTGTAAGTCATGTTATTTCTTTTTCTGTTAAGAAAGAGAGGTCACATGTATTGTCTGACCAGAATTCTGCCTACTAGAAGGATTTCCCATCACCAAGAGTTTTCAGAGTCAGAGTCCAAATAAGGTTCCAACTCAGCTGTCTCAAATTATATTCAGACTCATCTGTAAAGCAAATTGCTTTTCTTTCTCTGTCATCTCCTTGCAGGGAAGCTCCTATGCAACTGTAATTGTACGTAAGGAAGAGTCAGGAATTTGATAGGAGTAGACATCATATAAGAATACTACTGTCACTGTCTGCTCAAACAGGACATGGTTATGTCTTCTGGCCTGATAAGACAGGCTGTTGCAGGCCACTTCCACTGAAGGATGAACTCATGCCACAATTACTTATTCTTGTGCCTGGTTTGACCCATCAACTTTCAGTTTATAATAAGATGGCCAATCTATATAGTTATTTTGCTTGTTTTAATTGTATTTCCAGTCTGCAACAAACGTTAGTAGGAATCAAAGAGCCATTTCTATAACTTTTTTCCCTTAAAATCTTTGGGTTTTTTCTTGATTTTGCTATTGCAGATAACTAAAGGTTTAATTTAGATTACAATACAATATTTACTTGCCATAGATACTTTGGTTAGTATTGGTTCTATTAATTTGTCAGGCTTAGGAAAGTATTACAGCACAGTTTGAATCCTTCTCAAAGTAATGTCTTGCTGTGGGGCCAATTTAAAGCTAGCAGACTTGAATGTTAAGAAAATGCAAGCACATTTGTCAAAACATGGATCGTATTGATTTCCATATTTAAAAAGATCCATCACATGATACACATTTCCACAAGTAATACTTATCACGACATTCAGAAATCTGTTTGTTTTTAAAGTAGAAAAAAACGACCATAGGGTACTGCAGAAATTTCACTGATATATCTGTGATTTCTTTTTTTCTAAGAGTTTAACCTTTAATCTCTGCCATAAAGAATCTGGTGTATCTGTGAATCCTATTCACAGTTGGACCATCATAATGTTATGAATATTGTGGGTCACTGTGATGTTCTATGGGACATCAGGCAATTGAACTTCCTATAGTCTATAGTATGACATAGAGTTGGAGAAGTGAGTTAATCCTGAGATAATATAATAAAGGTATATTGACGTCCCTGCCAGATAAAAATCTAATGACTTTAGATGTGACTTAGCAATGGAAAAATTTTTCAAGATTGCATTTGAAAAAATAGGAAAAATAAACTTGCCAAATCAATAGCTGCATACCACATGACACTGGCTGAGCTGACTCGCTCCAGTACAGATGCACACACATATGCACACATCTGGAGTAAAGCTGGGATGAGAATCACGCTTTGATTACATTTACAACAACCCACAGCCATAGAATCAGTGAGCTCTTGCAGTGGCCAAGCATCCAGTGTAAACAAGCGTGGGCTGTGAATCATCACCTCTGCCTCTTTCAAGTCCTTGATGGTAAAGTTATCCCTGTAATTCACTCGGGGATGTGGTACTTCATTTGGCTTATTATTTTGTCAGGGAGGAGTAAATTTAGGGACATTTATTTGATCTCCCCACCATATTATCCCTCAGTATATGAGTCAGGAAACCAATGTGTACTTTTTTTTTCCATTTACGAAGTCCAGTATTTTAACTACAAATATAGGAATTAACGTGAGAGACCATGATGGAATGTTTGCATTGATGAGCTCGGTCCAGCATAAGAAAGACTCCGGCTGAAGCCCCATTTGTTACCAATCTAACTTCAATATTGATGATAGCACTATTTTACTCTCTCAAATTAGCCTTAATTCAGTAGCCAGTATTCCTAAAAGTCTGGTTAATTTACAAATTCAGGTTTCCTTGTAAATAATTTCATAAGCCCTCCGAAACATGAAGTCATGTAATATTTCAATTTCTGTGTCTGATTGATTCTAAAAGGCTGACTATTACATTCCATATAAACCCATTTTTTGATCCACTCATCCATCAGTGGATATTTAAGTTGCAATTTACCAAGGATATTTCACCTAAAGGCAGCATAATATACATTCTTCTCAAGTCTACATAAAATCTTCTCCAAAGTCACTCATCTACTTAGTTACTATATAAAAAATCTTAATAAGCTAAAGACTAAAATTGTTCCAAGTATCTTTTCATTCCACAGTGGAGTGAAACCAGAAATTAACAATGAAAGGAGATAGGGAGAATCGACAATTATATAAAAATTAAGCATCACAGTCTGGAACAATCAGCAATCCTTGGACTTAACAAAAACTCAAGAGGAAACTAGAACATATATAGGAACAACATAAATAAAAAATAATACAAAACTGGTGGAGTGTCTCAAAAACAAGACTGAAAGAAAGATCATGGGAACAGTGCCTATGTTAAAAATGACTTCATATAAACCGCCTAGTGGTATACTTCAAGGAACCAGAAACAGAAGAGTAAACTGAGACCAATGTTTTCCGAAGGAAAGAAAAAGAATAAAGGAGTAGAGCAGGAAACACACAATAGAAAACCGCAGCACACATCATCAGAAGGGAAACTGAGAACCCTTAGCTAGACTAAGGAAAAAATAGAAAATTCAAATACATAAAATCATTAGTTAAAGAGGAGCTATGCTGACTCTTGCCATAGGAATAAAAAGGCATCTGATGATCTTTCTCAAGTGAGTCTCACTCATATCCTGCATTATGACTTCTTGCTTATTTGCTTTAAATGTCACGCAGGCCTTAGGTTTCCATGGCTTGCTTACCCCTTTATCATATTTAAAACCCCAAATGCAGTTTGTGCAACAAATACTGTGTTATTCACTTCTTTCCACCTACTTTCTATTTATCTTATATTCATGAAGTTTTGTTGTAACTTTATGAACTGGATTTCAATGTTGTGTGGTCTGCGTCATATCTTCTACTGAGCATGCAAAATAATTGTCTTAAATGTTAATTTGCTCCTGTCACATCTCATTCAAACCATTTATGTGTAGAATTTTTATAATTCATAGAAAATGGCTTAAAAATGTAGGACAGAACAATTTATTTTTGATTAACCTTTTCAAAGTCTTATATTTTTCTGGGTCTTCCCAATATGGTCTAGTTTATTTTAGCTATTTTTTTCATAGCTACAAAATTAAGTTTTAAAAATTAAGTTCTTTACATTCTTGTCTTTTATTATTTTAATCTTGTCTTATCCTTTATTATTTTTTTTTCCTTCTACTCTTATTGAACTTAGTTTGATTTGTTTTTGCTAATTCCTTGAAATACAAAGTTGGGTTGTTTATTTGAAAGTGTTCTTTTTAGTGCAGGCATTTTTTTTTTGCTGTTTTTCTATTAAAGAACAAATATTTTATCAATAGTTTGCAGATATGTGTAGCTTTTAGTAATCCAAGTGCTGGTGGAATACTATTATCTTAACAACAGATGGACAGTTTGATGTATACCATGTGTACCTTAGCCCTCAGCATCTGGCAGGATGTATTTAGGGCAATAATTCTGGAATATATTTCTTATATTTTTGGTATCTTAATTTTTATTTGTCAGCATTTACAGTGATTAAATAATTCTACATCCAAATATGTACCGGTGTCTGGATCTGAACGTCTCTTCTCACACCCACAATATGTTTCGGAGATGGTAGAGAACAGGGAGGTAGATTTTGTGGAGATGGGAATGGGATTTAGGGAAAGGAATAGATATAAGGGTGGGAAAGGGAAACTTAAAAGGTTATATATCACAAATGCATACTAACGAGCAGGATAATTTTTAAAAAACAAACCACAAAAATATATTCTGAATGCTACCAGGACTAGTACTCCACACCTCAGTAATATGTGAGTGGGAATTTGGTGGAAGTCGATCAGTCTAATTTGCTCTAATATAAGCCATTGTCACGTAGCAAATCAATCACATAAGCCTATGCATGACACAGTAGTTCAATGTTGTAGTGTAAATGGTCAAAAAATAGATAAAAATGGAATATCATTTAACTCTAAACAGTGAAACGTGCTATGTGCCACACAATGGATGGACCTACACTGCATGATTTCACTCTATGTGTATCAAAAATGGTGATTTCAGAAAGCTAGTTAGTAGAGGCTGGGTTATGAGGGAAGGAGTGGATATGAAGTTACAATTAGAAAGATGAAATTTTGTTTTTTGGTTGCATAGTAGTACAATAGTAACAACAATGCTTTGTGTATTTCAGAGATAAAAGAGCATTTAAATGTTTCACAATAAAAATAATAAAGGCTGGTGGCATCAGATATGCTATTTATCCTGCTTTGATCATTACACAATGTTCACAACATTGTGTATGCGACATCGTGTATGTGATTACACCATTGCCTTGTACCTTATGCTTGTAGATTGTGTCAAATAAAGTTATTCAAAAGAAAATGTTTCATGGTTATTTCTACAATTTGACCCCTTCATACTATTTATATAATGTTGTAATAAAATATGCAAAGGTAGAGGAAGTAACAAATATGTAGCAAGAGTAAAAAATATATAATTTAAGAGAACCAATTTAGTATTTTTCATAAATTTAACAATCTGTTCTCAAATATATCTCAGTTTTAGCCATACTTGTTTTTTTTAAGTGTTGTAAAGTAAATATGTCTGCAGCACCATCTGGCATAGATTACTGCAAACGTGGCTGGTAAGACTCAAAAGACTGATATCAATTCTCTTTGTGTATTATTTAATTCTGTGGTAGATAATCTGCAGTCTATCTGTGCTCTGTGTAAAACGCAAAAATGTTGGAAGCCATCCAGACCAGAATCGACCTCGAACCAATTCACTGCTTCTCGTGGAGGATAGTTCTGATTCAGTGGGAAGAAGTTTGGTTATCGCTACAAAAGCTAATAGTAAAGTTTTCAGTGCTAATGCTTTTTTCTTCTGTGTTAATAATTTACTGGCTGAATTGTTTTTTCTACTTCTCTGAACTGAATTATGATCTCTTTCCCACTTTCATTGAAATTAAAGTGTTTGGTTCACTCAAAAATGAGTATCAGGGTGGATATGAATTTAGAAAACAAAATTTACAGCTTAGTCAGTAACTCCACACTATGACGATTTAATCATTGTGATCAGCACTGAGAGATCCAAGGAAGTTGAGAAGCTCTTTTAATGTCAAGATATTTCCAAGCTATAAACATTAGGATTAGAGTACATTAGATTACAGAAATATAACCCATATTTGTCCTATTATCCCATTAGTAAGATACATGTGCAAAACCCCAAGGGAAGTGGCTTCAAGTTACATTGTCCCTTTATCTCTTTCTTTCTCTCCTTTAGTCTTCTTTTTTCTGTCTTTATTAATGATAAAATAAATCATATTAAAATGAATTAATCGATTGCATTCAACATACCTTGATGAAGTAACTGTGTCACACAATATAAGGCACTGGAACAATCATCAAAAATCACTCAAGTTCTGGCTCACTTCGTATTATAAAATCTTAATAAAAAGAGGACTTATCTTATTTTTACCTACTTTTGATTTTTCATTAGAGTCCAATGTTTTGCGGAAGGGAACAATGTACTGAGGACACCAAACAGGAAGAAACAAAGTAAACTTAATTTAAACCACACATAAAATATATAAAAATGTAGTCAACACGAGGCATTTCAAGTTGCTGTTTCCTAATCTTTCCTACCTATTTTATAATGAGTTTCCAGTAGTCATGAAAGCATAATGCGTGTCTTCAAGAATGACAGTGAAATCACGGAACAGGGAAATGTATTTTATCCTGTGAACCATGAAATGAGTTGGAAAAATAAACTTCTTTTTCAGAATTACATCTCTCTTGGTTTAATATAAGTTATCCTACTTGTAAAAAGTCACAATCAGGGAGAAAGTTTGATTGAAATAAAAATGGCTTCGGAGACTCGTTTTTATTATTGCTTGTCATATATTGCTTTTATTAAAGCAATAATGGATGATTAATTTGGTATTGAGTTAGAACTTATACAAATGCAATGTCTATAGATTTTAGAAAATGATTTGTAGCATAGTTAAATACAAAGTATACTTAATTAAAATTAGAGCAAATTCTTCTCATAATAGCTATCTGAATAAATAATTACATAGATAGTTCTTTAACATTTACATGATTAAAAAATTAGAAATGACTTTTCACAACTACCTAAAAATGAAAATGTCATAAACCTACCAAGTGTTTTCCTCAATTCTTGCACAACTGCTGTATTGGATTGGAACTGCAAATTCATGGCTTTCTTACCTGAGGAAGCTCCCCATGATTTTTAATCTCAAACATTTGCTGATGATATTTTTACTTTGTTTGTTTTATTTTTTTATTTCATCATAGTAATAGGCTAACTACTTTGCATGACATAGAATTTAACTTTTTTTTTTTTTTTTTGTAAATACACGAATTCCAAATTCTGTGACACATTAGAAGCATGGGGTTTGGGGAATCAGTTCTGAAGTTTGCTTCCCAGCTATTTAAGTGGCAACTATTTTTTTTTTGATTTAGACTAACCATATCTCCTTAAATTTTCAAGGATTCAGAGATGAAAGATGACTCAGACATGTGGTTCTGGATTCACTAGTGGATCAATCTACTGATCAGGATCACTGCTGGGACTAAACCTGATCATGTGATTCAGGTGCCTCATTTCGTGGACGAGTTTCGAAAGGTTTAGAGATACAGGCTAAGGAAGCTCTAGAATGCTATAAGCCAAATTTGATGGAAAGACTTGATAGGAATTCAGGGACAAGGGTACTAATAACAGGAAGGAAGTCAGTAAAAGACGGGCTCAGGGGGTTTCAGATGGAAATGAGACTGTTTTGGAAAATGGCTAGAAATGATTCATTTTTCGTTCTGTCAGTAACTTTATGTTTCGTCTTGTTACTGAAGTCTCTGTGTGAGACTGGATTTAAAGGTGATAGACTAATTCTTCCACTAAAGGAAACGTTCTGGCACCCAAATGTTCATGCTAGAGCGTGGGTAATGCTGGACGCTACTATAAAGCCAGATTTACCATGAGAATCAGGAGCCAAAATATGTAAAATTTATGCATGTTGTGCAGAAATGAAACATCTGCAAAATTAAAACCAAGAAGAGCGTGGCTAATGAAAACATTAAAATTTAAAAAAACAGGCTAAGTACTCTGTATCAGGATAACAGGAAAAATAGGGCTTGCTCCGGAATGTACACAATCCTTCATCAGTCCCTAGAGTCCTGGTATTAAAGGCAAGCACTACCACGTCCAGTTTATATGGTGCTAGGGAATACTTGCTAGACAAACATTGTAACCTCTGATCTGTGTCCCCAGCTCTACACCATCCTTCCATTAACAATTTTTATGCCAACAGTAAACTAAGCAAACCAAGGAGATGCAACATTAATTTCAAATTTTCTGATTTCCTTACCTTTTCTCTCATGATTTCACATAAGATATAATATGCTCAATTCAGCATGAAAATTTCAGATACTGCACTTGATTGGCATGTCTATTAAAAATATCTCAATCTATAATTATTTTTAAATTTTCATTCTTAGTGATTATCATGGTAATTAATTTGCTATATAGAATTGCTATGTGGCTGTGGAGTCATCTAACACATTCCCCTGACCTCACACTTGAAGCTAGAGGTTTCTGCAGAGCAAGATCCTTCTGAGAATCCTGAGGACTATTCATTTATTTAAATTTTTAATTGTCAAATTATTTTTGGCTTAGAGCCCACTTCTCCTCCTTCGAAGCTTCGCTCTACACTTTCCTTCCATCATTGTATCGTCAGTTCCTCTGCCTGACCTTTCTATGCCAGTTTTAGACGTACAATTAGGTAACTTTCATGCCCACAATTTAGTCTCAATTCCACTTCTGAGAATTGACGTTCACCATAAAGCTTTAGGTTGTAGCCAGTCAGTAAGTATTTTCACAGCTTAAGGTTCATTTCCTTTATATTCTACAGGAAAACCGGTGAGAACAATATTTCCTGAGTCTATAAAGGCTCATAGTGACCATCTATGACCTTGATGTTTACAATTCACTTTTTTTTCTGAGTTTTCCCACTTAACTGTTATCTGCATTTCTTGAGTCGTATGTTCTACACAGTGTTTTTTTTTTTTTTTTTTGGCATCACGATGATTAAAGTCACAATAACTTTCAATTTGATTTTGTTTCTCTTCTAAGTTTGCTTTCAAATATATACAATTTCTGTCTTTTCTGCTTTGTGCCCAATAATTTCATAATAATAAATGTTGTCAGTGACCACATTTGATTAATTTTACAGTGGACACAAACTATCATTTTACTAGATAAATTCAAGACATGATTTACTTATTTATTTCAGTGCTGTGGGTTGAACCCAGACCTCATCCAGGCCAGGCGATGATTCTGTCACTGGTGTGTGTCCCCAGCTCTATATAAAATAGTAAGAAAGAACGTTAGTGAGTTGCCAGTGATGGGCTTGAACTGATGGTTCTCCTACTCCAACCTTGGGAGCAATTATGGTTAGAAGAATGTGTCATCACATGAGCAGAATTTATTATTTATGAGAAACTTTCTTTTTTAGGGTATTTGGAGTTAGTTCTCTTCCATTGTTTTGTGTTCTGCATTTACTTTAATACTCATATTGGCTTGTCTGAATTATTTAGCACTCTATTTATATTTTATGCACTTAAAATTATGTCTTTTTCATTCTAATTTATTCATTTAAGATTAATTTATTAAACATGTGTAGTAAAATTTTATTTCTGTTTTTCCTAGGTTGCTGTCATTCTTTCCTTGTTTTTTCTCTAGCTACTCAATTATTCTCTGAACTTTATTAATTAAAGTTCATTATTTTATGTAGTTTGGATTTCAGAAACTTAAAAAATTTACTATCACATTAAAATTATCATTTACTTGATGTAGTCTTGTTACTTTTCGTCATCTGTAGCTATTTTATTTTGTACATGAATAGTCTTTTAATCTTGAAATATGTTATTCTGAATTTGATTATAAGTCTCTTCTTACTGCTTAAGCTGACTGCTTACATAAAATGAATTTCCACTTCTCTAAGGAACAGCTCTTGGGTAGTTGACCGGGCATATCGAAAATGATCTGCACAGGGACATTGAAGGCCACATTAACTGGTTCCAGCTAGTGATAGATATTCATCCTAGTTTGTGGAATTATACTCCACAATATTTGCACAACAATAACATAAATTAAAAAATAGTGCTTAGATAATGTACCCATTGTTACGTCATGACTCCACAAGCACACATCTATACACACAGTAGCGATGGGGTTTCTTTTTATATTATACGGAAAGTAATAAAGAATACTCTCGACATTTATCTCCAGTACTTCTTGAGATAGGTATTTCTTATGGGTCCTATGCTACCTGAATTGTTTCCCCATCACTATCAATACTATTGAATTAGTGTATGTTGGCGATACACAATTATCTTCAATTTGGGGCGTAGATATTTCGTGTCTCAATCATTTTCAGTTCCTCAGACTGTCCTCTGTGCCCTTCCCCAGATCCCAGTGCAATATTCATGAAGTCTACCTATCTGTTTCCCATTTTCTCCCTTTTATTTTATTTTTAATTTGTTTTCTTTCTTTTGAGTTTCTGACATAAGAAAAACCAGGTAATATTTAAGCAATTCTGTGTCTGCTTTATTTCGTGTTAGCATTATGGTCTCAAAATGCCTCCATTTTTATACACTGACTCAAATATATCTCACATTTTGACAGATTAATACTCCATTGTGTGTGTGTGTGTGTGTGTGTGTGTGTGTGTGTGTGTGTCACATTTTATTATCCATTCAACTGTTGATGGGCACACATGATTCTTTCAGACTTAGCTCATTGAGTTGTGCTATTAGAGCATGGGTATTCATTTATCACTGTAATATGTTTGGAGAAGACACTCAGAACAAATCTAGATGAATAAAATGGAATTTCTATTTATAACTTTTGAGAAATTTCCATACTAATCACTACAGCGGTTATACGACGGTCCCATCAGCAGTGCAGGAAAGTTCCACTTTCCTCACCATCTCATCAGCACTTGTTGCTTTGAGATCTTAATTTTACCTATTTTATCGGAGTCAGAGGAAGTCCCACTAATTCACACAATGATGCTGAACATTTGAACATTTTAAATCTACTTATTGGCTATTTTTACTTCTTTTTGAGAAAATGTCTCTTTATTTGATCATGTTTTTGATGGGGTCTTTTATTCTTGGGGTATAATTTTTCAAAATATATATTAGATAATATCCCTTTGTGTCAGAAGGGGCTGGCAAACATTTTTCGCCATTTTGTAGGTTGCTTTTCACTCTTGTTTTTTCCTTTTCTGTACAGAAGCTTTGTAAAATTTAATACAATCAAATGTCTTAATCATGAGTGTTTTTTTCTTGTGCTACTGTGTTCTGTAAGAAAACTCTTAATTACCTTACCTATTTTATCTTCCAGTGGGTTCAGTGTTTCTGTTTTAACCTCCAGGTCTTGGATTCATTTTAATTTGATTTTTGGTAAGGGTAAAAGACAACAGGATAAATTTGTTCCTTAGAATATGAAAAACCAGTTTCTCTAGCAGTAGTCATCAAACAGGCTGTTTTTTTTATCCTCCAGCTTGTTTTTGGCTCCTTCATCAAAGATTGGGTAGCTGGAGGTGGCTTGTGATGTTTAGGCATCTCCAATTCTTCTCCACTGACCCAACTTTCTATTTCTGTATCATAAGGTATTTTTCACCATTGTTTTGTAATATAATTTGAAATACAGAATTGCAGTGTCTCCTGTTTTACTTTTATTCTTGAGGATTGTTTGACCATTCTGGGTCTCTTCTAGTTCCAAAAAATTCTAAAAATTTTAGAATTTTTTTCCTATTTTTTAAATAGAGAATGATATAGTTATTTTTCTTGAAACTACATTGACTAACATTCTTGGTAGTATGACTGTTTTGACAATATGGGTTCTGCTTGTCCAGAAACAGGACATGTCATTCTACTGTCTATTATCCTCTTCTCTGTCTCTGTCTCCTCCCTCCCACTCTCTCTCTCTCTCTCTCTCTCTCTCTCTCTCTCTCTCTCTCTCTCTCTCTCTTGGTTTTTCAGAGTACTATAGTTTCTTTAGAGAGGAACTTCACTTCCTTGGTTAGGTCAAGTCCTATATATTGAATTTTAAAAAAGGTATTATGAATAAATAAGGTCATTTTCTTGATTTGTTTCTCAGTGACATGCTTGTTGAGGTACAGCAATGCTCTTGATTTCTCTGTGCTGATTTTGCATCCCTCTACTTTGTTGAGCTGGTTTCTTAGTTCTAGAAGTCTTCTGGTAGACTTTCTCAGTCTTCTCTCTAATGATTCATGTCATTTGAAAATAAGTTAGTCTAACTTCTTTCTTTTCTGTATATTGTATTCCCCAGGAATATCTGTTCAAAGAAGCACATATGTTCTATTTCCAGGTGCATCTCTTCCCTTTCTGAATATTGCCGATCATATAATTGTAGAGTTGTTGATCAAGAAATTGCAGGTGCCATTCCCAGGAGTGTCTCTTCAAATGTTCATTACTAAGTGGCATTTTAGGGAACCTTCTGGACTTAGTACGCCCATGAGGCTCTACTTGTCCCACAGTCCCCTGTTCACCTGACTGCAAGTTGAAGCCTTTGGCATTTTTTTCTCAACTTTTTAATTCTTTCACTTGAATTAGGGAACCATCTTTGTAGAAATCAGGATTTCTCAGAAATGTCTTTCTAGGTCTTCCATCTGTTAGAAATGCCTTTTGTCTTTTCTCTTTTATTCTCATCTCATCATGTTTCCTGCTAACTTTGGCTTGGATGTACCTGTTCATACTTCAGACCCCACAGAAATAATTTTTCAACAACTTTTTGGAAAATGCTCATTTTTAAAGTCTTAGTTGTTCCATCTCTTTTGAAAGAAGAACTGGTAATATTTGAGGACTGTTCTACTGTGAGAATTATTTTGCCTTCCACATATTAAATTACAGAAAGCAGCAGGAAACATTTAAATGTAATGTAAATTATACACAAATCGTGTAACAAAATTGTAACTGGATTTGTTTAAAAGTTCTTCTGGAAGAGGGATGCACAGAATAGAAGCTGTGAAAATTAAGCAAACTAACCCCACAGAGGGTATCACAGGACAGAAACTAATAATGTCGGGGGAAAACTGAGAGAAACCAACACTGAAGATTTTTGAATTGAGATATAAATCAAAATAACAAAGAAGCCATCTGATATAACCTTGAATGATTAAATATAGCTACAAATGTGGACATAATAGCAGGAATTCCAGGATAATGGATTCATGCAAATTGAAGTCTAGGAGGAGGACAAGAGTGCATAAGAAGTGCATGACTCAAGTCTAACCAAGTTGCTAATACATTAATTCTCCTAAGTCTTAAATCCTTGTCACATCGTTCAGGTTATTGGACAACTTAATTGAAGTGTTCACAGAGTTCACATCGACTGGTTGCCTTCCTATTTCACAACTTTTAAAATCCGATAATATTACACTTAAATGGTTTGGACCAGGGAAGGATGCAGGGGGAGATTGCTTCATTCCATAAAAGGTTAAAAGAGATTATGGCTAAATACAAGAAATATTTAAGCATAAAATTGCAGAAAAGCAAGATGAGTAGTTACTAGAGGAAGTTAAGGAAGACGTTCCACATCACGATCTCAAGCGAAAATCACTGTTTTTGTAATTTACTAGTTTCAGTGGTAAGTGAGATGAATGGTTTATAATGTAACAACATACATAAAAATAAATTGTAGGCTATGTCTAAAATCGTTATTTAGTATTGTGAAGGATAAGTTCGGAGCAAGTCCTGAATAACAGGCATGATTTCAAAGGTACGTACTAAGAACAGGCAACTGAGAAAATCTTATTAGACAGACAATATTCTGACGTATAATAGTCTATATTGTCTCTAATATTTATCCATTTGAAACTATTAGAAGAATCAGAAAACCATGCCTGACAATCAAGCCCCAAATCATTCTCAGAATTATAATTTTGGATTTCAGCCAGACAAATTTAGACCTGACATGACTTCAGCTTGAAGAAGTGCTATATAAACACTGTATTCTTTTCATAATCAATACTTTTAAAATAAAATGCCCATCTTTCTGCCTTGTCAGTATAAGTGGCCTCCATATAAGTTTTCTACTCAGTTCCTTAGTCTTTTAATTGCGTAAATGCCTAAAATAATTTAAACCCTCGCATATAATTAGCCTTAAAAGATGACCATAAAAATTTTTGATTCTGTGAATACAGAGTCAGACTTAGTAGATCAATGTAAACTTTATGTATTGCACTTATACATATCAATGAAATTGGGAGGGTAATTGAGAGAAGTACATATATGTAACCCAGTGAATCCTTTGTATTAGTTCCCAATACATGTGAAGTTTTGCATGCACTCCCTGGTCTCAGTTTCTCATATTTTATGAAAAGAAAAAAAAAAAAGGAAAGGACATCAGATTATGTTAGTAACACTAAGACTACAGATAAGGGGGCCATTTGTTACTCAGTGCTAGCAGTATGAGATTTCAGGTTAATCTTTTAGTAAAAAAATGGTTAAATTGATGTTACTTAGCATCCCTTCCATGTATCCAATAAAATTAATGAAATTGACATATAAATAATAAGAAAGAATAAATTTCTTTCTTCTGCATCCCAAGAAGGGGAGCAGAGGACAGAGAATAGAGAGGGTATTTGAAATCAACAGGGTATTTTCCTTGCAGTCTTTGAAGCATTTCTGCATCTTCGAGCAAATGGACCATTAAGCAATGACCATTTTATTTTGATTGTACTTTGTACCAAGGTTGTAATTAAGTTCTGTAGTTCTATTGCACAATTTAAGTTTTTTCACAAAATTGTGTAGACGATATTATTGCCATTTTACTTAAGAGATATTACATGAACAGCAAGAGTTGGTAAGTTGAGCAAAACAAAATGCTGAGTGTAAAACACATACCCTCATGCCCCCATGCACCAGCATAAGGACACGACCTATGAGGTTTTACCTCAGTGTGCAAATGACTACATTTTCTGCCTAATTTAAGTACAACTCCTCTCAGCTCTTAAGAGTTTTGGACTGTACATAAAAAGGGGCAATAAGTAAAAATTTTTTTTCTTGTCATTTGAAGTAATTGTTGCGTCTACTGTAAATTTTGCATCCGCTGTCTCAATGTTTTTTAAGTTCTGTTTGTAGTTTTTGTCCTCTCTTGCTCCCAAATACTTAGAACTGGTTTTAATTTTTGTGCATGTGTTTCAGCTTCATTTTCTTGGCTATCTCTCTTGAAATCTGTAGCAATACAGTAGTGCCACAGATCAGTTGACAGCTTTATGTAGAAATTTCATGTTTGGCAGGCTTTAATCTAAAAAAGCGTGGAGGATGTTCGTCATCTGCCAAGTGACGTCCTTACAGCTCCACTTCTCACATTTTCAGAAGTGACAAATTGTGACCTTTCACACTCCTACACTCCTCAGTGTCCAATTTCAATGAGACGCACATTCTGTTTCCCTAAGAATTATTGCTCATCTTAAAATTGTAATAACATTTTTTTCACGTTTTCTTCTTATTCAAGTTATTTTTATTTGTTTTCATCCTGCATGCACATCTCTAAGGACTCGCCATGAGAACATCTGTGATTCATGTATTTGAATGATTTTAAGTAAACTAAACCAAGCAACGGCAATCATATTTATCTGTTTAGCATTTTGTAGTATTTTACCCATTTTTACATTTTTAAAATAGAGGATCCTGAGCGTCACATATTAAAACAAAACAAAACCTTGGTGTTAGAAGTCTTTGTTTCTTGCAAAAGGCTTTTGATTGTTGACATAAAGCTTGATAATCATTCCCATTTAAATAGTTTTTTATTTCTGCAAAATTTAATGACATAGTATTTTTAATTTTTTGATATATAAAAGGATAATGTTAAAAAACTACATGTCAATGGGGTAACTTTTAATGCTTTTATACAGGTATGTTAGTATATTTTGTAATCGAGTTAAATACCTATCTCTTCAAAGATTTTCTACGTCCTGATGGTAAAAACTTTCAAAAATCCTTCCTCCTAGCTCTTTGAGATATACAGTAGGCAGTTGCTATCTGCAATGACTGACCTATGCAACGGCATACCGCAACTTCTTACTCCTGGCTGCACTGTGGCATCCATTGGTAAGCGATTCCGCATTCTTCCCTCTTCTACACTTCATCAGTCAGGTTTCTGTTGCTGGGACAAAACACGTGACAGCCACAAATCGAGGTGTTTGTTTTCAGCTAACAGTTTGAGAGATTTCTACCTGTTTGTGCTAGATCTAAGGCTGAAACTCTATGGCAGACGGGAATGATGGAGCAAAACTCTGTACTCCATATAGCCAAAGAGCAGAGAGGAGGGGAAGAGGACCACGGGAAGACACACCTTCCAAAGGCGCAGAGGCTGGCCTCCCCCACCTGGGTGTCACCTCCGAATAGCACATTCTGATATGAACACCCAGGATTAATCTATTATTACAGCGCCTTCATAATACAATTACCTGCCCAAGAATGTCTTAATCCAGTCAGACTGACAATGAAGAATAACTGTAACATGTGCTTTCCACAGCCTCAGGAACCACCATCCTAGAAAGGACTTTCAGGTTATCATTACGTCAATCAGGTTTCTTAGGCTAAACTTATATCAGAAACTGAATAAATGAATCACTACAATAAATGAACTGAAGTCTGTATCACAAAAGTATATTACACATAAAGAAATAGTCTTAGTTATTTTAGAATTTTTAGGAGTTTTTTTTTTCCTGAAGAAGAGCATAAAGAAACAAGTAATATAATTATTACAAATTTAGTTAGGGAATATAAAATTGAAACGTAAAATTTAAAAGTTACGTGTTGAGCTTATAGCCGACTGGTTCGTAACCAATAGACTAAAACTGGCTATGTTTTTTTTTTTTTTTATCTTTAACACTCAGTGACAGTTTCAGGATAAAGACCCCAAGGACCACTTTTTAAAAAACCAACTCTTACTGTTTTTAAAACTAATAATATCCCAAATCAAAGCCTTGATTTTGATTTTGAGACAGAGTCATGCTGAGTCTCGAAGCTGGCAGGCTGGGCTCCAGTTTGCTCCTCACTTGTCTCAGCCTCCAACAGTGCCAGGATTGCAGGCCTGTGCCATCATGCCCCAAGTAACATCTTATTGTAGTTTTAGTGTCCATTTTATTGATGAGAGACATTGAGCAGTTTAAAATATTTCTGTTGACTGTGTGTCTGCTTTTGAGGAATTTCTATTATGGTCTGTTACCTGTCTTTTGACCAGGTTATATGTATATTTTTGCTGTTGAATTTTTGTGGTTCCTTCTACAGTGTGGACATGAGCCCCATGTTAGACATACAGTTCATTTCTAGTTTCTTCTATCTCATAAGGTACATCTCTTGTGTTCTCCTTGCTGTGCAGAAACTTCTCAGCTTGCTGTAGTCCTGCTGCCCATTTTTCTCTTTTAACTACTTTTCAGAACTTCTCTAAGTATTTTTAGCCTGTTTCAATGTCAAGAAGCACTGCTTAAGTGCTTTCTTCTAGTGGCTTGTTTCAGATCTTGCGTAGACCTTTTAAATCCATTTGGAGTTGACTGTTTCTAACTGTGGAGTCATAGAGTTCTAGTTTCATTTTTCAGAATATGGATATTCGTTCTTCATGCCACTGCTTATAACAAAGAGCTCTCTCATCCATCGTATGTCTTCAGCACCTATTATTAAACATCAGTTGGTATAGGTGCATAAGATCTTTAGTTTGCTCTTGGTGTGCCTTTTTAAAATTCCCATCATGGAGACTGGAGGTACGGCATAGCAGTTAAAGCTCTTGCCTTGCAAGTGGAGGGCCCTGAGTTCAATTTCCCAGCACCACATAAAGCTGGGTGTGCTGGCAAACACCTGTAATCCCAGCACTCTGGAAGCTGAGGCAGGCAGATGGTCCTGAGTCCGAGGCCAGCCTGGGCTACACCAGTGAGTTCAGGACCAGCCTGGGAAGCAGTGTTGAGACACTGTCTCAAATAATAATAATACCATAATATTTTGATGATGTTTTGATGACTACACCTTTATTATATTTTTTTAAGGCTGGTGGCTTAATGTACCTTACTTTGCTCTTTTTGCTCAAGATGGTTTAGTGTGTTTAGTGTATTTCTGGTTTCACACAAATTACAGAATTGTTTTTCTTTGTAGATCTACCAAATATTTTATTGTCAGTTCAATACAGCTATTGATACTACATTTTGAATGTTATGGACTTCTTAACAATGATGATGCTTCCAATTCATGAACTTGTATTTATATAGTATATAAATATATAAAATACATACTATATAAAATATATTTCAATTTTTGTTCTCATGCTAGTTTCTTTCATAAATATGTTGACAGTATAGTTCTCATTGTGGAGATCTTTCATGTTTCATTAAAGCGTTTTTAGTTCGTTTTTTCTAGCTGTTGTCGTGGCTATTACTTAATTTCATATCTTTCAGTGTTTTTTTAGTTTTATTTTAAACCCCACCTTCTTTCTTGAGCTAGAGTCTTGCACCGTAGTCTAGGTGTGTCTTGAACTCATTACGGATTCCTGGCGGGTCTGGAACTCACATCAATCCTCCTGTGTCAGCCTCCCGAGTGCTGGGATTAAAAGCATACATCACCATGCCCAGCTATTATTAGTGCTGGGGAATAGAACCCAGGGACTCAGGCTTCCCAGGCAATCACTCCAATCACTGAGCTATTATCACAGACTCTAATCCACCCCCTTATTTTTCACCTCACTATCTCACATTATTCCTTTATGGTTAGGTGATTATTAGTATGTTTTGGTTCTTTCCTCTTTATTTTTATTTTGGCTGTTCTAGACTTGTTTTATGATTACCACGATGCTCAGAAAAACATTTTGCTTAAAAACTTTTTCTAAGTGATAGCAACTTAGCATTACTATAAAAACAAAAAGCAAAAAACAGTAATGAAAGCTAAGCACACATACTACTTCCTACGTACATGCTTAATGACTGACATCTTGTTTTCCATCTCTATTGTGTATCTCTAACTTCTTAATGCTGCCACTTTTTATTAGTCAATGTAATACTAGTTCCAATACCATGTTTATGATTCTGGTGCATTCTGAATTTGCATAGCAAATTTCTTTTGGTTTTACGTCTCTTGATGCTTCCTTCCTACGTTATCTCTCTACCTGAGGAGCTCCCTTCAGTATTTTATTTTGTAAAACATGTCTGATGAAAATATTCATTCCCTAAGGTTTTTTTTTCTTTTATTGCCTGTTACTGCCTCCATGTCTCCAGCATCACCGTTTTCAATATCCTTCCAGGGTGTGACAGGCATTCTAGTTTAGTATTTTTATCTAATGATAAAGAAATCTCATGGCACCCTTCCCTGGCCCGTGGGGTTGTTGTTATGCCTGCTGTGAGGGAATTTAGACATCTTTATATCTTTGGTTTTTTCTTTTGGTTCTGTGAGAAACTTCTCGTTCCCTTTCACCATTGAAATCTTGACTATAATACATCTTGGGATAGAATTTGTTACTTTAAATCTGACTAAATGATGTTTAGCCCTCCGGTACCTGGATCTTGGTACCATCTGCTAGGTTTGGGAAGTGTTCCATTGAGGTGTCTCTGAATAAGTGTTCTACCCCTTTGGCAGACTCGAGTCAATCTTCTACTCCAATAACCCAAATGTTTGTTCTTTTAGTACTGTCCAAAACTTTGGTTAGACTCTCTCCATCTGTTCTCGGTCACTTTCCTTCTTCCTACTCCAAATGTGTACTTGCTTAGAAGCTGTCCGAGCTCATTCCTTCCACTCCGATGTTTTCTCCACTTGCTGCCTTTTATTATATTTCTAAATAAACCTAGTATATTTTTCAGCTCCAGAATTTGCGTTTGGCTTATTAAATTGCTTCCATTCCTCTGTTAGTGTATTGAGTTTTTTGTGTATTTCCTTGCATCTTGGTAAGTTTTCTTAAACAGTTGTTTAAAATTCTCCATCCAAAAGTTCACTTATAATAGTTACTATCTGGTTGGTCTTTGGTACCTTATTTTGATTTTGAGATGAGGTCATGTTTGTCTGAATGCCCTTCATTCTTGGAATGCCATGTCACCTGAGTATTGAAAAATATAAGATATGCATTCCAAACGTTGTGTCCTTGCGTTCTTTGTGCTTATCCTCCCACCCCACGCCCCGCCCCAGCCCAGAAATTCTAAGTAATTTATTTTCTCTAAGCCTATAATCATTTCTTCTATTTCAGAGCCAGATCATGCCCAGGATAGAGGTTTCTTATGAGGACACATTTTCTGTGCTGTTTTTGTCTCAGCGGTGTATGTTAGGCATGCCAGATCTGATTTGGTTTGTGGTAGAGTCTGAATCAGGGGCATACCTGAAAATGCAATCTGTCTCTCCAAGTGTCTCCTCGGGGCTTCTACAAGTCCGGATGCCTTGTGTGCAGTCACTAGTGATGGATTGAACTGACAGGTCCCTGCTCTGTTCTGGAGAGCCTGCTCAGATCAGTGCGGCACTGGGATAAGACTGTGGCCAATGCTGGTGTTAGATTAATTTTCTGAGCTTGGCTCATGAATGAAGACTGCTATAAGCAGCCACATGTGACAGTGGCATGAATAAAGTCCAACAGACTAGAACTACACATGTGTACATGGCACTGGGGTATCATAAGGGATCCATCCAGATCTGGGAGTGGGGTTCTTAGGACCTATCCAGTGATAGGTTTTCCTGGGGGGGAAAACGGTATGCAAGGGCAAATTCTGTGCTCACCACTCCTTCCTACGCTCAGCAGATGTCAACTCAGGCTGTACTATGTGGCCTCAGGTAGGTTGGTGTCAGTGAAAACAGTACCTGGGCCTCCAAAGCTGACACTGAGCTGAGTTACGTCATGCCTGACTCTCACAGGTGTAAGAAACTTCCCAGTCTGAGCATTGAACCCAGGACTGAGTTACATCTAGAGGAAGTACACACCATCTGTGGCAGCACACATATCTGCTCGGTACCGGGGCTGGTCTGGAGGCCTCATTCATGAATGTTTGCCTAGCAGTAGTTGTGATGGCCATAGTAAGGAAGGAGGGGGTGGGACAGAGACTTAACCACCAGTGCTTTCACCAGACTGCTTGAAATTGAGTGCGAGTTGATGCTGGCACCAATTTCTTTCATGTTTTATTATCACTATTATGTTAAAGCACACACAGTGGTCTTGAATAGCTAGTTAAATTAGTGTGTCTGAGGGAAGACATTCCTAGAGGATCTTACTAGTCTCCCACCAACGTGTTACTAGAAGAAAAGTTATAATGACTGTAAAGTGTAAAGACAATATATTTTATATATTTAATATTCTAAATGGGTTCATTTTCTTTGTGTTATATTTTATTTAACCAAACAAGTATAGCCCATAATAGTACTTAAAGAAAAAAAAAACAGAAATATCATTGATTTATATTTACTGTGATAATTTTAGGTTTTATGTGTAAATTACATCAGTAATCTATGTTTTTATTTAGTTTTAAATATAAATATTGGAGGAAATATTAGTTTACGGATTGGAGTGAAATTCCAGATTGTAGTAACTGATATACTTTATTATTAAACTGGAACATGTTTTAAAGAAAAAGCACATACTTATCTGAGAATGAAACGGTAGCAAGTATCAGGTATGTAACGAAGGACATCCAGGGCATTTGGAACAGAGCGACTACTCTAGGTGAGAGAAAAAACCTGTTAAATGCTAAGAATTAATTGAATATTCTCACAGATCTCTTCTTTGACTTTGTTGAGTATGGGTAAAATTTCTCTCTTGTGGCTACAAATGTGAGTTTCAATAATGTTTCTGTCATTGACCTAATATATATTGCCCAAAATTTAGTAATATTATTTAGTAATTATATATATATATATATATATATATATATATATATATATATATATATATATATATAGTTTGTGGCTACTAGATAGGATAATTCCAAGTCTGTGAAGAAAGAGTTGTGTCTACGAGAAATTTTACATGTGTACAAGAAAAGGTTCAGGCCCTGTAGGTGGGGACCATTATTATTTCAAGTATGAGTTATCTTCATGTAGATGTTTCTTAGTCTTAAGCCCCTAAGAAATAATTTATTTAAAAGTGTTGGCTACAGATGAAGAATCAGTTGGAGCAGAAGATAAAATAGGAGGGCTGGAGAAATGGTGCCGCCGTTAAAGCATGTGCACACTGAGTACTTGAGTTCAATTCCCCAGCACCACAAAAGCGGGAAATGGAGCACACCTGTAGTCCCAGCACGGGGGAGGCGGAGGCAGGAGGATTGCCGCGAGTTCAAAGCCAATCTGTGTGACATAGTGAGTTCAGAACCAGCCCGGAATATAGAGTGAGACTTTGTCTCAAAGAGAAAGGGTGGGGAATGAAATAGGACTTTTCTTGGTGGAAAAGTAAGGAAAAAAATTGTAAAGATAAATATACAGAGTATGTATTATTTACTAAAGCATATTCTATTAATTTTATATGTTTAATCTCACAATAAATCTATTAGGAGTATTGTTATATCTATTAATAACTACACGCCATAAACGGTGAATAAAAGATATGAGGAAAACTTTTCAATGTCAGAAGGAAAATAAACTCAGAAATAGATTTAAATCAAAGCAGATGAGACAGTAGCGTATGGATCAAGACCTGTATCTTGTACTTTATTTTCATTGTGGAAAGAGGCCAACACTCTTTTTAGAATAAATAAGTAAATAAATAAACAAATAAATAAATAAATGGAAACTTATTTGGACAGTTTACGAGTCTAAAACGGCAGTATTCACGTGTGAGTGTTTAAGGGTTTAGTAAATTGGGTATCATATATTTTATTTAAAAGGAGATTGAGATAACTGATAAACATTAATATAGTCAATCATTTACAAGAAAGTCATGAAAATAGTTTCCAAAAACCCCACCCTTACTTTTTTCAACTGTCAACTTCTTTAATTTGTGTAGTATACTTGTCATAACTAATGGAAACTGATGACAGACTATTATTAAAATTATTATCTAAAGACTATACTCATTTTATTCCTATTTCCCTATTTTATTTATTATTATTATCATCATTATTATTTTTGTGAAATAGGATCTCTCACTTCAGTTTGGGTTGGTCCTGAACTCAAGATACAGCCCTGGCTAGCCTTGGACTCACAGCAATCCTGATGAGACAGAAAGGGAAGGCCCCCCAGAAATAATTAGCATGATGAATTAAGAAAACTAAGTTTATATTGTTCAAGGCAACGTTCTATTCTGTGCATTCTGACGGGACAGCTTTACTAGAGAAATACACTCTCTTTCCTCATTATTCAACTTAATATCCATAACCAATCATGACATTCATTTCATGATAACTCTTTTTTTCCATTTTTATTGATATGTATACATGCAAAATTTAAGGTTTACAATGGAGTTGAGCCTTTTATGCACATATGTATCTTGTCAAGGTGACATGGTAACTCTTTAACTCCCTTTTTGCTTCCCTGGCTTATTCGATTTGACAGGAAAAAAAAAAACATGAATTGTTGAGTCTGTCCTGCCACTAGCTCCCTGGCTATGCTGTGACCGTAATTGGGTAAGGAGACAGACACCGTGCTGACATTCAATTCATGATGACAAGTATCAAATGAGCGCATGCAGCTACCCAGAAGTCCCATTATTTCTGCAGCCCATCCATTCTCCCACTCTTTACAATGTTACATATCTTTCTCATTAAAACGCCAACATTTCTAGAACACCAATTCGTGAGAAGCCAACAGGAAAGGACTTTCACAAACGTTTACCTTCACACATACCCACCCCGCATATTCTGCTCGGATAAATTCTTCCTTTTATGTTGAAATTATAAACTGTTTTTTGTCCCTCACTTGCATGCATGATGTCAACTTTTACAAACAAAATGCCATCTTTTCTAACAATTCCTTATTCAGGCTGAAATCACCTTTCACTCAGTACTTCGCTATTTATATTTATATATTTACCTCAGCACACAATTCTGCTATTATTTCTTGCTCCTTAAAATGTGTTTTCTTTTCTTAAGTTTGGACTTCACTTCTCCCTCCAGCTATTAGGCTATCTGTTCTTTACAAAATTTACACATTATCGTAAAAGCTGTAGAAAAGTGGCCATATGGGAATACTAAATTTTAAGATAATATAAGTCTATATCAAACAACTGTAAGATTTGATATCTTTTTTTGCGTTTGTGCATGCACATACAATTTTATAACCATATGGCTACATGAGTAAATACTGTATGAAAGACAAAAAATTAAAAAGAAACAAAGTGTTACATCGTTTAAAAGATTGAAGAAATGAAAGTGTAACCATATTTGTGGCATTTCAGAAGAAAACTCCTTTGAAAAGTAATGTTGCACTTCCTAGCACACTTGCAAAAATACACATCTAAGAATTCAGAAATTTATTCATTCACAAAAAAATGATGGTAGAGAAATAATTGAGATCATGAAAAAAACTGAAACATTATTATTACGCACTAATATTGTGGGCTGTTTTCTCTCTACATTTCTAATTTCTGCTCAAATGAATATAATTTATTTTCTTCTACTACTGTCTGATTTGGATTTTTTTAGAAACTTAAGATGCATTGTTAAATTATTTGACCTTGCTCAGTTTTTTTAACATATGCATTTACAAGAGCAAACTTTCCTTCTAGAATTGTTCTCATTTTCACCCATGAATCTTGACATGTACTTCCATTGTCGTTCGATTCTATTAAGTTTTAACTTTTCTTCCCTGATTTCATCTGTGATTATTCAATATTGTGTTACTTAATCTTCATATGTGTAGGTATTTTTTGTTGTTATTTTGCTGTTGATTTATCTTTTCTATTATGTTCTGATAGTATACAGGGGATTCTTTCAATTCTTTGGTATTTATTCAACATGACTTATGGCCTATTATTTGGTTTGTTTTTGATAGAGCTCCCTGTGCTCCTCATGAAAAAGATAATTGTTATGTTGTGGTTCAGTGAAAAACTCTGTAGATGCCAATTAAATCTATTCATTCAATGTTGTGATTTATTTCTGATTTCCCTGATTATTTCTTCATCGAGTCTTTTGTGTGGTTGACCTGTTTGCGGGAGTGGGATATTAAAATGCCTTGCTATGATTACTTTGGAGTCTGTATGTCCTTTTATGTGTGATAATTTTTGTTTCGCAAACTTGGGGGCACCCATATTGGGAGCATATTTATAGTTATTATGTCTCTGTTGCTATGCTCCCATTATCATCGTGGAATGGCCATGCTTGTTTCTTACGAAGAGTTTTGGATTAAATACTGCTGTGTCTGAAAGGAATATGGCCTTTCCAGTTGCTTGGAGTGCGATTTTTGGCTCTTTTTATTTTAAGTCTATGTGATTTTTTTTGGAGGTGAGGTTTGTCTCTTGTTGGAAACGTATAATTATCTTTCATTTTTTTGGTGCAGTCTTTCATTCCGTGGTTTTGAATGGAGAGTTACGAACATTAATTTTGAGAGTTTTCATTCTATATTACTTACTGAATCTTGTTCTTGCATCCTTCTTTTTTTCCAGTACTGATTCTTTTCTTCTCTCCATCTCATTTAACTATGAATATGTATACATTCATATATTCAAGTGTGTGTGTGTGTGTGTGTGTGTGTGTGTGTGTCCTTTCTCTTTAGATTTCTTTGGTGCTGAAGGAATCCCAGATTACTTTAAGTATTTTGTTTATTGGTTATGAATTTAAGATTTCTTTGTCAGGGAAAATCCTTTTTTCTCCATTAATTTTGAAGAATAGTTTTGCATTATATAGAAATCTGTGTTTATAAATATTTTCTCTTAGGACTTGCAAAATAATCATTTTAGGATCTCCTGGATTTTAAGGTTTGTGCTGAGAAATCTACGGCTGGTACTCTGACAGGCATGTGCACGTGGAGTCCATGTTTGTTTTCCCTAACAGCTTTTATTATTCTCGCTACGTGAAATTTCTAAAATGTTGATTATAAAGTTATCCTTTACTCCTATAATTCTGGCTTTTTTGTCAGCAATCCAATGGCTGCTAGATTCATCTTCTGTGTTTGCATGTGAATTTTATACCTTGCTACTTTGCTATAATTTTGTTCTAGTTTCTGTTGCTGTTGTTGAATAGTTAGGATTTTCTATATGTATGATCATTTTATCTACAAATAAAGATTTGCTTCTTTCTTACTTGGATGATTTTGAATTTACTTTCCTTGTTAAGTCTCTGAGGAGGACTTCAATATTATGTTTAATAGAAATGTGTAGAGTGATCATTCTTGCCTTGCACTAGCTCCCTGAGGGGAAGCTTTCCATTTCCTCCTACTGTTATAGATGATAGTTTGTAGATAGGCTTCATTATAGTTTTGCATAATTTTTCTATAACAATTTCCTTGATTATTAATCATTAATAGTTATTGAGATTTTCACATTTTTGTGAGCATATGAGAATCATCTTTGAACTTTATTGATCTGGTGTGTCATATTGATTCATGTGCATATGCTGAAATATCCTTGAATTCCATGGATAAAACTGGAACATATCATGGTGGAATATATATGACGTTGAGTTAAGTGTGCTAAAATTTGGTTGAGTTTTGCATTTATGTACGCCAGTTGTTGTATTAATTATTCTTTAGAGAAGTTATAAATATTAAGGGTAAGCTGTGTTCTTATATTACATAGCATCATTTGACTTTGAATATTCATATACTGTTAATTTTCAAAAGCTCAACAGTCTGTACTGACAAAGGCTTTGCTAATTTTGAGCCTATGTTTCCTCAACACTTTTAGATCTTGTCTTTTATTTCATATAAATTAACACCAAACAAGAGCTGTCTACATTTTTAACTGACCAAGAATGGAAAAATAACTAGCCATTTTCACAGAACAGAAAATCTTTATGAAATTCTGATTTGAGAGAAATCTAATGATTATGACCTGCACAGTCATAACCCTTATATCCTGAGCATTGAAACTGTAGGAAAGGACACAAATTGTAAAACAATCTTGTTCTTTACTTTGTATATAAATTTAATCATTTCTTGTTTGCCTGAAAAATTAACTAATAGATAATGGGAAGATACAAAATATGCTATTGGAGAATGCGATATACTTAAATATCAGGGCAAAATGTAATTACATTCTGCTAATATAATGTTAAGCAATAGTTAAACACTTAAAAAAGGCATCTGTACTTTTCCATGTAGTAACCACACAATGTGATTACAAATGCATAAAAAATTACCATGTGAGTCATTTATTTAAAAAATGAGCTCTACAAATATCTGACAGTACTGACTGTGAATATTTCCAATTTCACTGCAGATTAAATAAAACTAACTCTATATAGTAAAACCATACATATTTTAGTAAAAGTTTCTTAAATCCAAAGCACTTCTTTCTTTCTTTCTTTCTTTCTTTCTTTCTTTCTTTCTTTTTGTTACTTGTCCTCTTTCCTCCAATTTTGAATAGCACACCTAATGAATGCAATGTTGGATGATATTTACCAGGGAACCCTTTAATATATTTTATTCCGAATAATCCCCTCAGCCTTTATTAGATTCACCAATGATGATTAAAGTTTGGGATTAAATGCTTAGAGTTAGACATAAATATGAAAAGAGAAAACATTGAAATGGAGTCAAGGGGCTGGAGGAATGACACAGTGGGTAAAGCACTTGCCTTGCAAGAGTGTGAGGCCCTTAGTTCTACTCCCCAGCACCACAAAAGCTGGGCATGGTGGTTCATACCTGTAATTCCAGCACTCAGGAAGCTGAGGAAGGAGGATTGCCATGAGTCTAAGGCTAGCCAGGTTCCATAGAGTTTAGGGCCATCCTAGGCTACAGAGCAAGACCGTTTCAAAAAAAAAAAAAAACCAGTCAAATTCCATGGCTTTCTGAGAGAAGATAGTTACTCCCCTTGATGTTAGTAAAATTCTGTCTCCAGTGATAGCACAAATTACAGATATATTGGAAAACAAACCTAAATGAATGAGATACAAATCAATCCTCAGTCTTTAGGGTTCTCTCAACTGTGATGCTGAATACTCCTAAGTATTATGCTAGTCAATTCTCAGTTCTGGGTAAGCATAGGAATCTTTACAAAATGTTGTAGAGACTGGCTGGTCCTAAGTCCCAGAGGTTCTGATGTAGGAGCCTGGATTGTATGTTGTAGAAAGGAGCTTTTCCACTATTTATTCATTTGTGATGATGGGGGTGGGAAGGAGTAAAAAGTCCTCACCAATTTAAAAGCAGAGATCCTAATGGTTTGTTTTTACTTTGGGCATTGACAAAAAAAGTGATCTTATTAAATCCCCGCTCATCACTCTCACATCGTATTTATGTAATAACCACAAAAATAAGCCTCCCCATCAGGAAATTATTATGTAATTAAATTAATCCATTCACATAAACAACTTTATGAGTTCTAGCTTGTACTTTACTTCATTCCAGGAGGTACTGACCAGAAATAAAAGGAATAAATATGTTTTGGAAGGGAGAATTCTTTCATAAGTCTTGGTAACTTTCAATTTAATAAGACTAGTTCCTTGTCAGCTATCACCTTTTGGCAATGACCCTGTAAAATGAAAGACTATTTGAACAACCCTGCTGTTGCACCATATTCACGCAGCCAGCACCTGAGGTGGAATTGGGCCATATTTATTACATAAATCACAAGGTGAACCCAATCGTGTTTTTGCGAACATGTACACTAAAATGCTGTACCACTTGGGACAAGGAATACCATCACGGTTTACCTACATAACAGTAAATACATTCAAAATGAATTTTCAACATGTTTGTTTTTAAAAGGTATTATTTGTTTCTATAAGCTTTAGGCTATTGGACAACCTTACCCTTTCTGGCATTTGAAGCACCTGTTCTAAGAATATCATTTTATGGTGATATGATACTTTGGAAAACATTGAGCTAAGACCATCGCATTCAAGCGTTACGAAACAGAAGCAATATCTGTCTACTTGCGTATAACCTTCATTCCAATTAGCCTGTCCATTCTTTCTCCTGGTCTTGCAGAAAGGTTTGAAGATCTCCTAGCCAGAACTCTGGCTGAAATGAAACACACTCTGTGAAAGAATTGCATCCCTGAGCTGATGCGTAACCTTCAGTGACTTCTATCATGTTATCGCTAACAGAATACTTTACATAAAAATAATGGAGAGGGTAAAAGGCCATATGTAACTGTGTATTTGAGGGAATATTCCAAACTATGAAGTAGAAAGTAAATTTTTTGATGTATAAGGGCCAAATCTTTACAAGTTATATGTTTTTTAAAAATTAGTTAAACTAGTTATTGTATTAGAGTTTGTATTGTTTGGAATCTTACAGTAATTTCACCTACATGCTAGAAATCGTTCCTGTACTTCAACTATTTGTCGGTAATGTTTAAGGAATTGCTATATATATATATATATATATATATATATATATATATATATATATATATCATATTATATTTAAAATAGCAAAATAACTCAAGATACATATCATTTGCCCATTACCACCAAATTGCGTTGTTTAAATGAACGTAATAATATATTATTTTCTTCCTTCTTTAATTTTGATGGAAACATCAGAAAATTTCATTGCATTCTCCACTAAGTGGATTGGGGAACACTACACAATTTAAGTATTACTGCCATCATTAGAAAGATTTTTAAATTATGTTTGCTATGAAAAGTGATTTTTAAAGCTATTAAGCGTCTAGGATATTTTACTATGAAAATCTTTAAATTTGCTTTATATAATTGCTTCCTTTTTTACATTTATGCAACTAACAATATTTTATCATTGCTACATGCGTAGTTTGTATCTATTTTTTAAAAATCCTCTCTTTCATTAACACCTCTTAATATGCTTCTTTAAATCTTCTATGAGGTGCGAAAAGGGAGTTTTACCAGAATATTGGCTAAAAGAATACATGTTGATTAAAGTCCAAAGAAATACCTATTATCAGACTAGGCAAAAATAGTAGCTTGACACAAATGTCTTTTTTCTTGATATTCTTATAGCTCATTTTTAATAGATGTTCCTTAGCATCATTCCCTATATTTGAAAATAGCATGTACATACAGAATGTATTTTATTCTGTAAGGTTAAAATCCTTTTGACAAAATATTATGTCAGGGCCTGTGAATGATGAAAATTTGACAAAAGTGATCACTCTAGAGGACATTGTAAGGAGACGAAGGGGTTTTCTGAACAGCAGAACATGTTACAGCATGTAGTATCCTCTTTCAGGAAGTCACAGATATGTTTCATGCACAATAGAGAAACATTATGCATAAAATGTTAACATGAGGAGAAAAGAGAAAAGAGAAAATATCCATTACAAATTCAAAGAAGGGGCTGTAGTAATAGCACAGAAGTTAGAGAGCTTGCCTAGCAAGAGGAAGGCCATAGGTTCAGTTCCCCTAGCACCACATAAACCAGGAATGGTGTCACATGCCTGTAATCCCAACACCTAGGAGCATGAGGCAGGAAGGTTATTGTGATTTTGAGGCTAGCCTGGGCTGCAGAATGAGTTCAGGACCGGCCTACACTACAGAATGAGTCCCTGTCAAAAAAAAAAAAAAAAAAAACCTAAAAAACCCCAAGTTTCTAGCTATTGAAAACTTGAATAGCAGAAGTAATAATTTTACTTATCAGGATTAATTGATAAATTCATACAAATGATTTAATCAAGGAACAACTGAGTAATGCTTCTTTCTACATAAGTATGTTTCACTGCTAAAAATTAGAGGTTGGCCACCTTATTCTTAGAAACCTGTTTCTTTTAAAGTAAAACTGACTTTTGAATGTTGCAACACTTTGCAGTGTCAAAGTTTGTACATTCAAAATGAATGTATTACTTTTGATTCCCCCTAAACTTAATTGCTAGTAGATTATGTTTGTCTAGAGTCTTACCGACCATAAGCAATAGGTTTACATATACTCTGTATATTACATGTATTACAAATGGTGAAAAAAACAGGAGAAACACGAGATCATGTTCTCTGATCTGTAATTTGCTGGAAAGACCAACTGCTCATATGGAGATGATTAGAGCCACATTGATTTGGAGCAGATACTTTCAACTCGAGCTCATCACAATGAGAACAGAGGTGTCTTTGAAATTATTACAGTAATACAGTGTGTGCTGCAGTTCAATTTATGCAGTTATGACTGATACTGCATTTTAAATTTATTTTCATTTTCCTCAAATTAGAATGGCTCTGAGCATGATCTGAAAACATTTATGTACCTAAGTTTAATAAATTTTAACTTTACATAATAAATGTGATCTTATTTTATAGTAGTAAATGACAAAATAACCTACTATGACCTGTGTATTCTGAATTCATGACATATCTTTTTTTAATGCTGGAGAGCTTTAGGCTACAAAAAATATACATTTTAAAAAATGTTCACATTTCTCAAAAAATAATATAATTGGATCCACTCAATTAAAACTGATATTTGTCAAAAATAATTGATTTGTTAAGGAAATGAAGTAATCTATGTTATTTACAAATATTTCATCTACCTCAATATTTTCTGTTACAAATTTCTGGTTTTATATTTTATTCTTTTCTTAGTTTACTCAGTTGAACAAATTTTCTCCATTACTCACATTCTCACTAATTTGGAAGTTTTTCTTCTACTCTTTACATTCCATAATTAAAGACATATTAGATCTGTATTTCTTCATAGCTTTGTTAAAATTAATCAAGTGTCTCTGAATTGTATTTGTTCACTTGCTTTCTGTTGTCCTCACTAAATAGATGAGAACTTTAAATCATTTGTCCTGCAAATGAAGTTTCGTGATAAAAATATTAGTTTTGATCTAAATTGTTGTTTCTTATTTGTCTGTGTGTATTTGTATTATTTTTATTTCACATATTTCATCAATCTCTAGGTATATGACCATTGATATACTCAGGTATATGAGTCTAATCATTATGACAAATGTAGCATTATATTATTTGTGGTGATCTTTTTTCTTTCCCTGTCATGAGCATTTATTTTGATTTGCAGAAGAGTTTCTCATACAGAGGGATCTCAGTGGTTAGCACATTTGCCTACCGTGCACAAGGTCCTTGGCTCGATTCCCCAGCACCATATAAAACCATGGATGGTGGCACATCCAGATTCTGAGGCAGGAAGATTGCTGTGAGTTTGAGGTCAGCCTGGGCTACACAGTGAGTTTAGGACCAACCTGCATTACAGAGCAGGGTTCTGTCACAAAGAAAAAATAATAAGTTTCTCACACAGCTTACTATGAACATTTATATCTTTAAAAAAAATCTTCTGACAACCTAATTTAGGGCTACTTTGGGTGTAGATAACATGGATTTCATTTGTTTTCTTAGTCAATTTTTAATTTTTTATATTATGTTGTAATGAATAGACTAAAATGGCTTCAATTTTCATAAACTATCCTTTCCATTTAGAAGTTGTATGTGTCATCTTCAAGAAAAATAATGCTGGAAAACAGTTGTTTAAACAATATAGAAGCTCGTTTTTCTCCCCTGTAAAAGTTCAAGAATGAAGAGCTCAGAATTGCACTGGAGAATCCAATACCACAGTCAGAGTCTGGAAGAACTCCATGAAACCCGCTAGAGTCTCTGAGGAAATCACTCTGTCTTCATGTTTAGTACTCCTGTTAGAGTTCACTTCTCACATTCTCATTCCAACAAAAATAGGACAGAAAAGAGAAGAAAATGACGCTAATCCTTTTTAAAAATTATCAAAATACAAATTTCACATAATACATTAGTTGTTTTCAAGTGTATGAATTTGAATCTTAAAAAGTATGTATATATATATATATATATATATATATATATATATATATATATATGCACATATACACATATATAGGCAAATTATATATATTTGTGCAATCACAACCACAATTGACATTTAGAAAATTTTCTTTATCCAAAAACAATTTTGTCATTTTGGAAAACAATTTAAAAATATCTAGTATAGGAAAAGATATTCTAGTTTTCGATTCCCAGGCATTTTCCTTAAATAACTTTTTTACAGGAACTGAAATAGATCTATATAAGGATGCTCAGGGTAATATTTTTTGTAATAACAAAAGAAAATAAAGCTGAAGAAACAACAATAGATCATAAAATATTCATGTACACTTTGACTTTAAATGGAGTTACATTCTGAAAAAAACCTCATAAGGAGAAAATGTTGATGTGAGTTGTGTTTTTATATGCTGGTATTGTCTACCTTAGGATTTTATACCAATAGAATTATATAAATACATATGGGGGGTATTCATAGTATATATTCTTTTATATATTGGTTCCTCTACATTGTGTTCAAAACTAATCATTGCTTTATGCCTACTACAATTTGGGCCTTCTTGTTGCTTAGTAACATTTTATCTCTAAGCTGCTCTATTTAGAGTTCTGAGGAATCGCCCCCTGCCTAGCCATGGGAAGCATCATCTTATATGAAGCCGGAACCTAGCATCAGTTGCTTCCGGAATGCCCCCTGCAGATTGCTGTGGCTCTCTGTCTGCCTATCTCTCTCCTCTATGGTGCTAGGCCACACACATTTCAGATATCCAGACACCTCTATTTTTCCAGCTCAGTAGACTGCTGGTCTCTGAATTTTTACTTTTCTTCACCAACGTCTACAGAGTGCTCTTAGATTTGAGGTTTGGGAAATTGGTGATTTTATCCATTTATTTCCATTCTCTTTGAACTCACAATTATGGTGTTTAGTATCTAAAACCAGGCTCGTTTGCCAGCTAATTCAGTTTTACAGTTGTTTACATCGGGAGAATTCAACTGCTACCAGTTATTTCACATTGAATCCAAGCTAAGAAACATCTCCTGAAAATTTGAGTAGATATTCAGGAAGTTCTGCTCATGGTGTCTGCTTACATGTGTGAGACTTTTCAGAATGAATGTCTTGATGTTTATATCTCTTGTCTTGAGTTAGATTGGGAAAATAGGAGACGTTGGGATGAGAACTTTCCGCAGGCTCAAGGATGATTAGTTCAGACAGCTGGGGATACTCTACTCCCAGGTGAAGGCGCAGAGGTTGTTCTCTTTTCTCTTTGTGAAGTGCGGGTCTCCACACAGCCACAGGAGTAGCACTCCATTCGTGTCCAAGTGGATTTTCACTCAGATCCGCTGCCTCCCTTATCCTTACCCAAAATCAACATAATAAGTCTATGTATTTAGCTTCAGATTGATCTAAGAGTAATTGATTTTCCCCCTCAGATATTCAGGTATTTTTCTCCTTCTCTTCTCCTCTTTCTCCCCTCCCTCGTCCTCTCCCCCTTCCCTCTATTCTCCTCTTCCTTATCCTTCCTCCCCTCACTTCCTTTTCTTTTTCTCGCCTTCCCCTTTCTCTCATCTCCTCCCCTCTCCTCCTCTTCTCTTTTTCTTTTCCTGTCTTCATAATTTAATTTTCTTTTCTTTCTTTCTTTCTTTTTTTTTAATAGATTCTAGCTACCAAGACGTTTTTACAAGACACTTTCATTTTAAAGGTCTCTCTGTATGCAAACTTTTCTTCAGGATTCCACATTCAGGTGTCTTCGGGTGAGCAGCAAGTTATAATGGTCTCTCATTCATCTTATTCTCCAGATCAGGCACTGAATAATCTTTGGCTCTTCCCTAAAGCTAAAATGAGAGTGAATGGATTCAGGTATGAAGGCAGCCACGACGGTGCATTTGGAAACACTAGTGAGAAAGAACTCCTTCAGAAAATGGCAAGAAGAATGGCATAAATGTGTTCTCAGATAAGAGTGAGTATTTTCAGAGGGATTTCTGGTAATGTGCCTTTTCTGGAGTGTTTGTTCTTTTTAATCTAAATATTCACCACTATATTCACCCATCATGTGTCATGCTTGAGTGACTAAGTGCAAGTGAATGACCAGATAAAACTAATTTAAAATTCATAGTATTTTTATATAACCAACATACTAGATGTTTTCTAGTCTTTGTTTTCCAAGAAAGGTCTTGTGAAATTCTATTAATGTCATTAAAACATCTAAATGGTACATCTTCCACAGTAATAGAGTTAAACTTTAAAGCATCAAAAGGGAATTATCATATCCAAAAGGAAGATCACATTGATACGAATGATTGTCTTTATAACTGCACGATGTGTCTCTGATTGGTGTACCACTTCTAATTGTGTAGTATAATTTAAAACTTGACATTTAAACCTAAGAAAAATGTAAGGCCACTAATCTTCCAGCATGGAATTAAATGAGTATATGTACATGCTTAAAGTTGCCAAAGCTTGAATTCCAAAGTTTTTAACTTCTAATTAAACATTTACCAGGGATTGGCTTTAGAACAGCTAAGTTCATAAGTTTGATCCAAGCTAATGGAAAATACTTCCTTCCAAATTAGATCTAATAGCTTTAGAATGCCAAAAAGTCTAGAAAATCACCCAAGAGCTTCCCAATTTCCTGGATAGAAGTAGAATTATTAAAGAATGAGATGTTAAACAAAGCATGAACTAATCCATTTATGAGTGTTTCTACAAAAAAAAAAAAGGATCTTATAGTCTTTGAGTGACCTAAAGATACTTCTAAAGATTTATATCACAATGTAGAGGATCTACTTAAGATCAGGAATGAACACATCTGGTCAAATACATTGGCTTTTAAAGGTTGCTACCAAAAACTGTAGCATTCCAGGGGCTGGTCAAGAAAATCATTGCAATCAGGAAATTTTCAAGCATTATCATTTAATATGTATGTTATATATCATTCATCCTGATACAGATATTTAAAAAACACAATTACTAAAATATTCCATGAAAACAATACTATATTTTCCTTATTCATTTAAAATGTGGTGTATATATACATCATTAGAGTGTTATTCTAGCATTACAAACAAAATCATACTATGTACAGGAAAATAGATGGAACAGGAGATCATCATGCAAATGAAACACACCAGAGTCAGAAATGTAAGAACTTTCTGGTTTTTCTTGTACATGGAATGTAGGGCCAAGAGAAAAGGGCATGCAGGGGGACGGGAGACCACTAGGAAACAGAAAGGGGATGGGGGCCGGAAGGGGATTGTTTCAGGGAACGTCTTACAAAACTAATTTTCCAATTAATCCAGGAAAATATTAGCCAAAGATATGGTGATAATGATGAATTATACTAAATCAGTATTTTTTCATTTGATTTTGCTTCTATTGAGCCCTTCTTTCAGAAGAAAGAGAAGGCTAGGGAAGGAGGAGACATTCAAAGTATGTTTTAGGCATGTGTGAAAGTGTTACCTTGAAACAAATTACTCTGTATAATTGATACATGCCAAAGAGAAAGGCACTATTACAATTAAAAAAGCAAAAATAATGAAAAAGTGAAACCACTGATGCTCTCAATTGATACTAGTAATTTGAATGCTTTGTGAAAACAAATTTGTACTAATAGATAAAGAGGAAGTCTCTGATACATGTGACCAATATATTAAGCAAAAGTTCAAAAGGAAAATGCAGGCTGCTTGCATCATTTTTATGGTAGGGTTAAGTAGTAATCCCATTTGAATATGTACACTGCTAAAGTGAATTGAATCTTTTTCTGTAAATACAAAGCTTTCGTGATTTCTGAAAGCTTTTAGAACACAATGAATTATTTTGACCCTGAGAAATCATAGTTACATATGCAGTACTTATATGTATATGATGAACATATATACATGCACATATGTGCAGTGTATATATGTTATATATATATATATATATATATATATATATATATATATATTTGCAGCTGTATATATATAGCATTTCTAGCTACATATATGTATGTAAACATTGATACGTCTAGAATACATTTTTGTGTTGTTAACAAAACTAGTTCACTCTACACATCATTTAAAAATTGTGATTGTCCAGCCCCAACTATCAGATTGATTATTCTATACAACAGATAGTTAATAGTACATTCATACAACAGATAGTAGATAGAACATTCATAATGTCAAGAAAATTAAAAAAGAGCAAGATGCTGTTTGTACTGATAAATATTTGCAGATGTTCACGATTTAAGACATATCACTATGACCCAAATGATAACTTCCGGATTATGTTGCTATTATTGTCACACAATGTACATTTTCATCTTCTGTCCTTTGATTTGACCTTTAGTTGGTGTCCTACAAGGGTTAAATAAAAACAGACAAGTTTGTTGCTTTTAATACACTGTGGACATTAGCGCTCATGCCGTAAATACGTGCTTTGTAAAACACTTCCGGGTTCAAAGAGTTGCTTAAGTCTGGGTATCTTCTACTGACTTCCCTGATGGCTCAGCGAGGCGCCCTCTTTTTGAAGTTCAATATGCTGACTTAAACTAAGATAAAAGGAAATAGTATCCTTGGTAGGAATGCTGCTGCTCACAAGAGTTAAAGAGCAAGGGTTGACTGCAGTTCTGAATGAGAATTGTAAACACTTGCTGTATTACCCCAAAGCAAACGAGAAGTGTCTCGAAAAATTTTCACGTATTTCACCTGCTACCAAATCCAGCAAGACATTAGAGATAGATGAAGCGATGATCACAAATCATACTTGAAATAAAACGATTTTTTCCATTCAGGTTTTACTTCTGTGGAGCTTTTCTTTCAGGTGGAAATTTGACATTTTAAGAAGGAGAAAATTCAAACTGAGCTATCTTGCTAGGGAGTTAGAAAATGTAAGTTAGTTGCCAACCAGTAATAGGAGAAGTAAATAGCTCAGAGTTTCTCCAAGTGATGTACTTCCCACATTTCCAAACATCACCACCTGCCTCAAGAATCGTGGTGGTGTTCCAGGCAAGGTCAAGGTAGGATAGTAACTGGAAGAGAAAAGGGCGAAATTCCATCTCTCTTGGGATAAATGGTCCAAGAGAAAGCTCAGATATCGGAAAATGAAAAACACTTTTGGAAAATGCAGACCACGGCTGTGTGCCCCAAAGGTAAGATTTATTGTTGGAACTTTTTAAAAAAAAGTAGAAAAAGAAAGCTCTTTTTATAGTGCTAGTTAAAGCCTTGTTTGTGACACTAAGGAATTTCAGATATGTTTTACAAGAAGTATAAAGTGATCAAAAAGTTTCAAACAGAAGCTGCTCTGGACAAATAGCGCTCTCTAGGAAGATTAGCTTGAGCAGGCTTGAAAGAGAAAAGTAGAAATCTGACATTGTATTTTTGTCTGACTTTTTTGTAAACGAAATACTGAATATAACTGTAGAAAGAGCATTATCCCTAAACAGGAAGACGCATCCCATTGTTACTCATCACTTACATTTAGAACACTACATTTCTGAAATGTGGCAAAATACAAAGGTGTAGCTTGCTAGGAAACGTTTTTGTTTGCAGCTTCTTAAATATGGAGATTAGTACCTAAAATTCGTTCTAATATTAATAATATTTCTAATATTCAATATGTATGTGCCTTTTGTGACTCTTCATAATGGAACTTTATTGCTAAGGCAACCAGATAGATAGATAGATAGATAGATAGATAGATAGATAGATAGATAGATAGTGAAATAGCTGTGAGAGGAAAGATGAGAATATTTGAAATTTGTATTTATTTGTATAGAAAATTATCATTTCTGGTAGGGAATGATGAATGAAATCAAAAGGAAGAAAATGTAGAACCAAAATTATTTATCTTGTTCCCAGTAATTTTTCAAGCCCAGACATAGGCACCAATCACAACTACAGAAACAAAACTGTAGAAGTGTATTCTAAAAATGGAAGGCTCAGGAATCAGGGAGTTTGTTTCTCAGCTCCGAATGATTTTATTGAATATTGAAATGTTGGTAACTACGTGGGAAATCAACCTATAATATATATTAAAATGACTAGGAGAGTATGAAATTCTCGACACATACAAATTATTATAGATTTAAAAGGTCTAAATGTTCAATGACCTGATTTGTCAAATACACATTCTATCAATGTATCAAATTACCATAAGTTGCCCCATAAACACATATGAATTTTGAAAATATAAAAATACTACAAAGAGAATGTCTACTCTTAGGAGACTTTTTGGTGAAAATTGGGTGGGTTTGGATTTGGGTGGATTGGGTAGCAGGTGGTGTTACATTATGTTTCACACAGCAAAACTTCATAATTAATTTTTATTTCAAATGCTGAAGAATGTTGGCTACAATGTTACAGATCACCAACACTAATGTTGGAGTCCTTGGAATCTTGGCTCCTGATATTCCACCCTCACAATCTTAACGGTCACTGTAGATACATTCTATGAAGGATTGGGTGTGTCACAAATCTTGCTACCTCTGAGTCTGAGCCAGCTAACCCTGTTTGTATATTCACAGTCGTGAATGGAAACACAATGTCTACTGGCTTCAGGCTAGGCATATGCCACCTTAGACACTCTAAGAGACAAAAGGTTAAGAGCTTTTGTTTCTCCTCTCTTCATGTAATCAATAAAGAAGGCGAAGCTGAAGGCTTAAGAATATATGCAGGTTAAATCACAAATAGTAATGTACCTTTAAAAATGATTACTGCTTTTTAAATTTGTAAAGGCTTAACTAGAATGGAAACTGAAATCAGAGAATACAGGTCAAGAAATAAGAATTTAATGAAATGTCATCTTGACACAATTAGAGAAGACTGCACATAGGAAGATAGCACTTCTCATGGCTACTTACGAATTTGCTTCCGTCTTATGAAAGTGAAAAATCAGCAAATATACCTAAAGTATTAAATCACACATGCACCTTTTGAATTTTTTTACTAAATTTTTTGAGCATCATATATAAAATATTCAATACCATTAACTGAATAATTTATATGGAGGATATAAAGCTGATAATTTTATATGTACATGTGCATGCATGCATCATAATATTAATAATTAATGAACTAAATTGCTTTTATATCATAACATTGAAATTGTAAAAAATTGGTTGCATATAATATGCTGAATTGAAGGTGAATAATACCTAGTTTCCATTTCTTCTATAAAAATAATTAAACTCAATAACTTTAGAAGTATTTGAGAATTAATAAAACTCACATTAATTGAACTCATATCAAATCGAGTTCTTTATTTAGTAATTTAATACATTTGAGGTAGCTGATAATTAATATTTAAGAAAAGTTCAATTACTGTTTAAAAAACTTGGTTATATTTGTATACAATAGGGAGAAGGTTGTTACTCAGTACCTTTATGTTCTTACAGAGATATATACTATTCCTTTTTTCCTCTGTTTTGGATCACTGGAATAATCAAAGGGGGTAGAGAAATGGGAAATAATTAATAAAATGTCACTGGGAAGGAAGGAAAGTATTTCAGATAGTAGAATAATACTTTTTATTCCCTTACAATTTTCATATAATTCATATTAAAAATGTAGAAATTTTCCAATTTCCCTTCCTCTTCTCTCACTTCGCCATACCTTTATCATTATATATTGTACTCTTATTCTTTTAATTATTTTTTCATTATTTACAATTTGGAAAAGAAGAAATGCTTTAGTTAAAATTGCTTTATAACTTTAATCCTACTAAGATATAAATGAAAACAATATTTCAAATATTTCGTTAACCATCTGATGTTAGAAAGTTTTGGATCAATTATCTTTAGAGTGTTTATGAGACATGTTTATGTAAGCATTATCTATATCTAAAACCAGAAATTGAAACACCTGATAATATATTTTTATTGTTAACAAGATAGACAAATTGCTTCACTGAGGTTAATTATAATATAAAGAAAAGTAATGCATTTTCAACTGATTGTTTCTCAAATTGGTGGTAACTAGTGGACACTTTAAACTTAAAACAATAAGAATGTAAAGCTAATCTGTAAGTATACTTAATAAATTATGTTCACATTAGATATTTATATAGTATCTGGGCTGACACATTGAGTTGTGTAGATGCAAAATCAGATTATTTTACCTGTAATGCACCAAGAAACTAATGTGACTGAAAATAATTTCTCTCCCTTGATGGTGGGAAGCAATCTGGGTCTTCCATTCCTAATGCATTAGGTTTATTCCAGTCTGCTATAATTTAAAGCCATTATAGAAATCTTCATAGCATGAGATAACTTCTCTTGCATCTTTGTAAGACCTGGTATAAAGCAGATTACATCCAAGAACTTTCCAGCAAAGACATAGCTATTCATATAAAGTGTAGCCCAGAAAATATATAAAACACTTAAGGAACTAAAATGGCCAATTGTGGTATATAATGAGAACATTGAAATAGAGTCATTAAACTTAATAAAAAGACATAAATAAATCTTATCTAGTAATAGTTTACTGTACATAGTTTCTTCTGTCTATAATGAAAGAGAAGTTTATCATTAATGTTAAGGAATATTATCAAACTCCATAAAAGCAATTTACAAATGCTCTTTAAAAAATCTTTTGATATTAACAAATTAGAACTACCTGAATTCAACAAACATAGTTTCATCCTAGTATATGCACTCTGAAATCTTTGTCAGTTCTGTAGGGGAAGGAATACCTTCGGTCTTTACATAGCTCACATTGCAAAATAATTCAATTATTACTATTTTTTTCTGATTTGATGTTAGTTATCATATTAGTGTTCTAGCCAGAATCATATGACACACTTCCCATAAAATAACTTGAAAAACCTTCACAAAGGATTGATTTGAAATTGGTGAAGTTTATAAAATTCCATTATAGTGACCCAGTACAGTAACATCGAGGCTCTGGCCACACCTCATGGAAATACACATCCTGGGTCCATAGGAAGATAGGTAACTGAGCAGCCTGGAAAGACCCAGTGGCCTTCAGGGGACATACATGTTCAGCTTCATGTAAGTGCAGAGGCCAGATGCCCAAAGCATCACTTCCCCCAAAAGGGCAACAGAAATGAACAGACAATGCTCAGATGAAGAAGTTCAAATGGCCAATAAATACACAAAAAGATGTTCAACATCCTCAGCTAATAAAGAAATGCAAATGAAAACATTACTAGGATACCATCTAACCCCAGAAATAGTTGCACATAACAGAACTCAAACAAAATCGGTGCTGGTGAGGCTGTGGGGGAAAAAAAGGAACCTTCATACACTGCTCGTGGGAATGTAAACTGGTACGAACACTGTGGAGAACAGTAAGGAAAACCCTCAAAGGGCTGAAAATATATATTCCCTTTGATCCTGTGATTCCTCTTCTGGGATTCTTTCCAAAAGAGTTGGAAGCATGATGTAGCAGAGATACATGTATACTCATGTTTATAGCGGCACAAGCAACAGGAGCTAAAATATGGAAGACACCAAAATATCATCAACAGACCAATGGAAACAAGAATTGTGATATATGTACACAGTGACGTACTGCTCGCCTATAAAGCAGATAGTCTTGAGGCTTTCGTAGGTGAATGAACATGACTTGAGATCTTCATGCTCAGTGAAGTGAGTCAGACATAGAAAGTTAAATATCAAATGGTTTCTCCAAAATGAGAAACCCAGAGTATAGTCATTTCATAGAACTAAATAGAAAGGAAGCATAGGAGAGTCAAAAAAGGGAGAAGGAATTTATAACTCTGACGAGATATGTATGTGCACAAAATCCTGAAGTCTAATGCAAACATTATGTATCACATATCTACTTATTAATAAAATGGGGAAAAATAGAAGCCAGCAGACATGGAAGGCATCTTAATCACTTTGACCTTGCTGGGATACAACACCTGACACCACAAATCAAGGGAAAAAAAAGGTTTATTTCACCTCACAATTCAGAGATCTCAGTCCATTCGTGAAAGGCCAGTAATGGTGGAAGGGATGGCAGAGGGCCCAGCCATAGAAAAGCTTGCGACATGCCAGCCACATTTGGCTCTCCAGGTCACAGGGAGGCTCACATTGCCTTCTCAGAGCCCTACTGCCCTTAGTTTTACAAAAGTTATCTTTGGGTAACACAATTTTTATTTCATTTTTTAAAAGAATTGAAACTCATGACATAAATTCTGAGACTTAACTAGTCTGTAGATGTTTTTTGTGTATTTGCAAAAGTAAACAGAAAAAGTGAATTACTATTTGTCGAGAAAATAATATCTCTTTCTGACAAATGTTACATATTTGAATTTATGGAAGAAGTTCTACAGAAGAAGATAGATTAGATAATTAACTATAAGTTTTCCTACACCAAGCTCCAGAAAGTGAAATAGAAAAAAATAGAGAAAAAGATATGAGTTAATGAATTGTACAAAATAAAGTGCTGTTTCTTTAAGATCTGTGGTGAGCCCTAATTAGTTGGGTGTTTGTTCCCAGTAGTGTCTCAGTGAAATTGGAGAATGAAGTTTCAGATGAAATGAAGCAAATTCTGGAGAGGACACATTATTGAGGAGGAATTTTAAGAAAATTATAAAAGTCAGAAAATCTTTGGGAGAAGGCAAAGGTGGTCTCAAAAAAAGGCAAGAAACCCTGCCTGATTCTTTGGCAATTTATATATTCTTTATTCTTTGGGCTGTCCCCCAGACGGGTTTAAAGCTCTAGTTTCTGAGGCTTTCTGAACCCCTAACCCTAGTTCTCACAGAATGTCTAAATTATTTCTTCTATTAACCTTGGATTTGTCTTACTTTTGTACTTATAAAGTGGGCTTTTGCCCCATTTATAATGATTTAACTTTTAATAGATACAAACAAAAGAATAAATACTTTAACAATAAAAATACCTAGCCTCTCAATGTTGCCTCGTGTACTTAACAAGAATGCCTTATGTGGTGAGCCCACATTGGTAAAATTATAACAAACATATTTAACATAAATCTAAAAGAAACTGTATTGTCTTTGTTTGAAAATAATTTTACAAGTTAGGAGGACTTTGATTTCAATAGTTTAAAAAATAAACTTGTAAGGTTTTGGACATAACACTCTGAACAGTCTTTTCAACAGGAATAAAAGTTTTGAAAGTTGAAATAGATGTAGGTACCATGCTCTTAGGAACTGTTACTGTGAAATGTGAATTGAAGTTCTGAGTACATTGACACATTTTTTTCAATACGGCAGTACTGCCTGGGCTGCCTTTCGCCCATTTCTCAACCTTGTCCCTGAGGTAACTCAATTCCCCACACATCCTCGGGTACTCCAGTCATAGAGAGGACACCCCCGTCCCATTTCCTGCTCAGAGCTCTCTCCTATGCCCTGTGTGCTCGGCTGCAGCTTCCAGTGGAAACCTTGCAGATATATCACATTTGACTCTCCAAAACCAAACCTTCATTCATCCTCCTCTGTGTCATTCATGTCAGTAAACAGTAGCACATTTCATCCAGTCCTATGACCAGCCCCCTGTGGGCTATTTTTAACTTTTCCTTCTACCTCATCTCCCTAAACCTAACTGATCATGGATTTCTGTTGATCGCACCTTTTAGATCATCGTTCTGATTTTCTTTTGACCAGACGTCCTGCCTACCACTTGTGCTTGTTCTAACTCACTGGTTGCACGCAACCAGAATGATCTTCAACTTTTCTGTCTCAAATGCCCAAGGCTGCCAAGATTGCAAGTGTGCTCACAATATTTATGAGACTTTCAGCACCTGACTAGTAGCTTCCTCCTTACACTGCTCTGTGGGCTGATCCTCTGCTCCTGCCAGCTGCAGCCATAGGGAACTCGTTCCAGCTCTTCAGCTGTGCCAGGCTCGGCCTCATGTCGTGGCCTCCAACAGGCAGTCCTCATGTGTATTCACAGGACGATCTGCCCTCCACGTTCTCCCCCCATCCAAACCCTAATTGAACATGTGTCTCAATCCATACAAAAATGCTCCAAAAAGGTTTCCCATGACTGTCTCTTAGACCTTTTTTTCTAGGTTGTAGAATAAATTCCTTCAATGTGTTTCTGGCACACAGTGCATTTTCTTCATCTACATATATTATCCATCAAGTTTTATTAAAATTGCTTTTTGAAGTAATTGCTTATATTTAACTGTTATTTTATTGTATGTCTCTCCTGCTAGGCTGTAAGGAACATTTCAAGATTTTGACTTTTTTCCTTAAAATGATATTTCTTTTGCCTAGGATAATAACATCATACAGGTGCTTAATAGATGTTTATTGAATAAATAAATGGATGAATACTGAGATGAATAGTGAATTTTCATTTAATGTTATTGATAAGCATGTTTATTAAAATTATTTATTCTGATAGTTGTTTTATTAACTAAATTTCATGTTATATAATTCATGAACAAATTCTGACTCTTAGGTTTTGATGATGCTAATTTCTGTTTAATCTTAGTCCTCTGGACCTTGTTAGGAGATTTTGAGATTATGAATGTAAAACGGTCTGTATTATCTGATATCTGGGAAATGAAGCAAAATTTTCTCTCGCTCTCTCTCTCTCTCTCCCTCTTTCTCTCTCTTTCCCTCTTTTCTTTCATTTCTTTTTTAGTGCTGTCGTTGTGTGAAGGGACTCTGGACATCTACCTACAGAATATAGAAAAATTGCTCAAACTGCAAAGATTTATACTTCTTATGGTAAAAGATGTGATGTTTCTAATTTTTAAAATCTTTTTTCTAATTGTGTGTTATCCTCAATTATTAGAATCAGAGATGTTAGTTCATAGCAGCTGAACCATAGTATCTAGATTCATGATGTCTAATATGCTATCATAAAATTTTATTTATTGACAGAATCTTAGTGTGAATTATAAGTCACATAAACTCAGCTTTTTACTCCACTTAACATATCCTGCGTAGGATGTGCATAAAATTAAACGCATGTGGTCTAAAAAATGAGTATGTGCCAACATATGCACACTGTATGGCTATTCATGGTATTGGCTTTAATGCTATATTTTGCTGGATTAAATTCTAGCACAAAGTGAATTTAATCACCTTGATTGCTTATACTATTTCCTGAGGTTAAGCTAGTTACTTTTGAAAAGGTCTGCCCACTGCAGATATTAATTTCAATATTTGTTCACTTTTAATGGAGGATTTTATTACAGTGTTTAAAAAGCTATGCCACATGAAAATATCATTCCATACACACTTCTCTAGAGAGACCAACCCAGTAAAAGGGCAATTTAAGGTAGCTTCCAGAAAAATCCAAAAGAGAAAAGAAAAGATGGTGCCACCGCATAGCCTGGCATTCACGTCTTCAAATCTGCAGCACGCGTCTGCTAACTTGAAGCGGGCAGTAAGATGATGACGCTGTGTGCTCTGCGTTTTGCGTTTGTGCTTAGACGCTGGGTTTTCAGTGGATCACTCAGAGAGCATGAGCGTACACTGCAGGTCAGTGCGGCAGGCCTGATGGGAAAAGAATGCAGCCCACAAAGGTGGTCTTTGTAAGAAGTGACGACATGCTGGTGTCTGTTACCGAATTGGCAGGCTCACTGCTTCCCTTAGTGTCTGCTCCTGAACTCCTAAGCTCATTTGTGTTGCAAGTCACGACTCAGGAACAAGCCGGCTTTTAAGGCACCTAAACCCCCGAGCTCCCGAATGAGGATCAATTTCACATGTTTAGGTGGAACTTCTGTGAAGAGCTGATTTTCTGCAGTGGGTTTTAGTGAAGACCCATTCAGGTTGTGGGTTAATTTTATGGGACTGTAACTCCCAGGATTCAAAGTAATCATTTGAATAATGGAGACTTCGACATTTTCTAGAAATTCATGTAGGGCTCCTATTGACCTGCGCTTTTTATTAGGTCTTGAGGTGTTTTATCAACAGAGGACAACGGCAGCATTTTCTCCTCACTGTCAATTTCTCCAGGCCTGTTTGGAAAGGAGTCACTTTGAATTTCTGTAAACTACATTAAAACTAACTTTATTAGTGTTTGAACATATTTTCTACTTGAAAAACAATCTTAGGGATTTACACCTTATCTAATTACCACACTGAGCCCTCTTTTCCACCTCAACATCACAGAGTAGGCAACATGACAACCTCAGCCTTGAACTTTGAAGAATCTAAGCTGTCACATCTGCATGAAATCAAGGGCGAATTCCAAAGGTGAGAGGGCCTGGCATTCTAGTTTTTTTTTCCTTCATCATCCTCTTCTTCTTTTTGAATTTGACTGCCATAGGGCTACTTTATTCCTTTTTTTGTTGTTCTTTTCTCAACTTTTGTGTCAATCTATAATTATCACATTCTTCAATTCGATTGGAATCTTCTGGAATGTTCAGTGTTAGAAACACGAGAATTATGAGGCAGCAAAAGCTTTTACGAACTTATTTTTAAAGAAATTGAAAAATTTTAAGGCATGAAGTTATTTCTGCCATTACTGTGTGAAATGTCACATTTATCTACAGGCAAACAAAGAAAGAATGAATGAAAGATTTCTGTGACTACATATAATCAATATGCATCACCCTGTCCTATCATTTCAAAGAGATCATTAGCTTTTTATTAAATAATGTCAGGTCTTTTCTGTTTTTCTCTTTTATATTCACATGTAGACTAGTCACTTAAATATGTGCCCTTATATGCCTTTATCACATTCTTCTTGCTGTATTTTTTCTCTTTTTTATATTTTTGTGATAGGGAGAGTATCTACAGCCAATACATACATAGATTAAAATAAAACACTTTGTTTGCATGTTACAGTGTGTATCTCACGTGTGGCTTTTTTCTTCTTCTAAGTGATGTGTGATTTACCAAGACCACAGCCTGCGGGCATGGCAGGATAGGTTCAATTGATTTGTATTTGTGTGAGGAGATATTAGGGGTTAGGGTCAGGGTGATGCTGAGGATCAAGCCCAAGACCTTTGCAATGATTTATATCTAGCTTCATTATTATTTATGATTTTGAAATATGGTCTTGCTGAATCACTAAATTGTCCATGGTAGGCTCAAATTTATAATCCTTCTGTCTCAGCCTTCCAGCATCCTGGGATTATAGACCGGTAAAACTAGGTCCAGTTTAGACTTCTGCTTTTTAAGTATTTACTCTTTTCTCATTGTACAGCTTTTTAATTTATATTCAACAACAAAACATTGATTATTGGATATGTATTTTCCATTTTAAAAAAGTGCAAACTACTACTGAACACCAGCTGGCAGAATTTCTAAATTGCCTTTCAAAGTGGCATATCTGGGGGACTTCCGATCAAGATGATGGCTGAGTAACAGAGCTACACAGTGTCTTCTCATGGACCCATTTAAAAAGTTGAGATAATAATTAAAAACTGCCTGTACAACATAGCTAAGAGAGGAAGGAATGCTCCAACAATTGAAAGGAGGCCAAGGGACCAAGGAAATATCAGAAATATTGAAGACGCATTGGAAGTAGAAGAAAGCGGCAGCCCAGGCAACCACCCTAGGCTGACTGAGAAGGGCCCCAAGCCATTGTCATCCACAAATGAAGGAAAGCCTGGATCCTGGAACCTTAAATGGAGGAAAGCCTGAAGCCTGGAACCTCTGACCAAGGTAAGCACAGATGTAGGAGAAGTGGAAATTGATAGCAGCTGGTAGCTCTATCTTCAAAAAACAAACACAGCGGTAGTGCAAATGCCAAAGCAACGTGAGCTTCTCCTAGAAAAAACCTCCTGCAGCCTAGACCAGAAGCAGTGGCTGGCAGCCATAACAGGCAGTGACATAAGTAGGAGCTATGTTTAAAAAGAGAGTCCAAGACTGAACTTTTTAGATTAATAACAGATTCAAAAGAACAAAGAGCACATCAGGGTTTTGGGTGTCACTCTAGACAGTGCCTAGAAAGACACAGACACAAGAGACAGTTTTGAAGTGGAGAGAAAGGCCACTGATCCCATGAAAGGCTCCAGGGGCAGTGGAGGCACCTCTGAGAGTAGAGAGCCCTACCCTCAAGGGTGGGCCACCAGGACAAAGGGAGGACTTTGCTGAGAGGGCAGGGTATGATCAAGTTACCTCAGAGGCCATCAGATTGTTAAATCCTCCCTCACCGGCTACTCCCAGCACAGAACTCAGAGGAATTTATGCTGCCGCCATACACCCTCAAAGGAACTTTTCAGCTAGGCTTTCAAAGTGAAGACTCTCAACAACAGAAACATGGAAAGAAGACAAGGCCATAGCACATTCACATAAATGTCTGAAACCCCAGAAAGTAATGTCATGGGCCCTGAAATAGTGGAATTCATAAAGAAGGAAGTCGAATGCACATAAATGAGTCAAATGACTCATTTGAACAAGACATTCTCAAAGAAATACAAGCAATGATCAGCAGGCTTAGAGAGGAACTTGCTAAACAAATAGGGGTTCTAATGGATACAAAGCTTACCAAGCATATAAATGCTGCAAATAAAAAGCTGGCAGAAGTAAATAAAGACATGAAGTAACATTTTAATAGAGAAGTGGAAATTTTGAAAAGAAATCTAGAAGAAATTCAGCATATAAAAATAGTTTTGAAAGCAGAGGAAACTGACTCAATAATTGTGAAGACAGACTTTCAGACCTTGAAGACAATGTTAAGAAAACAAATGCTATAATTAGGCGCAATTCCAAAATTAGGAATGAACAAAATAATTGGATACAATAGATGATGAACGATTCAAAGAGAACCAATCTCAGAATTATGTGTATGAGAGAATGAGCAGAAGACAGCACTGCAGGTATAAAAAAATTATTCACTGAGATCATGCAAGAAAATCTCCCAAATTTAGGATAAGAAATTAATTTTCAGATACAGGAAACTTATAGAACACCAAATAACCTCAACCAGTAATTAGGCTCAACACAAAACATCATGATGAAGACATCAGAAATATAACAGAAAGACATCTGAAAAATTCTAATTGTATCATATATCTATTAGCCATTCAGAGGTTTTAATGAATAATTTTCTTTTTTACAGACGTCATTTTTTTTTTCCTCTTCAAATTTGCAGAAGAGCCATGCATCGAATAGGCAGTTAGTTTAAAAGGATGCTTGAACAATATCGTTTTAAGATCTCCTAGCCTGTAAGGTTTCTGTCGAAAATTTTGCACTTACTTTGCTAAGTTTGATCTTATAAGCGACTTGATGCTTCTATTCAACAACTTTTAACATTCAATTCCTTTGCTATGAATCACTGGAACTTCTTACTTTTGTATTGTGGATAGGCTTTTTCTCTTCAATTGGGATTCTAAATGCCAGCTCTACCTCAATATTCATCTCATTATTCAGCCGTTAGAAAATTTCTTCAGCAATCTCAGTGAATAGACTGTTAATGCTTTTAACCTATGTATAAGCACCCTCTTTTTGATAGATGAGCCTTGATCTTTTTCTTTTAGATTTATGTAAGATCTCTTGTGTAATCCATTCATTGCTTCTTATTTTCTGGTGCTATCTGAATGTTCTAGTATGTTCATTTTGTCCCCAAGTCTTGATCTTCTTTCCTCTGTTCCATTTTTCTTAGGACAACATTATTTTTGTTTGATTTATTAAAGCTTTCATTTAGAAGATTTCTTCTTGTTTACTTTTAATCGCTTCACTGGAATTCGTCTCTCACATCCGGCGTATACTCCGTGGTCCTTCAGCTGCCTGCTTGAATCTCCTGTGCATCATTGTCTCTGCAGTTGATTCCTTCAGGTACCTGCTCATCTCTTCTTGGATCTCATCGATTATTTTAAGTACCAGCTTTTCAACTGTTATCCACTTTAGTATCTGTGAGATGTCTTTTGGGAAGTTAAGAATAGTTGAGGACTTCTTGTTGCCTGCTTTTTCATTATAGAGTTGTCATCTGTGCTGCCATCTGCAGATCAGGTGGGAAGGATGTCCCTGCCACTGTTGTGTGGAGGTCATTTTTACAATGTGTGGTAATTTTTTATCCTGCCTCCACAAAATTGACATTGAGACTGTCATAATGTTATTTATGGGCTTCATAAAAAGTGTTATTAATTGCACCTTTACCATAAATGTTACAGAAATTACCTTCATGATTCATTTAGTTATTCAGTTTAATACTTGTCTATTTCTTTCTTGTGGGGTTCTAACTAATTAACATGAACAACAAAGCATTGATAAGACAAGGATAGAGAGACCTCTGTCTGTAGCATTAGCTCCATCACTGTAATAGCTTGTTACTAATCATCAAAATTCCCAACAAGACTATGACCTAGAAACTGTGAATAATAGGACAGATAGCCTAGATTCTGATGTTTTGGGGATGAGTCCTATAGGGATCTTCTTGAGGGTGGCCAAGCCACTATGGCTCTGAGAACTCAACCTCATATTCAACCTCATGTCCTAACCTTTGTTAAAAAATTATCTGGCTAAAGTTGTTATAAAGAAGGTGAAGGATTTACACCAGATGGTAGAGATTGAGACTGGTGATGGGGCGATGAATGCCTGGGTGTAAAGGATCAAATATTCGGTTTGTCTCTATGATAAGGACAGCTGTTACAGACGCCCAGCAGGAAGGCCAGAGGCGCACATGGTCCTCTTTCTTTTCGGATGGACTTCATACTCCATGAGCATGGAATGCATGATATCTCTTAGGATGGCATGGCCTGGGGCAATAGAACCCATCAGGTCCTGTCAATGTTGTTCACAGCTGTCAAGAATCCAAGCATGTTCCTAGTTCCTAAGAGTCATCCAAACCCCAATGTCTAATACAACCTGTATCCCATGCCTCTTTGAAAAGCCAAAGTTCATGGGAATACATCTGAATGTTTTGAAAGCAAGTCTTCTGAGAGATTAAGCAGCCAGTCTGTGCTGACTGTAGCCCCCTAACAGGCTTCTGGTGGCACTTCAGTGGGCTACTGTTTGACACTTCCTGGCTGCCTAGAGTGGGACTTCTGCATTTGTCCGCCATTTGTCTGTCTCTTTTACTCTGGGCCACTAACTGCCTCTACCTTCTGAAATTCCAACCTTATGTCAGGCTGAGAGGGTTCACAACCTCTGGAGAATCTTTTGACTCCCTTGAGGGTCCTTTGAGGGATAGCATGTGAACTCAAGGCCAGAAATTAAACAGAAGCAGAGCTCAGAGCTTAAATCAATGTTATTTTGATGTTTCACAGTCAAGGAAAAATGAAGATTAGATAAATTCTACCTATTACAACTGAGAGAGATATGTTACTGGCTCAACAGATGCCATCAAGGCTATATACAAGCTTGAAACCAATAGGCTGGCATGAGAAAATATGTGAGCTTTAGACATGGTATTAACTGAGAAAGGAAGCATGGGAGGCCAATGCTGTGCACTCATTCTTAACAAGAGCCCCAGGCAGAATCCTTACTAAGACCCTGTGGGAGTTAAGTACTCTGTATTATGACTTAGCTGCAAATTTGGGTATTAATGATTAGTTCGCTGGCTGGTTGGAAGGCTGGTTTTGAAAATGGAAAGAAACAGTAACTTCAGCCTTAACTGCCCTCTACCATGCATAGTGGCTGTGGTCATGGAAGCCCTGGTGTCTTAGTTACTTTTTCATTGCTGTGATTCATCCACAAATTAGCAGAGGAAAAGTTTATTTTAGCTCAGAGTTTCAGAATTTCTCAGTTCTATGACTCCTGAGTCCTGCCCCTTAGGGGCAGCAAGCAGCAGTGGAAGCACATGGCAGAGACAGAGCTGGAGGCAGCTCCTCATGACATTGTCAACAGGAAGCCAAGTTAAGACAGGTTGAGTCTACTCTAGTCTCTCAAGGAAGGCAGGAAGCGGCTTATATATATCCTCATATATCTCATATATCACCCATCCCAGTGATCAGACTCTGGTCCGGCCTCAATGTTCCTCCCCTTCCAGGTGTTGAAGGTGTAGTAAGCCCCTAGGACACACCTGTAATCTGATCTACACTCTTCACACCTGCAATCTAGCCTGGGTCCCTATCTCCCAATAGTACATAGTTCCATAAATAATCTATAGCATCCAAATACAGCAAACTACAATGCCTGGTTTCTGCATTCTTCCTTGTGCCATGACTCATAGAGACCACTTTAAGTAAGCAAATATCTACCAACAGACTATCCTACTTCTGACTAATTGGTCTCAACAAGATCCTACTGAGGAAAGTACTGTCTGTTAAAGAAATTCGAAAAAAACGGTCTCTTAGAGAGACAGTAAGTGAAAATGGAATCAAGATAATTAAGGGGAAAGGAATTGTGAGTGACAGCAAGTGGTAGGTATATTGTCACGTAATGCTGCATAATGGCTCTTTGAATGATCTAGATATTAAATGTTTATCTGAACTATTACTGGTCAAGATCTTCTCCAACTCTGTGAGCTTTCTCTTCGTCTAGTTGATTGTTTCTTTTCTGTGCCTGTCTTCTGGATTTTTACCTATTTTTTCTCCCAGTAGATTTAGTGTTTCTGTTTTCATATCCAGTTTGATCTATTTTGATCTGATTTTAGTATGTGGTAACAGATATGGGTGTAATTTCATTCTCCTGCCTGTAGAGATCCAGTTTGCTCAGCACCATTTGCTGAAGATGGTGTCTTTTCTTCAGTGGATTGCTTTCTTCCCTTTCTCAAATATACAAAGAAATCATAAGATAAATCCCCCTAAAATAAATAACCTCATCAGAAAGTGGACAGATGAAATGAAAAATAGCTTCTCAGAAGAAACACAAAGGCCAATGAACACATTAAAAAGTGTTCTCACTAGTGACCATCAGAGAAATGAAAATAAAAACGATGCTGAAGTTTCACCCCACCCCAGAGAAAATGGGCTATATCAAGAACCAAAACAAAACAAAACAAAACAAAATTTCTGGTGAGAATGCAGAAATAAAGGAACTCTAACCCTCAGTTAGAAAGCAATCTGGTTCACCCATTATGGAAAGCATTCTAGAGATTTCTTAGAAAGTTGAGAACAGAAATCCTATTTTTTCTAGCTTTTGCTTTACTGGATATATTCCCAAAAGAAATAAAGTCAACACACCAAAAAGACATGCGCATATCCATGTTTACAGCAGTGTAATTCAGAATAGCCAAGTCCTGGAAACAGCTTACCTGTCCATCGACATAGGAATAGTTAAAGTAGATGTGGTACATATACACAATGGAATACTACACAGCCACAAAGAAAGACAGATATGAAACATTTGAATGAAAATGGAGCTTCTTTGAGTCAATAATACTCAGTGAAATGGACCAAACTCAAAACAGTGACTATAGACAGCTGTGTCTCTTATTAAATTAACAAAAATAGTGACATAGAAAGGCCTCAACACAGGTGCCAGGGCAGAAAGAGGGACAATGGACTTCTAGGAAAGAGATGAACATCTGAAAAGTGGAGGGTGGCATGATGAGCATTGATTCCTCAAATCCCATGTCTTTAATATGCTCTAGAATTTGAAATCCATATATATATATATATATATATATATATATAATGAAATTTTAAAAATTAAAAAACATGCTGCATAATGGTGACCCAATGTCTCACTCTTGTTCTTTCTCTGAGGCCAGTTCTTATCCTTGGGCATTTGCACAGGGCACACACGGGGGACAGAAGGTAGGAGGAGAGGTGGATTCCATGCCACAGTGACCAGCTTGGCCCTGAACCAATCCAGCTTAAGCCAATAGTTTTTGCTTTGTTTCTGGAGGGGACTCCCTTAGATTTTGTATGGAAAGTCTCCGATGGGCCTACCAATGGTAACAGAAGTTGAGGGTCCAGTGACATAGGGATAAAACTTCCCCACCCATTATATTTTGGCATGCCTGCCACCCCCATAGGGAGAGGACACCTACATAACAAGATTAATGCTAAAGCCTCATTTTCCTGTTCTCCACACTGCTGTGTTTTTCTTTTGTTTGAACAGGTGAACCCCTTGATACTATTAATCAGTTATGTGGTACATGAAGGCACGATGTAGTCTGCCGCAGATGTCTTCTCCAGAGCTGGGTGCATGCAGGGAGCGTCCCTGTCAGTGTACACCTCCCCACTGGATTTACAGTTTGCAGCAATCGTGGGTATTTCCTTCAGATGTGTTTATCAGTCTGCTATCTATCATTTTGATGCTGGCTTTCCCTGGATTACCTTGTGCTTAGGGATGACCTTCCTAAAGGACCTCAGTTGCTGCTACAGATCGCTTCATATTTTTCTGCTGTCTTTCCGCTTCTCCAATTCCCCCCTTTTTTTATCCTGTCATATTTTTCTTAATTCCCAAGGCTCCGGGGATTACTTTTCTTTCTTTCTTAGGACCATGGTTTCTCCTGTCTAACATAAATTTTCTTTCATACATATCTTTGTGGTTGTTCGTGCCTGGTCTTCCTTAGAAAACTCTATCATGATTCAAGCAAATAAATAACCTAAGTAATTAATTCATTTCTTATTTTATAAAATGAAATACATTACCAGAATGGGCAAATTTCTTTTGGCTTTTTAATCATGAATTTATTTTCTTGAAATATGATGACAGAAAGAATTAAAAACATCTACTAATGGGAATATTAGCTTTAACATCCACCCTAAAATATCCCAATAGAAGATTGAAGATAGTGGTGTATATAAAATTATTATGCAGAACATTTCATTTAAATGTATTACATTTATGTGTTAATTTCATTTATAATACTTGGTTATGCTTTTGGGAAAGGTGGTATCTGGATTAAGCATTTTTAGTTTATATAAATTTAGCCAAGCAACCATATTTTATCAGTCTATAGGGGCCAAAAGATTAACACAGGAATAGAAAGTAATTTAAAAACTTGAGAAGTGAATGAGAAATGTGATTGCCTGACTTATTAAAATTGACAGAATCGTTTCCTTGCCAAAAGAAGAGTAGATAAAACTAGATTTATGCCACTGGAAATTTGCTGCGGTGATTAAGAACTCTCTCTCTCTCTCTCTCTCTCTCTCTCTCTCTCTCTCTTTCTCCCTCTCTCCTCTTTTTCTACCCCCCTCTCTTTTTCTGTCTCCCTCCCTCTCTCTTTTTTTCTCTCTCTCTTTCTGTCTTCTTTCTCCCTCCTTCTCCCCCCCCACCCCACTCCCGTACAGAATGGAAGCGTTTTCCAATGTGTTCATTTCAAGTTTCTCTACAGCAAAAATTTACATTTTAATTAAGTTTTTATAAATTACCCTACAGCTTTGGCTAAAGTAAATCAGAATGGATACAGTAAACATTTATTCCTTTAACAATTTAGCACTTGAAGTCAATTTCAAAAGATTTGTTGAGGGGACAGCTGTTAAAGCCTGAAAGTTCAATTGATCCATGGAAAACTGAATCCCATAAACATCTTGAAACATAGATGGCCTTGATGATTTATTTAGAATAATTATATATCAAAATCATATTTGTTATTCTGCGAGCTGGAAAAAATATCACAGAGCCAATCCCATGCCTCCCTAGTTTTCAACTCTCTTCCTCCCTTCCCTATCTATGTGTACTTCCAGAGGAACTTCTTGTTCCCATCAAATGAGTCAGACCAGATGGGAACCATAATTCATTATTAATGAATTTGTGTCAATCCAAACCGGAGGGGGTGGGGCCTGTCATTTTGGAGAACATCTCGCCTGCTGGGCTGAGGGTTTTGGCAGGTAGGTCTCTGTTTTTTTAAGACTTGTACTACCTAGTTTCAGTTATTAAAATATTTTGTTAAGGAACACCGTCTTTCAGCCTACTGTTAGAATGACAATCTAAAATCTAAACCTTGGAACAGCTAGTGCATTAAGTTTGCATAATCAATATGACAAATAACCAAAATAACCCATGTTGACACCTCTTTCAACTTGCATTTTTAAAGAATGAGAGAAAGACACGGAATGTAACAGATACAGTTAGGATATTAAGTAAGTATGGTGATTCTCTCTCAACTATAATCAGGGGTTTGCTCTCAACTGTCCGGTTGAGAAGAGAGAAGAGGATTTTTACCTTCTGTATGCTCTAATTAGACACAGTTTCTGAGGCTTCCTCCATCCCCTGTTGATGAAGTATCCCAGCGACAGAATTGGGCAAAGATATAAAAACTGTCCATTTCAAAAATCATGCCCTCCACCCTTTATGTATCCTAGATAGTCACTTAAGCTTTCGACTTTCTTCACCGATAAACTGATTCTCAGTTTTAACCCTCAAAAATACAAGCTATAAAACAAAACAGGCCAATTTGTAGTAAATGTTCGAAACTGCGTGCAAAATGCTACTTATCAAATTTACAAGAAAAATCCAGTGAACAGTTTTACAGACTGATCCCATCACACAGTGGCCTGCCTGCCAGATTGGAGGCAGGGAGAGAATGACATCTATTTATTCCTTGATTAGGCATTAAATAGAAAGTGTCATGATACATGTTTTCTTCATCAATTGTTCCTGTGCGTTTCTCATATATGATATATTCTTCTACGTTACTCTTGCTTTAATTTTAACAGTACATGTGATCCAATCCTTGCCTACTTCTGTTCCTGTTTGTTACACATCAATGTCTGTGAGATATAGATATGATAGAGGGAGTCTGTATGAAGCAATCATTTTTAAAATAAAGTACAGTTACTTAGACATTTTAAATGTACCAATGTGGTTAGAAAAATGTTTCCTTGGAAAGATTCTGTAGCACTGAGAGGTGAAACTTGGATTCGTCTTGAAAACAAGAATCCAAATAGTCCTGTGTACAGCATATAAAAGAGTCCATCTGGCCACATTGAAAAAAAGCAAAAACTTAATAGTTTGGAAGGGAATAAAGAGGAGCCTGGACTTAGGCTCCATCACGGTTTGGAAAGACATGGCCTTGACTTGACCTTGAGGCCTTTGGCCTGCCAAGAAGTAACAATGAGGAAAAAAGCCAGACTTACTTAGACAGGGTTCATTTCGAGACAGCTTGACCTTATTGTTTATGTTAAAGCAAAGAAAAGTGGAGGGGCATTCCAAACTGCTTTATTCTGGATGTATCTTATAAATTTTCATCAAATTTATATTACTGGTCTTAAATATATGAGGATGCTTCTGATGGAGGTTGGAAAAGCAGGGAATTTCTATGTTTTTGGAAAAAGATTTAAAAGGGGAATGTGTGTTATTTTCAAAATATATTTATTACACTTTGTGGGATTAGAGATTAACCATAATTAATTTTGTGTGCTGCTTGGTTGCATGAGTTCTTTTCTTTTTCATGTGCTTGTAAGTAGAATCATCTGTGTCATTATTTGATAGAGAAAGGAGGGGAAAGAAAGAAATATGACCACCAATAGGGAAATGTGATTTGAATGAAGTGAGTTTGTATTTTTCTCCATGAATAGAAAGAACTTAAAAGAAAAAGAGAGAAGTGAATTGATTATCTTGAATTCATACTACTTCCACTTCTCCTCACGATAGCTGCTAATGCCTCATCAGTAGTCAATTTTGTGCCAAGTATGACTCTGCACCCAAGGACAATTTTTCATGGGTTGGAAAAGGGATACACAGGTCGAATGTGAAATCAGCCTCAAGTGCAGGCACTGACCTTGGTGATGACTGGTTCGCCAATCAGAGCATCCACTTCAAGTTTTCTCCAATGAATGAACAGAGACAAATACCTCCCCAAAGCCACAAGACATAAAGAAAGCAGCCAGCGGAAATTTTCAGGTAGGACAAATTACAAAACAACAGAAACAATGCATAGGAAGAAATAGGAGAGAGCAGGAGGCTTCCAGCAGTGAGCATAGTAGTTTGTCAAAATGTATAAAATATTTGTTTTGGTGGCTAAATGCAGCTGAACATTAATGCTGTCATCAAGGAGGAAGCTCAAAAACACTATTTTCAGTAAAAAAGTAAGTGAATTAATTTAGTAGGAAAGTACATACTAGGTTTACTGAGGTAAAACCAGAACTTCTGGTACTGAGTTGTATCCAATATTTTTATCTAAACCAGAGCAGAGCATGGTATTCTAACTCCCCCATTAAACATCAAAATGAGTGTTCTTGGTCCATGATATTAGAAAAATGTAACATGGTTATAGGCAATGTGTTACTCTCTGGTCACTGTGACACAACACCCAATATGCACAAATTAGGGGAGAAAATGTTTTATTTTAGTTTACAGCTCAGAAGGTCACAGTCTGCCTATGGGTGGGTGGCTGGAAAATTGTGGAATCATATGGTGGGGCCGTTGCTAGAGACAGAGCTGGAGCCAGTACTCCAGGAGACAGATATCCTCACAGCAGCGTGGTAGAACTTAGACAAAACTGAGAGGAAGGGCAGAGAGAGGAGGACGCTTCTAGAAGACCAACACAGCCCCTCCAGTCAAAACCTACATACCCACCCCTTCCAGCTAGGCCCCCATCCCAACACTACAAGGTATCCATAGGTACATGAGGCTTTTGGGGGACACACCAGATCCAAACCAAGACAGGCAGTTAATACAGAATCAGTAATATTGGTACAGTCCGTCCTAATCAATAGAAAAGAATTGGCAGAGGAAAGAACATGACATTGTTTCAAGTTGTACTGTAACTTTTCTGAGTCATGAATGTGGCATAAGTATACCACGGCCATGGCAGGCTGCTAAATCCAAGAATAATCAGACAAGCACTCGCAACTCAGTACATAATCTCAGAAGAAAAAGAGAAGTGGGTTTTACAAGGTGAGGATTCTCACCAAATGTGCTTACTTTGAGAAAGCTCACATTTTGAGAAAGCCTGCAGAAGGAAAGAGTATTTTAACTGCAGGGAACACCAGGGTGATAGTTTATAAGACAGGTGGAATAATGTTTCTGAGTGAGAATAGGCTACAGAAAAGAGAATGTTAGTCAAGGGAAAAAAATGAATATCTGAAATCAGGAGCTAGAAGCTCATCACCCAAGGTGTTAAGGCTGTCAAAGGGACATGCCTCAAGGATCCTTAAAGCTGGTGTATAATATAGAGACAAAATACATTTTTAGCTTGAGTTATGAATACTTCACCTGGGGAAGAATACTTTCAGATGAATATAAGAAGTATATTTTCTAAAATAATTTTGCCTCCAGCTACTAGGACAGAGGGCTAATATCTACAATATAAAAAGAATAGGAAACAAAAAAAGTCCTTCTAAATAAAGGCCCCCATTAAAAAATAAGCCATCGAAATTAATAGACATTCCTCAAAAGAAGAATTACAAATGGCCAACAAATATGTGAAAAAAAGCTCATTATCTTTAGCGACTAAAGAAGTATAAATGAAAACAACATTGAGGTTCCATTATATCCCAGAGATAAAAGCTATTTTCAAGATCTCTGAATACAATAGATGCTGGCTAGGATGTAGGGAAAAAGGAAACTTTGCGTACTGCTCATAGAACTGTAAATTGGTAGAATCATTATAGAAAGGAATATGGTGACTCTTCAAGAAACTGAAAATAGATCTTCTACTTGACCCAAGTATACCTATTTTGGGTATCTTTCTAAAAGAGTTTAAAACATTATATAACAGTTTAGAAACATCATAAAACATATGCATGCATTTTTACAGTAGTACAACTCAAAATAGCTACAAGGTGAAGGAAGCCAAAATGCCCATCAATCGATTAATGGATAAATACAATATTTTGTATATACATGAAAAAGTACTATTCTGCCACAAAGATAAATTTGAGTCATTTGTAGGAAAATAGTTGCATCTTCAGCATTTGTAGGAAAGGAGCTCATCTTCATTGTACTTTTTGGTGTGATTTCTGAAGTGTATTTTTTTGAAGAACATTGAATATTAAGTGGTACTTCTAAATCCAGAATATAAATAAGTAATATAGCCAAGCAAGAAAACTCATACTGAGGAGGGAGATGGATTGGTGTAAATGGGGAGGGGAATCAAATGTGAAGTTGATGAGATATGCCTGTGCTCAAATTCTTCAAGCTTAATGTAACTATTGGATATCACAAGCACATACTAATACAAGTAATAACTCAGAAACAAGAAATATGTTTCCTATCATTTACCACTCTGCTGAAAGTGTAATCCAACAATGCATTTCTTAGTCTTCTTCATAACATCTGTAATTTGTTCCACCATATTTTAAAACATTTTTATTTCAATATGATGTCTGATCTCTATACATTCCTCTTTGATAAAATGTGTATGCCGGACTCTTCTTGAACCAAGCCGGCAAACTAACAAGAGTAATAAAATTACTGCCTTGGAGTAAATCTTACTTCAAGTTCGTGTTGTGCCAGGTTTTATTTTTGAAACTTTAGATAATTAGTTTTACAAATCCTTCATCTGAAACTGCAATCTCATACTATTTCCACCCAAGTTTTTATAGAGTACATAACAACTTTGATCCTACTCCTTGCCAAAGTAACTTTACTCTGCCAAAGGCACATGGGCCTGAATTAGGAGAGCACCTTGATGCAGCTATAAACAGGGTTCTGCATTTACCCTTGATGGTATGGTATACTTTATCATCTCTGTAATCTGATTATCCTTCCACAGGCGTTAAATTGTTCTCGATTTGGCTATTCATTTATCAGATGTTGTGCTTGGCTCATGGCAGTGTATGTGTTCCTGAGCTCTCTTAGATTCTCTCAGCCATAGTGAGATGTGAGCCTCCAAGATGTTTGTAGCCCCACCCTTATAGCATTATCTCTAGCTGGCTCCCGTCTTCTCTCCGATGGACCGGCCGCCATCACAATCTATGGCTTTCTTCAGCAGATTAGCCACCTTTCTGGCATCTCCAAATTTCTGGGGTCTCATTCCGCCGTAGGCTTCTCCTTCATAACTTCATGTACTACCTTCCCAGGGACACCATGCCTGGCCTTTGAAGCCTTCCTTTGAAATCAATGTGGAAGTTTCCATGAACCCATGATTCTCACACTTCACATGCCTGTGAAGCCAGCACCACATGGACCACCAAGGTCTGCCACTGTCTAGAGGAATGATAGTCTAGTATTCTTGGCTTTTGGCTACAGCCATTTCCAAGTACCTAGAAGGAAGATTCCCAGGCAGCTGAACTGTTTGGTGTCTCTCTTTGAGAAAAATTGTTTTAAAACTATTTACTTTTTTCTCTTTTCATCTTCTTCTCCTGGCATTTCCATGTACATATATGTACCTTTCATAGTTTTCCCACACTTGAATAGTGTCTCTCTTTTTAATAAATCCTTGGTTTCTTGACATAGCCACCATTAAAATTCATATTGCTATATCCTTAATATCAGTATTGAGCACTCTCAAGCTCAAAAACTAATTTCTTAGCCATGTCTAGTCTAGTCTTTTAAGACTTCGAAGGTATTATTCATCTCTGTTAAGATTATTTTTTTCCTAATCTTTGACATATATTTTTGGCTCTTTCTTAGGATACATATTTCTTTGTATACATTAGCCTCTTGTCCTTTCAGACTCTTTACATATTTCATTACAGTTCATAGCATGTTTTTTTACCTTTATTCTAAATTTTTAGCCTCATAGCTATGGTTTAGATGTGGCCTATTTTCCACGGATTCATGTGTTGGAAGTATAGAACCCAATGTGATAATACTAAAAAAAATAGTGCCCCTTTACGGACAAGTGCCCAGTGCAAGGTAACTAGATCATTGTGAGCATCACCATCAGCAGTACCAAGTAATATATTCTCATGCAACTCCAGTTAGTTCCCATAATGAGCTATCACAACAAGACTGACCCTTCAGTCATTTGCTTCCTGTCTTTCAGTGTGATTTCTCCTTCTTATATGTGCTCTCATATCATGTCATGACATGGGGTCCCTCACCAGAGTTGACGTCATATGCTGTTTGAGCTCTAGCTTTGAAAATGGTGAGCTAAATGCACCTCCAAGCAACTGAAAATGACGCAATCAATGCACTGCTAATTCCAAGATCCCCTGTGTCTGTTTTTGATACTTGTTTTACCTCTTCAAATTGCGTGTTCATTTGTTGTTACTTTTTGCTATAATTTACAATCTCTTTTTGATAGCCGGACATCATATGCCAGATAAATGGCCCTGGGGTAAAAGACCTTGAATAATGTGGTTACAAAGTGTGGGAGAAGAGAAGCAGTGTACAGTTTTGTGATTAGATTTCAGTCCTACAGTAAGCTATTGCTTCCAGGCTACCGACTTGACTTCCCAAACGTTTGTCAGGGGTTTTCACCTCCGTATGTTGAAGAGGGCATCTTAAAGGGGCTTGGATTTGGGTTTTCCTCTTCTCTCATGTAGAAGGCTAGAGTTTGGTGATGTTTGTTGTTTTGTTTCACCCAGGTAAGTTAGTTTCTGATAAAACTCAAGGCATGTAAGCATTTGTTAACTCATCTTAGGGTGAATTATTTTTTTATTAGGAAGAAAAGTGCTGAGGAGTATTTCAGCATGGTTTCTTTTATCCTCCTTCTGCTGAAAACACAGACGATTTGTCTCTTGTATTTGTTGTGAGAACTTGGTTGAATCTTACTAAAGTATAGGAGCCCCACAGGACTCTTAACTCTCAAACTTACCCACACTGAGCTGCCAGCAATTATTAGATACTGTTTAGATTTTCCTACGTGAGCGTATGTTCTTACGTATACTCTCTCCTGGAAAATTATGAATCCTTAAATGTGTTGACAAATCTCTCCTATCTTGAGCACTGAGGTTTATGGGAATGCAGCTCAGTGTGAAGGCTCTAGGCTCAATCCCAATTACCACACACACACACACACACACACACACACACACACTAGAAATAACTTCTGAAATTCTTATGTTATGAGTCAGAAACTTAAAGTCCAGCAGTATTTGTCTTTAACACATATTAATAGTACAAATATGAGAGCGAAGTTAAGAAAATACTTTCACTATAAGCTATTAGGAGCAACCATGCTAACAAATGTAAACAGTTCTCCCCAAGAGGCTTTAACAATTAAGTTAAATTTTCTATAAACTTTAATTATTCTTATTACTCTTCATGAACATATTCCTTGATTATTCTCATCCATTGAAATATGTGTGTAAAGTAGAAATATAGCAATAAAAGTTTAAGCACATTATTAAGGAATTCTTAATCAAATTATGATACTTAGGCATGATGACACACTAGGCAGTTATAACATTTTTTTAATTTCTAAGTAATCTTTTTACTTACATATCATTTTAAAAAGAATTCCATGGTATGTTGAAAGTTATAAGTATAAACAGATGTGATCATATATCATTATTGTATACAAGTGTATTACACATATATTTAAAATACTAATGGATTATTTAGAAATATATAAAATATGGCCAGCAGTTTTGGGCAATAGAACTAACTTTAAAACGATATTTTTCTTTGAAAACTATTCAATTGCATTATTTTGCAGTAAATGCATTAAATATCTATAATCAATTTTTCTCAAGTAATTGGACATAAAATTGCCTCAGTAAACAGACTACAGGGAAAATATTCTAATTTTCAGAGTAATTGTTCATTTTTACTTTCATTTTACCAATTCTTGAAAGACTTAAAGTCTTATGACCTAACAACACACATTTTTAAACACCTGGAATATTTTATGTATATGATTATTTATTAATCATGTCTTATATGACAGAAATTATTTAATGAGTGGTAATACTATACTGCACATAGGACCAGTTAGTCCAACGTTTTTCCCCTATTTTATGAAGAATTAATAATAAAATGGAGGTTTGAGTGGATTACGTTTCAATGTTCATGTTGTCAAATTTGGTAACTAATATGTTTAAATTCTAAAACAAAAAGCGGCTGTGTACTTTATCTGTTTCGGTCACTTGTTTCTGCGCTGATCAAGTTGCAGAATTCATGCTTACTTCTCATTGTATTTGGTGACAGTCACACAGTTCTAGAGCAACAGCCAATATTGCCTTAACACAGGGGCTGATTAAATAAGCTCTTAAAATGTCCTCTCCTATTCATAAATTGAAAACGTATGGAAATACTTGTAAAAGCTCATACTCCTACTTAAATTTCTGAGAATCACACACACACACATACACACACACACACATACACACACACACACACACACACACACACACAACACAGCTGCTTATAGAGCAGTGTTGAACTAAATTTACAGAGTAACATTCAGAATTTACAAATACAATGATTACAGTTTTTATAAAAGCATGTAAATACCGCCTTAAACAAACTACCAAACATTTCTCACGCTCCAAGGGTTTCCTTGTGTTCTCTCTGGTGGCTTTCATAAGCAGTCTATGATTTCTATTACGGTAGGTAAGTTTTGACTCTTTGAAATGTATGGAAATGGAATCGTAACATTTTGTGTTTAGGAGCTTTCAGGAAACATAGCATTTTTGAAATTAATCTGCATTGGTGCTCCTGGAACTCCTGTTCAATCGCTTTTACTGTTGGCTACATTCTATTACAAGGCCATGCCACGTTGTGTTACCCAGACTTTTCCCGATGAAGGTTTCACTTGTTTGTTTTGGCTTTTAGTTTTGGACTTTTGCAAATGAACATGCTGTGAGCATTCTGACATATTTTTGTCCACATATTTTTATTTTTGAGTAAATATATAATAAATATAAAGCCCAGGCATTGCAGGGATTTCTAAGAAAATTCGCAACTGTTTTCCAAAGTAATGGTTCCTTCTGATTCATGTCTATGTTGTAGGAGCTCTCTGATTCTGATTCCAGTTTGTCAGAATCCTTGACAGCACCTGGCAGCAAGAGCTCTTTGTTTGTTTGTTTGTTTTTCTTTTTGTGATCCTAATGAATGTGAAGGAGTTTAGTAGTGTATTTTTAAGTATAATTTTCCTTAATATTTTGATCACCTCTTGTATACAAAGAGTGCAGGTAATTCTCAAATTCATTATGCCGAAAGCCTTGTCAAAAAATAAATAATAATAATTTTCAGTATTTTCCTTATGAGTACAGATGAACTTCTCCTTTTTGGTCATTTGCATATGTTCTTTTATTATGTGTTCGCTTAAAGTCTCTGCCCGTAACATGGCTTGTTTTCTTACTCCGGTTTGTTGAAGTTCTTTCTATACTTTAGAGAGAACTCTGTTATCATACATGTTGTGCAAGTTCTCTAGTTTTTGACTTGCTTCTCCAACTTAATAGTGACTTGATTAGTGAAAGTTTCAAATTTAGGTGAAGTCCCATTTCCCTAAATTTATTTTTCATTTGCTGCCGTAACAAAAGGCAACTTGATTAAATACAAATTTATGACGTTCCAGTTCTGTAGGTCTAGCACAGGTCTTGAAGGGTTAGAACGAAGGGTTATCTTGAGGTGATAGACCTTTTTGAGGTCTATAGGGGAAAATATATTTTCTCTTTTATGCGGGTTTTTGAAAAAATTTAATTCCTTTCTCTTGTAGGATAGAAATGCAGTTCTCCTGTCGGCTGCTAGTCAGAGGCTCTCGGCTGCTACACGTTTCCTGCGCTCTTTGTCTGTGACCCTCTGCTCCCTTTTCAAAGCCCCTAACGACAAAATGAGTTCCTCTTGTAGGTTAAACCTCTCCTTTACTTCTCTCTCAAATGTCTCCAGCGTAGCAGGGAAAAACTCTTCGTTTTCACAAACGCATGCGACCACTTTGAATCCAGCTAGCTAATGTTCTATTTAGAAGTCTCTACCCTTCTTCACATCTGGAAAGTATCATTGAACATGTAAGGTCACATGTTCACAAGGTTCTAGGAGTTAAAAAATGGACAGTTTTGGAGGACAAAGCATCAATTTTCTTCTTTTATAATTAGTCCCTTTTTTGTTCCAAGAATTGATGCTCCTCCCTCTACATCACAAAAAAATAGTTTTAGCTTTTATATTTGAATCTATTTCAAATTAATTTTTGTATATGGTAAGATGTTAGGACCGAGATTTATTTCTACACATGCTTATCAAGTTGTTAGAGTAGCATTTGTTGAAAGGATAGATTCATGCAATGTGCCTCATTCAATAAATCCTGAGCCTCTAGCAAAACCTGAAATCTGCATATTTCTGGAAATAGGTCGAATATTCTAGAATCACAATAAATTTAGAGTCACTTGTTGCCAATTTACATGTGATGTGGGCTCTTCAATCATTTTTTATTAAAATATTTTTTCTTAAAATATTTGCTTTATCTTTTATTGTTATCTTTGGGAGGAACAAAATCAGATTTATACTCTTACCTTTGCCTTTTGTATCAAATATTTGCTTTTTTCTCCATGATATCAAGTATGTGCAACTTATCTTGCTATTGACTTAGCGATGACTTTTTAATGTTTTTTGAAGCACTCTATCATTAGAACAAGCATTTCTGGACATGAAAAACAGCCACACCAAGAACAGATTTTTCCCTGAAATCTCTAAAAGAAAAGAACGTTAGACTTTGTACTCTTGAGTAGTGGAGCTACAACACTTGTTTACGTATAATAACAAGAGCTTTTTAAAAAGTATGTACTTGGCAAGTAAAAATTTGTCCCAATGGGAGAGAGAAAGGGAGAGTGACACAGACAGACAGACAGACAGACAGACAGATAGACAGAAACAGGCAGAGACAGATGCACAGAGACATTGGCTCCTGGCAGAGTTGTGCTATGAAGGCTCTTTAACCACCAAAGGGCTAGTTCATATTTTCTGAAAGTAAGAAAGAGTTGATGTCATGCAGTTTCAGGAGAAATGGAGATCACTGGTTGCTGGAGGTTGGCTTCTCCCTGACTCTCTTTTTTTTTTAAAGACATATAAATATTGTTCTCTATTCACTAACATTAACCTGCATAAATCTGCTATAGTTCATCATTCTGTGAGTTTCCAGTTATACAAAATAAAGAATGAAAAATGCTCCTTGCAGTTTTGTAACTCGTAAGAAGATGATTTCAAAAATAACTATACAGAGAGATCCAGTGGTATGTGCTTGCAATTCCAATGCTCCGGGAAGCTAATGCAAGGATGATCATAAATTTAAGCCAAGACTAGGCGTTTTTTTCCTTCCTTCCTTCCTTCCTTCCTTCCTTCCTTCCTTCCTTCCTTTTTCTCTCTCTTACTTTCTTTGTCCCTCCTTTCTTTTGAGACAAAGTCTTGCTCTGTAATTTAGGCTTGTCCTAAACTCACTTGGTAGCCCAGGCTGGCCTTGAACTCATGGCAATCCTTCTGTCTCAGCCTCCCGAGCGCTGGGGTTTACAGGTATGTACCACCACACCTGGCTTTAAGGGGTGCAGGGGAATTGGATTTGGGGCCTTGCACTTGCTAGGTAAGGGGTTTAACCACTGTGGCATTCTTCCAGGCCCAGACTGGGCATTTTAACAATTGAGACTGTCTCAGGAAAGAAAAGAAAGAAAGAAAGAAAGAAAGAAAGAAAGAAAGAAAGAAAGAGCGAGCTAAGCGATGTAGCTCAGTGTGAAAGCCCTGGCTCTATCTCATCTCCAGTCTCTCTCTCTGTCTCTCTGTCTCTCTGTCTCTCTGTCTCTCTGTCTCTCTGTCTCTCTGTCTCTCCGTCTCTCTCTCTCTCTCTCTCTCTCTCTCTCTCTCTCTCTCTCTCTCTCTCTTTCTCTCTCTCTTGCCCATACAAATGTACTGCTGAGACTACGGTCTTGACAGAAATGGTGAGCACTGAAAATGTTGCCATGCACACAAGGTGAGTGGAAACCATTTCTGCAACCTGTCCACGAATCGGTGTCAGAAATAGCAATTGATATTGTCTTTACTAAGGAAGAGCTGGTGTGACTCAGTATATTGACTCAGTATATTTTGATTTCAAAAAGCCCTTCCTCCTTCTTTCCTGTAAGTTTTAAGGCATTTACTATTAGACACAGGACCTAAGAATGAACCACAGGAAGCGAACGGTGTCACACAGTGCTGTGACAGCAAGTCAGCCAAATTGATTGATATGAAGTCACTGATGTTAAATTTGTATGAATTTATACCATCTGATTCCTACTGCACACAATATTTAATGCTTTTATTCTTATTTCTATATTGTTAGGTTTTTAGCCATTAAATTTACTTTAAATCATAATTTGAAATTATTAAACCTTCCCCATTTCATGTTATACTAATTTTATTTAATCTTTTCCTATCAAATTTTACTAATTATCTGTGTTTTTTTTCCCCAACTATCCATTTTGGCCTATGCAGCCTGTATTACATCATCCAGAATAGTTCAACCCCTTTAAAAACTTTCAATCTTACAAATAAAAATGGTAACTGTCACCTTTCTTTTTATTGTTTTTCCATAGAATATTTTTTTCTAAATGCCTTTATTGATTGTTCAAAACCACAGCACTATGTTGGTTAATGTCTCTAAATACCAACTCAAATCAAAGTTCATCCAGATACTTACAGTAGAGCGGCTGTTATGCTTACTTTCTGAACAATTTCACTCCCAACTATTTTACAAAAATTGCGTTGAATCTAGAACTAGGGCATTTATTCTTATTTTATATTATTGTATGATCTTCAATTCTACTTGTTAAATTCTATTTGTTAATTATATTAAGCACAAAAAGATTTTTTTCTAATGTGCATTTTCATATTACCCTACGTATCTTTCCAGAGTGTTTGTAAATACTACCCAAAGACAAAAGGCAGTGTTCTTAACTAGCCTCAGTAGCACAGGTTGACAATCTCAGCACTGTGGGAGGTTGTGGCAGGCAGATCAAAAGATAGAGCCCAGACAGGACAATTGAGCAGCATATTGAGAACTTGTCTCAAAATTAAGGTAAACTGTGGACATAGCTCAGTGCTAAAGCCCTGGGCTTAATCCACTGTAACTCCATTCTCTCAAAAATACAATTTTTGTGTCCAGTTCTTTGATTTTTAGAAACTATCTTGGTTATGGCCCCAGTTTTGGCCTCTACTTCCAGGATGTTTTCTCCTTTTCCACAAATTTGCATTAAATATAATCAATAAAAATCTGCGATCTGTTTTTTCACATAATCCAAATTCAACATAAGCTATATTGAATTAAATTCAAAAAATTAACTGGAAAGAAATTAAAATTTTACCTCAAGTCTTTTAAGTAGTACTCAGTGATTTTCCATACTTGAGCACACCAAATGTTGTGAAAACCTTCACCTACAGTGAGTAGTGACAGCTTTCAAATCTTCGTTCAATCCAATCTATTTCTTTGAAACTATCTTGAATTTAGATACTCAAGCTGCTTAACAGTCATATATTGTTATAAGACTGCACAGCAACAGCCACAAAACCTCATGCACGGAGATAACATTACACAAGCTAATACCTTATTGATCAAAACATTTCAAAGGGAAGAGTAAACTTAGAGTGGAAGTTAAACTCAACGAGTTTCAAGGTTGAAAAAGAAGAAACATAAACCATTAATGGAAACCTTTCGAAGTCCATTTTTCTCATTATTTTGCTTTTGTTAATCCCCTCTGCCCCCATGTGGGTGTGTGTTTGTGTGTGTATATTTTCTTTATTTTATTGCAATGCAGCTCTAGAAATCTTCTTACACTACTTCCATTCTGCCCTTCAAATCTACTCTAGTTTATGTAATTAAAATGCAGAGGGAGGAAGGCAGAAGTTATGCTAATGCAGGTGTTTGGATTAGAAGAATAATGAGAATGGGCAATGAATAGATCATCTTTGTTTGAGGCAGTAGGCCATGAATTTTTCATGTTAATGTTTTTAACTGTCACCAGTACAATCATGTTGGAGAAGAATATACCCCCGGAGCATACACTATCAATACAGAAGCTAGCCCCAGAGAAAACCGTAGACTCTGCTCTTGGTTCTCAGGGATTCATTACTCCTTGGCGTGCTCATCTGAATGCAACATCATTCAAAATCAGATGTCCCACTGGAGCAATGGGATGGTCCAGGTGGTCACATTATAACATCTAGTCTTCCACTTCTCCAGATTCAAATCATTTCTCTCATTTTCAATGGTGGATAACAGTGGAATGAAAATTGGTATAGCAGGTGCTCGAATAGATCTAAAGTTTTCCTCCCAGGAACTTCAGTGGGTCACAATATTGCAAAAGTGGGACATAGGGGATAGGACAAAACCTTACATTTTAAGAGAAAATATACACGCGCGCGCACACACACACACACACACACACACACACACACACACAAACACACACACACACACAACACATATTCCTTTCAGTGTAATCTGATACTCAAATTATGAATCAGAAAGTAGGTGCTATGCAACCAGAGAAATGGTTTCGATTCAGTTTCTGCATTCTGTTCATTTTGTGTTCTTTAGAATTTTAATTTTATTGTTGTGCTGTCAGTATTCTCATTAATAGATGGAAGAAGTGATATATATCTTTGAAAACTAAAAAGGAAAATATCTAACAATGTATATTGTGTAATAGAAGCATCGGTACGCATGGTTTCTTGCACTTGATCAAACTTCACCTAATATTTACTTGGGGGAAAAATGTCGAGAAGAGATAATAGCAATTCTTCCCATTATGCCTGTGGTTCTCAGCCTTAGCTGCATATAAAAATCACATGGGGATTTCTCAAAAAACTGTATGTCTGAGCTCCATGGTGGACCAATACATCATGTTCGTTGTTATTATTGTGGGATTTTTTGGTAAAAATTTCTAGGTGACTATAATATCTTGGAAGAATATTAAGAGGGTCAATCTAAGTCAGGTATGGGGTGCAGCCTTGTAATTCTAGTTCTCTGGGAGGCTGAGACAAAAGTATTGCAAATTCAAACCTGGCCTGGGTTACTTACAACAAGATCATGTCTTGAAAAAAAAAAAAAGAGGAAATAAAAGGACTGAAAATACAGCTCAGAGTGAAGGATCTGATTCTATTCCCAGTTTCAAAAGAAAGAATGAAAGAAAAGAATCACTCTAGTGTAAGAGTTGTCTGTGAAACCAAAAACAACAACACTTAGAACCTGTCAAAAATGCATATTTGAGAATTCTGCACCCCTCTGTGGACCAGCTCAGGCTGAAACTTCAAGAATGTATAGGGACAAAGAGGGATGGAGGAATGTAAAATGGCTAGTTTAGCACATGCTAAGTACCTGAGTTGCATTCCTCAGCACCACATAAACTGGGCGTGGTGGATCACGACTGTAATCTCAGCACTGAGGAGCCTGAGGTAGGAGGATTGACATGGGTTCGAGGCCAGTCTGGGCAGCAAAATAAGCTCAGAACTAGCCTGGACTACAGAGTGAGACAGTGTCTCAAAAAAAAAAAAAGTGGTATGGAGAGCTACCTGTTTGTGACCATTGGTGAGATGTCAGCTTGAGGCAATTAGAAAACATGCCCAGAGGAGAGTTTATAGGAGAGTTTGTGTGTGAGTGATTTGTGGGCCAGCCAATGAGGGAAGAGCACCTAAACTGATGTGGGAGGGCCGACTGGGAGCTTGAACTGTATAAAAACAAGGAGAAGACAGAATTTTACAGCTTTTTCTTCTGGGAAAGCTCTCACCTTTGCAATTGTCTATGGACTCCAACTTGCTGGCTACTTGCCACGGATCATCACAGATTCGCTCTAGTCTCAACTTGAGCCTATCTACACATCCTTGATCTTCAGTCTCCATCTTTGCCATTATTGTTTGAACAACTGAGATCTGCAGGGGACTCCCCCAAGCTGTCCTGCAGTCCCAGACTGGTGTTCTACCTTGCGGCTGAGCAGCCGTTGGACCCTCCATCTCTGGCACGTACCGGCCACCGTCTTGGCTTCTCTCTCTCTCTCCTTGGTCTTATAAGCCTTTCAAATAAATCTATTTTTTTCTCATTATTCCTTAATCTGCTTCTTATAGAACCCAAACTAATACATATAATGCTGTACTTTACCAAGACGACTCTGATGCAGACTAAAATTTGCAAGCTACTGATGTGGCCTGCTTTAATGAAATTTAGTGGCTGAACGAATCACCTACAGAGGTTGCTTAACATTTGCATTTCTGTTCTGATAATATTTACAGAACTTTCCACTAATCAAAGTTAATGTTACTGTAAGTAAATTATGCTTCAGTAAAAAAACTCACTCAACATGTTGACTTGGGGGATATTCATTCAGAGATATTCAATCACAGTGTTTAAATTGGGACTGAGCAAACTCCATTCTTAAAGCACAAACATTCCTCTGTTCTTTTGAGCCAGGAGGTTTCTACTTGGGGTCAGGGCATTATTATTTGTGAACCTGTTATCATTGTGAATGACTGTTCGACATTGTGTCAGTATTTTTGATCAATATCCCATCTCCTTTTTCTCACTTCTTCAGAAATGCCTTAGGAAAATATATTTCAAGCCACCTTTTTTTCTCAGTTTCTTTTATTTGTTTTTTTTTTTCTTTTTGTTTTGAAACAGGGTCTGTGTCGTGTAGGCTGGTCCTGAGCTTTCTATGCAACCCAGGCTGGCCTCTTACTCATGACAATTCTCCTGCGTCAGCTTTTGGAGTGCTACGATTACAGTCATCTGTCAACACACCCAGCTTGTATAGCGCTAAAAAATCAAGCCCAGGGCCTTGCACTTGTTAGGCAATTGCTTAAATTGTTTTGAGCCTCTAACCCTTTATTCAGTATTTTCAAAGATTAAAATAACAAAATCACTTTGTAATAAAATGTTCTACATGAATGTTTTTATTGTTTAGTGTTTCTCTTTTATAAAACTCATGATTATTTTGTAAAAATTGACTTCCATGTGAATTATCTATGTATTCACGCTGAAATAATTTTGACAATAATTAGGCAAAAATGTTCATCATTTATTGTTTTATAACTGTGGTATAATTTAGAGCTACATGTAATGGCAGTTGGAATAGCAAATTCATCTAGGTTTTTGACACATTTTCTTACATACATTATTTCCTCTATACTAACCTTTGTTGACTGTATCATTTATCTTATTTCTTTAAATGCTTTATGATCACAGAAGATAGAAATTATTTTAATAATAGTATTCATGGTAAACAAACCTCCCTTAAAGAGCTAGAGGAATGGCTCAGCAGTTAAAGCGCCTGCCAACAAGCTCTCTGTACCTGAGTTCAATTCCCCAGCACCACATAAACTGGCTTGGTGGTACAAGCCTATAATCCCAGCAGTTGGGAGGCTGAAACAGGAGGACTGCCTTAAGTCCAAGGCCAGCCTGGGCTACAGAGTAAGACCCTATCTGAAAAAGAAAAAAAGCCTCATTTAAGATATTTAATTTCCCTGAGGTAGTGGACATCTTCAGTCATCAAAGCTTCTAAAGGAAGAAAAAACAGGTACTGGTTAGCTAAACAAACAAATACAAACACCAGCTTGAAAGCTCTTGTGATTCAAGCATACCCTATTTTTGTATTTAAAACTCAAAGGACATGTGCCAACTGTCTGAGTATGATTCCAACAGAGAGAGCAAGACCGTTGTAAGATTCCCATTAGTTTTCTGTGACAAAAACCAAAAGTATTTTCCACTTTATGGGAACGTATGTGGAAACTCTCATGACCTCAGGATGCCAATGCTCCTGAGGCCGGTGCTGGTGACTCTGACAAACCCTGCTGTTGGTATCACACTGGTCTCTGCAAGTCTTGGCTCCATTTCCCCCACCTTTAACTGGAAATGTTTACAACCTATTCCAGTAGTGAACAATTCAAATTTATCATCTACATATGAGAAAATGTTAGATCTTGCAACATAAATAACGGAATGTTCAGTTTCCTGTCAATGACCCATAAGGGAGCTAGGTTGACAGCCATAGTGAGCCTGAAAAATAAGTATAAATAGGTTAACTAGGGAATTCATTAAACTGAAGACCTCTAGAAAGGTTTCATTTTGTTTTTAAAGGCAGATACATTTATAAATTCTTCAAAGTCACTATAGTTCGCATATTTTACACATTCCATCAAGCATTTGTTAAAGCCGTGTCTCAATAGTTCCTATAGAAGTTCATATTTATGTATCTACGCAAATTCAGGGAACAGCTTCTACAAGAATTATGTTTTTAAAAAGTCTACTGCAATGACAGATGTTTGTGATTATCTTTTTCAGGAGAATGTGTACTTCTGAGAAAGTCATGTGCAGAGAGAGCATTAGCAAAGTCATTATTTTTTATTTCTAGGTAATGATTTTTTTAATAACTGCAAATATATTTTTAAATCAAAAAATATGCCTTTTTTGAAAAACAATCATGTCTTGTCTAGCAGGCATTTTTGAACCCTGACGAGTGTGAAAGATTGCTGAAATTTTTACTGAACTATCCCACTTTTATAGAAGTTTGTATTTTTAAGTTCAAATATGACTTTTAAAAGTACAGGACATATAAGCATACAGACGAATGAACCAACTGCATGGTCTTTCTTTAACAGCAGCATAAAGTTAACAAGTAGTTAGCAAGTTGTAAAGAGTTCTAGAGGTTCAGTGGAGCTTCCTGAATACGTTGCAAACACCTGAAGACGACCAATCTTGAAGGTAGCTGGGTTTATGCTGGTGAAACACCTGCTGTGGCCTACAGGGTGAAGTAAACCATGAGAGTCCATTCTTGCTGTGTCACTGCTGGTGGCTCTCAAGTGCATCCACCCTTTGTTTTTGCGCACCTCCATATCTGGGAACTCTCACGAAGATGGCCAAGCACACTCACTCTCCTGTTGAGCTAGTGTAGTGACAGGAAGTCAAACTCTTGTGACGCCTACACTCATGGGAGCCTTGGTTCTAGCCCCACAGAGGGTTTAGCTACCTTAAAACTCAGATTACAATTATTTCATAGAACTTAATGTAGGGAATAATGGGAAATGCAGGGGCGGTGGGGGGGGCAAAGAGAGAAGGGAAGGATTTATAACTTTGCCATGATATGTAAGTATGTGCACAAAAAACACAAGTTCAATGCAATCTTTATGTTTTGCACTTATATGTATCAATAAAATGAAAAAAAAAATCCCTGTTTGCAGTTCTTTCATTGTCCAGCCTGAATGAGTCATTGCTCCCCGTTTTGTGAGTAATGAACCCTTTTCATACCTTCTGTGAAAGCACAATCGCATTAGTCTCCAAAGATGTGCCAAATTTTGGGTTGGAGTGTGGATCACTCCTCTGTGGTCTGAGTAGAAGACCATTGAATTTCATATATGTCCTTGATTTGGAAACCAAGTTTTATTTCTCAAATCTGTCATTCTATTTCTATTGTAAAACCTGATGTGCTGAGCCTCCTGCTCAACATCACACAGGGGGACAGTTCCATGATGGTGAATGTCTGTCTCTGTCTCTGTGTCTCTCTCTCTGGCTCTATCTCTCCCTCTGTCTGTCTGTCTCTCTCTTGTTCTCCTTCTCTCTCTCCTTTTATTTTTAAGTAATTCTTCTCTGCTTGTGAATTTCAAACTTCCACTACAGTATTGTTTTGTTTATTAGTGCTGTTGGCTGCTTTTACTTATTTTTGCCAATCCCTCTTCCTTTAAGGTTAATTTTATAGTTAATAATGTGGATTTTCCTGCAATCCTTCCCTTTCCTTTCTAATATATTACTTCTGTATTTATTCTGGAGTCATTACAATAATATTTCTTTGGGAGCAACAATTGTCTTTGTTCATTATTATCTCTAGTGCCAAGACAAATAAACTTAAATATTCAATAAATAACTTAGAATGCTAAATAATCCAGCAATAAAAATGTCTCTGTAGAAGTTTATTGCAGTATTCAGAAATTCAAAGACCCATATGTATTTTGCAGTGAAAATACCAATGAAAATCCTTCACTCAAATTATGTGTAGCTTTCATTAAGAAATGCCAGTTATTTATTAAGCACTTTTTTCATCATTGAGCTAAGTACTTCCTATGTATTACCTAATTTTAAATCTTCATGAACCCAGAAGTTATTTCCATTGCACAGCTAAGAACTAACACAGTGAATGTTTTATGCTCCAAATATATTCTATTTCTTTGTCCTTTTTAATATAGCTTAATGAACAGGGCTTACAGTGATTTGTATTAATGAAACATTCTGTCTTAATGAAGCATTCTGTTGGTCCCAGACATTGGCTGAGACTGAGGCAGCACTACAACACGCCAATGGACCCACAGCTGTTTAGTATCATTTTTGAGGAAGTGCAAAACTATACATGCACAAAAATTATGATAAACGAAGAGCCGATGCAGTGTGGATTACTTAATGAGAATCATCCATGAGACATTGACTTGTCCCCACACTGTTCGGTCTCGGAGGATTGCCAGGTAGTGAGATTCTTCCTCAAAGGGAACCTGTGTGACATCGGGATACTTTAAATTTCAACCCTGCAGAGGTTGTGGATGCATCCGATACACTTGAGCTGAAAGGTCAGGTCAGTACAATTGAATGGGTAGAGCACCAAGTCCTGTCATCTAGGAACCCTGTTAATTCTAGGCAAACCAAAGGAATATTATTCTAGTTGGATTCGTGGTGTTTTCCATTGTTAGCAAGTTTATTAAATTGCAGATACAAGCAATGTTCTACTATGTCAGCTTTTATCAGCAATAAAGCTGATATTATCATTCTCCAGCGGCTTGCTCAACATTCGTTTGGCTTTGAACTAGGGCTGGAAGAAGAATGATAGTTACTGGATTTCCTTAGTCCCAATCACCATGTTCACCGTCACAGCGTTGAATCCAGATGGTCTGCTTTTCATCAACCAGACCTTCTCCATCCCTCATACTTTTAAATCTGTTTGTTTTTTTCTTTCTCCTAGCACTTAGCCTGCGGGACAATGTCCTACACAATTATCTTCAATCAGTGGATTACAAAATTTAAGGAAAATTATTACCAAGGATTTGAGATTTTACTATTTTATACCCAGAAATTAATAACTATACTTTAATAAACAATGAACACTTATACAATATTTATGAAATATTACCTTGTTTTCTCTTGGGCCATATTTTTTAAAAGCCTCAAATTTATTCTCTTTACACAGATTTTTATACTGTTTGCCCGATTACTGAGATTTACACATGGACTGGATTATGTCATGGACGGGTGTGATGCCCAACCCAAATTCCAGGAGTTGAAAATATATGCCTGAATCTATTCCTATTTTCTTTATTTTCAAATAATTTATATCATAAGAATGTCAACTATTTCGTCTCCTATTTTAAAACCTTACAGAAAACAATTATCTAAGAATTGGTTTTAGCCGTTTGGCAGACACTAAGGTGTTGAACAAAGGTCTACTTGTGTTATCATCATTTGCTTTTTCATACGCATACCACCGAGCAGTCTCAATAACACAAATCCTAACACTACAAGAACAACAATATACACAAAAATAAATACAATTTAAAAATAGCTAGGGAACCATTACTTTAATATGTTAACCACTGAAAATGTCCGTTTCAAGAACTCTCATGTAAAAAAGGAGATTTTTACATTAGCTTATTTAAAAGTTCTTTTGTTTCATAAATTGATTTTATATAGATCTGTATGATGTTAAATAAAGACTTCAATACACTCTTCTTATTGTACAATATGAATCTTTTATATACCAGTCATATATCTTTCAAGAAATTTCAAATATTTTGCTATATTAATCACCAAGTTAGTTAGTATTTTTTAAATTCCTTTTAAGTTTCAAAAATTATACTTTTTCCTCATCTGCCTATAGAGTTTCTAATCTCCAAGCATGTGATTTAATAGAAAAGAAAGATAGGTAACATAACTCAGGGGTAAAGAGAGAAAGAAAATATCTGTTTTGTCTACAGACATGTGCTTTTTTCCCTTGGATTTTTACCATAAATGTGAGATAATTTTCTCATTTTGGCTTTCTCCTTTAAAGAAAGAGATTAAATCAAAGAGGTCATCTCACTTGTCTGAGGTCAGAGTGGTCTAATCACACTTACCCACTTTCAGTCATATTTTTACATACATCTTTTATTACTTTCTAGAATCTCTACCAGAAAAATAAGCCAACAATTGCCTACTTTTCCAGTTTTATGATCATTATTTAAATTATTAAGATATGGTTTTCTATTGGAAATGGAGTATGTATGTTTATACTCTGAGAAGAAAATTATTTATCTTTCAGAACAGATCTGAAACCCTAACTCAGGGCTTGAAATTTTTGGAACATCTAGAATTTTCCACCACACATTATCTTATACATTTTCCAGCATCTAGTTATGCTTATGCAGCATTAAAAACGTATCTTGGTTTTATGCACACCCTTCCACAGGTTTTGGCGGTGTGTGCTGCTTCATCAGCACCCCCCAAGCTCGCTCTCAAGGTACTTTTCCCCCTCTTCGAAGATCGTCCTGTACGAGTCCACTGGAACCCACTAATGCCATTGCACGTTGTTCATTTGCTGAGCTAAGTTGCCAGATTCTGCTGTAGTCTCCTCTGATGTCCCGCTTCACACTCTGCCTCCTCGCTCCTTGACTCCTCGCTGTATACTAAGATACTTTAGAAAAGCTGGGTAAGTTGGACAGAATACTTCTGTTTCTTTTTACCTAATAAGTTTTCAATTATGAGTCAATATTATATATTATGCAATTATTTGAAAGAATTGGTCCTTAAAGGTTCTAAAATACCGTTTCTCTAAAGATTCCTTTAGTTTCAAGTATTTGAAAAAGAGAAAGAGCTGTTTTATTTCTTCTCATGAGTGCTTATCTTTCAGAATACATCCCCATGAGTGTTTCTGTTTATATCAAGAGAAAAAATAAGTAAAAAAAACATGATTTATTTAAGAATGTTAAATTTGCCACTATAAAAGACAGTGAAATTTCCATAAAAGGACAAATATAATTTTAATATTCAAGTTCAGATATAGACATTTGTGATCTGGTAGAGGCAGGTATGATTACTGAATCATTTTGGGATTACACTTTAAGATACAATTATCTAGAATCATGTCTTATGGTTTGAATCTGGACTGTTTCCCCAAAACTTCGTATATATGAGTGTTGACTAAATTGTGATGGTGAATTTTATCAGTGGATCAATTCATTAATGATGTCTTGTGCTGGTAAGACATGAGGCTCGACTAGAAGGGACAGCTCACTGGGACACAATCTGGAAGGGTATACCACTAGATCCCCCCGTACTCTTAGTCTTTTTACTGTCCCTGACGGGTGAGCAGGAGTTCTCCTACTGGGCCCTCTACCATGTCCTTCTGCCATTGCCAGATGCCCATGAATGTACTGAGGCCTTCTGAAACTGAAACTTTAATAAATCTTTTCTCTCTTTAATTGTGGATGTTGAATAATATGTCCCAGCAACACATAAGTAGCTAAGACACTTAGGGATGAATCAGTGACTAGGATAGCATTTTAAAAAAATAACATTTATTTATTATTATATCAAGCTTTTTTTTTCCTTTTGAATTTAGGGCATATAGTATTTCCACAAGTGTATGAAACTATGTGCTTTACATCGTTATAGAAATGGAGATATTGGTGTCAAAACCACAGGGCAATTGCTCCTAGCCAAAATCCGCATTGTAAAACAATATACAAATAAGTGAAACAGTTGAAGATTGGGTCATCATTGGATTTCGTGAGTGGCTATCTTTGAGGAAATTCCAAGGCAACTGCTCTATAGCATATGGTGTAGAAGAGTGGAAAGAGATGATGGGGTTAATTTGGACGGCCAAGGGTACAGTCAAATGGAGTATACCCTTCTCAGGTTCCATGGGGCCACATCTAAAGTAGAGATTCCTGTTGGAAACCATATGGAACGAGGCAAGTCAGAATCTTTAGGAGAAAAATCCAGGACTAAGAGTAAGTTTTATGTCATGGCTGAGAGTTGACAATAAGGATGTAGATCAGAAATAAATTGGAAAGAAATTACAAGCAATCATTGCAAGTAACTAATGTTCACTTTGAGCTGATATTTACATAGCTGTTAATTCCATTAGAATGACCTGAATGCAAATTGATACAAGTAATATTGTAAGTGTCCGCTTCAGGCAGGCCTACCTAGATCCAGATGTAGCCTGTTTCCAGGGAGACTGGTGCCCTTTTCCTGTTGCCAGGAGACCACCTGAGCTCTCTTGACTCTTATAATGAAACTGAAGGTCTCAGATAAAGAAATAGACTTTGAGTGGTGCTTCTCTATTGCTGTGCCACAGGACGACAAACAGTGTTTCTTGGTGTATTTGTGTTTCTTGGACATTGATCCATTTTCTTTTGTATAATACTGTCATAGAATTTAAAAAAATCTAATAATGAAAAATATGCTTTCTGAAATGATTATTATGATTATTATAATGATTATTATTTGTCTTCATTTTCATGCTGGAAAACTCACATTCATCTCAAGAAGAGTATAAAAGCTTTTTAGTCATGATATGCTTTAAAATACAATTGTAATACTATAATATAGAAATTATCTAGCTTGGAAGCTTTTCTGTTGTTTTAATTTACACAATGAGTCTGACAACAAAGAGAGAGTTCATTTATATTTCAGTACTGTCTTTGCCCTGAGGTACATCCATTCTCCACTTCCATATTTTATAAGATACGCTCTCCCTAAGTCAGTAAATGGCCCACGCTGAGCTCTAAGATGCGATATTTGTGCCTCAGTCTCCCAGAGTACTGGTATTAAATTGTGGGGTACCATGTCCACCTAGAACACATAACATTTTATGTAGTTTATTTCAATCAAGTAAAATAGGATGGGAGCCACTGAATATATATTTCATTAAAATATTTTCCAAATGGCAACTTTCCATGATCATAAAGCGATTGAACACAGGGATGGAGGATATGTATTGGATTTCCCTAAATTCACAATTTATATCAGAGCTTTTAATGCAGATGATCTGCCTTTAATTAAAGGTATTCCTTCTCCCCTCTTCCCAATGATACTTTCTTACATTCGTCTTTCCCCTAAAACATATAAAATATCATTACTAATTAATGAAAATGTAATTTAAAATACATTATATATAATAAAAATCACTATGCCGTGGTTAGAAAGATAGAGTCTGATTAACTAGTATAGAACACTTCCTAATATTCAAGCCCAATTTAGAATATATTTGTTAGACAGCACCAGAGGTTCTTACGTCTCAGCTGTTGGCTTTCATGTGTCTGCTAAACATCATTAGAAATAAGAATCAGAAGAAACTTGAGAAAAAAAAAAATCTCACACAGTGCCTACATATCAGTAGCTGTACTTAGACCGTATTTTTCCATAAACTATTGTGAGGATCCTTCATTCAATGCCTAAAAGGTGATGACAAATGCAAAAACAATTTGAGGCACATTCATTAATCAGAAAAATTAAGCTCAGTGTTTATTATTTATCGTCTTGGTTTTTTTCCAGTTGATCTTGAATGTGCATGTGACCTTAACCACATCCTCCAGCTCCCCTACCCTAGCTTTCATAAGCTAATCTCTGCATATTATTTTAATAGCTTTTTCAGTGACAATCATCTGATATCAGGGACATGGTAAAAAGTAGTCTAAACTTGCAATAAGAACCCTTGGCTTGGACGTCATGTTTTCCTCCTTCATTACTTGAATTGATTTTTCTTAGCTCTAAAAACATATTGTTACCAGTCACGGTAGCACACATGCCTAAAGTCCTAGTTACTCAGGAGACTGAAGCAGGAGGATTGCATGGATGAACTCAGTTTGGAGAATTTAACAAGAGAACTATTTAGTAGGCCTCACGTTCAGTCCACAGAGTTGAATATCAGATTAAGGCACTTAGCCTTACTTCCTTTCCAAAAATGTAAAATTCTGACCTAATTAAAGTTTCCAGGCTGCCAAACACAAGGCCTTTGGAAACTGACAGCAAAAGAACTGTTTTATCCTCGCTAAAATAAGCACTGGCTGAGTTGGAAGGCACATAGAACTCATCCACCAGCGAGTGAGACTCCAGCAGAAGCACCCTGCTTAACCCTCCTGCTTAAAGCTCCTCACCAGGCAAGCCACTGGCTGACATAAAATCTTGATCTGGTAACCTTAATTTCTTTTATAGGACAGATCTCTAAATAAAAGAAAAATTGGAATGGTAATAACAGCAACAAAACTACAAGCTAGCCACTACCAGTCCATTAATTTGTTTATTTATACTCAAACTCCTTCCAAAAGGCTTTGAGGTAGGTCAGTTTTCAGAGCAGTATTGTACCTTTGCCAACAGTGGCCTCTGGCTGAGGATCAAGGACAGTGTCTCAACTCAGAAAGAGTTCATTGTGGATCACTGGAGGTATAACCCTAGTAGTGCTATTGCCCTCTGTGTCAAACTAAAAACATCCCGCCATTCCCGTGATAGCATGTGGGCTTTTCCACCCCACTAACATCCCAGGCAGGTAATTATAACCTTGTGAAGAACATGTATAGAATGCACAAATGTTCCATGCATGAGCTACTTAGCAAATCTCTGGGGGGCACTTTTATGGGCAATGGCTGTCTGTCTTATTTTCTCTTAGTTTCTTAAAGATAATATATTTTTCTCTTAGTAATTTTGACACCTTTCCTAAGATATAAACTCTTATTTTCATGTTCATGAAACTATATAAACATCCTTCCTTCCAATTCCAATTCACTTCTTTCGCAAACTACTGCATCTGTTCTACAAAATATTCTCTCTCCTTTCACAGATCACCACATATATTCTATGAAATACTTTCTCCATGATAAACACATTTTTTCCATCCTAAAAATAAACGCCAAGTATTTTGTGTTTGTCTTATCGAAGATCACTGTCCCCTGAAGACTGGCTTATTCTGTCACATTTGACATGTCCCACCATTCTATGGTATTTACAGACCATCATGCCCCCGAAACCTTTCCACAGCTCCTGGCCCTATCTTCTGCAATGCACCCTAATTTTTCACCAGGTTACCACTTGATACATCTCAATTACCAATTTGTGTATTTTTGCAATTGTGTCATTTTATTCTGCATCCTGAGTAGCCCTAATACTTATAAAGTCCAGGCATTCTCTAGCTTCTTGTTTTCTGATGTAATCTTCAGTATTTTTCTTCTCTGTGCATCTCAGCCACTTGCTTCCAGTAGTCCAGAAATGTTCCATTTCTTAATTAATTAATACATCATTAATATGACTTCACTCTTTGTTATAGTCACTCTGTGTTCACTTCGCTTTCAAGATGGGCAGGATAACTGGTCCCCTTTCTGCCACCAGCTTATATTTCCTGTGTTGTCTCACTGACTCCCGATGAATTCTGGGACATGCGATATGAACATTGATTCTAGCTTCACCCTGTACATTAAGTATTCCACACATTTATGACCATTACCCACATTCCATCTTGTGATGTCTGCATTAGTTGCCAACATGCTCCTGCATCTACAGGGTTACATCTGGATAAACTCGTCATAAGCTTAGAATATTAGAGGTTGAAACTACATTTAATACACATGACCTAGCAAGCATCATAGTTGAACAACATATGACACTGTTGAATACTGTGATTCCATGGATGACTGCGACACTACTGCTGTGCAAGATAAAGAGATAATATTGCACAGCTTATCATCAGACTGGAAGAACAAAATTTAAAATTTGCATTTTTCTCAGAATTATTCATTTTATTAGCATGCATTTATGATACAAAATAACTGCATTCTATTTTAGAAGTTGGTGTATATGCATCTTGATCATTTTTACTTTACTTTCCTCCCTCACACTCCTCCGCCTCCACCCTACACCTCCCACTCCCGCCTCCAAAAATCTATCTTCCTGTTTCCTACCACTGTTTATATTTCGCTTTTTTGTTCATGTACACTGTGGTTTTCTCACCTTCGAGAAAACAAGTTGATATTTTACCTCTGTATAGTGGTAAAATAGTTTAATTTCTTTGTTATTTTCATGTTAGTTTCTTTATTTTCATGTATAGCTTCTTTTCTACAAGTGAGTCGAATTTATGTCACCTTATGGCAGAGCAGTGCTTTCATTAAACTGCAATTTCTGTTGGATGAACAGCGTTGTCACACTATCACCAAACTGAAAGTCCATACATCCGACTCTGCAGTCAGCACCTGCTCGCACTAACTTATTTTAATGGGTCTTCGTTCTTCTCCTCTTGTCTTCCTTTCCACACCCCAGTTCATCCTGTGTCTGCCAATCAGAATTATGTTTTGGCATCATTTTTCATTAAATAGATATTTTTCAAGAACTGTAGGTTCACATGAAGTGATAAGAAAAATACACAGACAGATCCGGTACACCCTTTATCTAGTTCTCAATGTAACAATTTGAAATATTACAGAATGGTGTCAAAACCAGAATGTAAACATCGATGGTCACGATACAGAACACTCTTATCACATTGTGGCTTCTTTCTACTTTTCTTTCATAACTATACACACTTTTCTCTCACCTTCTAAGTCCCTGGCAACCACAAATCTGGCTCGGAGCTCTGTAATTTTAAAACTAAGGATAATATATAAATGGAATTCTGTATTAATAATAGGGACCTTTAGAGATTCATTCTTTACTCAGCATAATTCTCCAAAGAGTCATCCACATGGTGTGTGTATCAACAATTCTTACCTTTTTATGCTAACTGGCACTCAGGGGTAAGGCTGTACCATGTGTTAATCATTTACTCACTGTAGGACACTGTAGTTAATTCAACACTTTGGTATTATAACACTTGGTATTATAAATAAAGCTGAAATAAACACTTGTGTACAAGATCTTGTATGAAAATAAATCTTTTTAAGGCTTTGCATTTAAATTTATTTTTAAATGTACATAAAATATAAAGGTGCAATATAGTATATTTTATGACTTAGATCTAGAAGATTCATCAAATGTATATATGTGTTCATAGGAAGGGGTTATTGAACCACAAAGAGAAAGAGATTCTGTCATTTTTAGAATGGAGCTGGAGGGTGTGATTTCAAACAAAAGATATCTTGTAAACAAGATACACACAGAAACAGAAATATTATATATTTTCTTTCATATATGAAGAGAGAAGAAAGGAAGATGACCTGAAATTAGAAAATAAACCACTAGAGACTGGGAGACAATAACTGGGAGAGGCGGTTGGGCAGATGCAGAGGACAGAGGTGAGGGAGGACGGGGAAGGAGGAGCGTAGGGCGTGTGTAAAATGATACGGTGACTCTCAATATTTTTCATAATTAATACACATTAATAATTACAATAAAATAAATCAAAATCTGTGTCGTGAAAAGAATGAAAAACAAACTAACTCTGATTAATATGTAAATGGATCCAACAAAAAATTCAGTCAAGCTGCAAGAACAGGTGGGTAAAATAAGTGAAGAGCTGGAAACGCTTAAAAAAATGGAAAGCTAAAAATAAAATACCCTGTCACAGAAATGAAGGATGATTTTATTTCTATGTGCTAAAGAGTAGGCTGAATATGACTAAGGAAATAGTGATTGTGCTTGAAAAAAATAGGGGGAAAAGAACACATTTTTAAAGAGCTGTGGTAGAATTTCAAAAAGCATGACATGCATTATCACTGGAAGGAAAAACAATGGAGCAAAACAATGACATTTTGAAGTAATAGTGGCCAATAATTGTTCAATATTTACAGGAGCCAGATCACAACTTGTCATGGTTTGGGTATGAAGTGTCCCTCAAAAGCCTCATGTATTTGAATGTTGTAAAATACCCACATGCTTTTAAGAAATAAGGCCTGGTGTCGGGAAGCAGAATGCTGGGGTTTGGCCCAGAGGGACAGATTACTGGGGTAGGACCAGAAAGAGTAGGTCGACCTCTCTGGTCTTGGCTTCTGTTTATGATGCCTCCTGACATGTGATTCTACCATTCCAGCTGCTCATAATGGAATGAGGCCTTCTGAAACTGTCAACTAATACAAAATGTATGTTGTGTTGTCAGCTAAGATAACTCATTCCTCCATTAAGTTGTGGATGTAGGGTACTGAGCCCCAGGAACAAAAAAGTAACAAAGACACTTATTTTGTAAACTCACAGAATATCCTAAATAGGTACTGGAGCTTATTCACGCATGCCTTCGTTGTTTCATATGATGATGTGATTTCTTCTTTAGTTGGCTAACTTGTAGGAATTTGTTAACAAATGTTCAAAAAATGTGATATTGGCATACCAGGAAAATCCCCATTTATGTCATTTAAAAAAATATGCTGCCAAATTTGATTTCCTGAGATCTAACAAATGCTTTTAGAGTTTATAATGTATGAAGGATATTGACCTACAGTTTGCTTTTGCTGTGCTCTTTTTCTAATGTTGGTAGAAGGTTAATCTCTTTGTAAAATATTTTGAGAAGTGGTCTTTCCTATTTTCTTAAACACACTGCATGGAATTGGTGTTGATTCTTTATGTTAGGTGGAAATCTTCAATTAAACTACCTGCACCCGTAAATTTCTGTTATGAAAGTTTTTAAATTACTAACTTAAATTACTGTTAAGCTATACGGATATTTAAATGACCTATTTCAGATCAGATGATTACATTTGTTTACATATTTGAATAGGTGCTAATATTCCATCTAATTTACCATTAGACATTTATTTATGTAGAAATGTTCACAACATTTATTTATTATATTTTTAACACCTAGTGAGTTTGAAATGATGTAATCAGTTTAATTTCTACTGTTATTAATTTGTTTCTTTTCTCCTTGTTTCTTTGGTGATTTTGTAGCTCTGTCCACCTGACTGACTTTTTTTTTTAAAGAGAACCGGCTCTTTGATCTACTGACATACTCGCTTGATTTTCGAGTCTCAGTACATTGCTTTCTTCTTTTATCTTGTTTTTTGTTTTTACTCTTACTTTCCCAGAGAGGTAAGCTATAAATTTAAATTATTCATTTGATACTCATTTTTGAAACATATGTATTTATTTAGTGCTATGCAATTCTTTACAGCACTACTTTCGTTGTGTGACACTAATTTTGTATGTGTTTTTTTCAATTTTACTCAGTTCAATTTTTAGAAGTGTTCCTAGGGATTTCTTCTTTCACATATGAAGTATTTAGAATTGTCTTGTTTGTTTTCCAAGTATGTGGGGTTTTTAAATATATACTGTCTTCCATTTATTTCTAAATAAATTCCATTGAGATTGTAGAATCAGTAGGTATAATTACAATTCCTTTCAATACTTTAAGTTTTGCTTTATAAGTAAGGATGTCGTCTATACTGACACACAATCCATTGTTATTTAACAAGAATGCATATTTTTCTGTAGCTGTATGGACAAGTCTATCCACGTTAAAGAGATATTACTGGTAAATGGTATGCATTGAGTTCTTCCAAATCCTTGCAGAGTTTCTGTCCAGCTATTTACTAGTCATTGAGAAAACAATTCTGTAGCCTGCAACTATAGTTGTAATTTTTTCTATTTTTTCCTTTCAGTTCATTTTACTTGTGTGTCACATATGGCAACATTCAGGATCAACACATACTCTTCTGGACTGAGCATTTTGCCTGAATACAGTGTCTCTTTCTCTCTGCCACTTTCTCTGCTTTGAAATCTGTGTTATGTAATAGTAAAGTAGCCAACTATTCTCTTCTTGAACTGATATTCACATGGTATAGTTTTTCCCATCCTTTTCAGTGTAACTTACCTACATCGTTGTGTTTGAATTGACTTTCTTATGTTCAGCATATAGTTTTTCAAACCACTCTTCCAGTCTCTGTCTTCTAATCAATGTCTTGATTCCATTTATAGAACATAAAAAGTGTAGATAATTAACAAATTTGGGTGAGGTTGAATAACATAGTTGTGTGTGTGTGTATGTGTGTTTAAACAGCCTTATATTACACTGTGGGGTGTTTATAAAACAAGGACTGATTAAATATGTCTCAAAATATTTCATCTATGTAGTGAGGCTTTTCTACCTTCTTGAAATTCTACCCCTTCACTCAAAATATTACATGATTTCATGATATTAAATTATTCATTTCTAGACACTTATAAAAAGCTATATATGGAAAGAATGAGGCCTTCAAAAATGGGAATTTGATTCTATTCTTAATATTTCAAAAACAATCTTATCAACGTTAATAAAATTTTTACTAACATGTCCATATTTCTGTCACCAATACTTAACTTTCATGCCTTTATAATGAATATGACATTTTATTAAAACAAGGTTTGTGAAGCACTGTAGTACAAGGAACACAATATTTCAACTCTGGTGAGATTTCATAGCATCATTAAGCTATCACCATTGAACTATCCTTAAGTAATAAATTTTGAGACAAATACCTCAAAGACTAATGTTCTGCATTAAATCTTTTTGTTGTTAAACCTGCTTGCATTGTCAGTAAAGAATCCATTCCTGTGTATCATGTAAGGTCTATTGGAATTAGTTTTCTTGTTTGTAAACTGAACCAAAGTTTCTATTCCTTAGCATCTCAAAATTTCGAGCACAAATCTGCTCATACTTTGTGTGCACTGGGAAATGTATGTGCACTAAATTTCAGAGAAATTGCACTTTCCTTAGGGATAAGAGATTCTTTATCTCTAAGCATAAAAATCTTGAAAAGTTGTAAACAGATTAACATCTTCCAGACTATGATGGATGAATAAGACTTGCTTCTCTCTCTCTGTTTTTCATTCACCCTTCCTCTTACTGATTCTCTTTGAAAACTAAGCATTTCACATTCCCTCCAGGGGTGTTTTGTTTCTTGTAGGTTGTTTTCAGGGATAACAATATTTGATCTATATGAAAATTCACAATCTAACATTTGCTTCGAAAAGCTTTTTACATAACTTTGTAGTTAATAATTATTAATATGGCACAAAGATTGACTATATGATGAATGCCAAATACTCATCACCTAGATTGTCATTTTATTTTATAATTATTTTTTCATTCTGTATCGATTGTGGTTTTTGATCATTCTTCAAACAGATTTAGAGTGGGGCATATTTAGGAATATGAAGTGCTGATGGTTAAGGGATTCAAGAAAGAATAACAAACATCATAAAAATTCCCAACTGCTAGTAGTGGCACAATCTTTCCTGCATGTTTTTTCAGAGATGTAATTAAGACTTCCTTCTATTTTTTTCTCTGTGTCTATCATTAAGAGAAAAATGATAGGCCTTTTTTTCAAAATAATAACTCTTTTGCTTTAATATTTATTATGGGTAAATATTTACACATCTATAATATCGAATGTATCCATATATCATAAACCTTATTTACCATCAAAAAATTCAAGATATATCTTTAATATGAAATAATACAAAAGTTTAAACAGAGGCACTCTTTGTGTTGTATAGAGTGTTTTGATGGCAAAGATGGAAGAAGGAAAAGATTAGAGATAAAATTAAAATTTATGGCTGAGGACATCAAGAAAGCTCAGGAATTAGGGAAAAGAGTATTCAGCTAGACCTTAAAAAACACAGTGATATGGTAACCTGCATTCTCAGCCGCACACAGGACTTTTTCCGAAATAGAGCACACTGTAGACCATAAGATATACTTAAATAAATACAAAGGAATTGAAATATTTCTTCCTGTGCCTTCAGTTCATAGCTGAACATAGAAACAATAGTAAAAGAAACTACAGAAAATATACGAATACATAGACATTAAGTAATATGTTATTGAATAAGCAATGGGTCACAGAAGAAACCAGGAAAGAGATTAAAAAGTTCTAAGAGTCAAATAACAAAGAAAACACATCAGACAAGAATCTAGGGGACACAATAAAAGCAGTACTAGGGGAAATTTTGTGTAGCCATAAATGCACACATTAAAAAAGAGTGATCCCATATAAAGAACTTAATAAGGCATTTCAAGGTGCTTGAGGAACAAGAACAATCCGTATATGAAAGTGGTATAACAAAAGAAATTATAAAGATAACAGAAATTGTTGAAATTGAAACTAAAATAAATACAAAATCAATTAATCGGAGTTCATTCTTCAAAAGAATAAATACCATTGATAAATCTCTAGCCAAACTTATTGGTATGGCTTGAATCTGTAAACTTTGGATATGAGCATGTTATGGATTTCATATCTGCTGGGGGAGGGGACTGGTCAGGAGGGCTGGGTTTCAGGTCTTTGGTGGAGGACAAGTTTGAGGCTGATTGCAAGTGTGTGGTCAGGAAAGACACAAGTTCTTGCCCCAGCTTCTGATGGAGGCCCCAGATCCTTCCCCTTGTGATGCCCTGAGGAACTCTTCTCCGCCAGACATTGCTCACTATGGCCTGCTGCCCACGAATGAACTGAGACCTTCTGAAACTGCTAGGTAACAGAAACCTTTCATTTCATAAATTGTGGATGTTATGTATACTCTTTCAGCCACAAATAAATAAAACACTAACCAGAAAAAGGAAAGAAAAATTCCATAACAGTGCAATTAGGAAGTATAAAGATGAAATCACAACTGACACTGCTGAAATCCAGATGATTACTAGGATGCATTTTGAAAAGTTATACTTCAACAATTTGGAGAATCTAGAAGAAATGGATAAATTCCTACACATATATAAGAAATTTGAACCAAGAAGATATAAAAGCCCTGATTAGACCAATAAGAAAGGAATGAACATGAGGCAATAAGGGCCTTCGCATACAAATAAAAATCCAGGACCTGATGGATTTGGAATTTTATCACAACTTCATAGAGGAGCTAACACCAGTACTTCCCAAACTTTGTTGTGAAATTGAAATAGAAAAAAAAAAAAAAAAAAAAAACGAATTGCCAAACTCTGCTGGGAGCTAGTATTACCTAAATTTTAAAACCCAGAAAAAAAAGAAAGCCTAAACAAAGAAAGAAAACTGGAGACCAACTTTGTTAATAAATATAACTTCAAAATTTGTCAATAAGATAGTTGTGGCAATAGTTAAACAGAATCCAACAAATCATTAAAAAGCTCTTCCATCATGATCAAGTTGCCTTCAGTCCAGAAATACAAGGATGATTCAACATATGTAGATCAATTAATATAATAGCTCACATAAATAAAAGCAAGAACAAAAATCACCTGTTCGTCTAATAGGTGGAGAAAAAGTCTTTGAAAAATTCTAGCATCCATTCATGATAAAAAATGGATGGAAAATAGATATAGAAGGATCTCGTCTCACATTTGTAATAGCCATTTATGCCAAACTACTGCCAACATTGTACTAAGTGGAAATAAATTGAAAGCATTTCTTAAATCAGGAACAAGAAGACAAGGATTCTACTTCACCACTCATATTAAATATCATACTTGACACCACAACCAGAGCAATCAGGAAAGAGAATGAAATAAATGGAATATGTATTGAAAATAAAGCAGTTAAAATGTCCCTACTTGCAGATTACATAATCCTTTACATTGAAGACCCAAAAATTCACCAGGAGATTCTAAGAATGAATTAACTAATGTAGCTAAGTTGCAGGAAAAAAAAAAAACTTTTAAGTCTAACGTATTCCTGTATACTAAATAAACTCACAGAAAAAGAGATGAGAAAAGTAATCCAATTCTCAGTAGCCTTCCCAAATATTAAATACATAAGAATAACCTAGCTGAGGAAGTGAAGGGCCTCTATAAAGCAAACAAACCACAGCACATCTTTATTATCCTGAATCATTTTGGTAATATAGCCATTTTAATAATATTGATTTTGCCTGTCTAGGAACAGCCATGTTTTCCATTATCTAAGGTCCTTTTTAGTTTCTTTTTCAGCTTAACATAGTTTTCGCTGTAGATGCCCTTCCCTTCCTTAGGCTAATCCTAGGTATTTAATTTTTGGGAGGACTATTGAGAATAGGATTGTTCTTCTAATATTGTTAAAATGGCACGTTGCCAAACCGATAAACAGATTCAATGCAATTTCTGTCAAAATATGAGCAACATTTTGCACAGGACTAGAAGTAACAATCATTAAATCCAAAGGAAACCAGGAGAGAAGTAATCTTGAACAACAAAACAAACGCAGATAGCATCACAATTCCAAACATCAACCTGTATTCCAGTGCAACAGGATGTTTTTTTTTCAATCATATAATACTGGCACAAAAATAGGCAGATGTACCAATGGGTCACAATTAAGGATGCAGGACCAATGTCAAACACCCTTAGCTATCTGATCTTTCACAAAGGGTCAAAAAACATGCACTGGAGACTAGATAGTGTCTTTTTAAAATGGTGCATGGAGAATTCACCCATATACAGAAGGAAGAATCTAGACCCATACTTTTCAGCCTGGACTAAACTCAAATAAAAATGAATCAAAAACAGAGATCTTAAAACAGAAACACTGTCTGGAGGACAAAATGCATACAACTCTTGAAGACATAAACAGAGGCAAGGACTTTGTCAATACAACACTTGTTACAAAAATAAAATAACACCATGAATTAAAAATTGGTGTGATATTGAATTTAAAACATTCTGCACGATAAAAGACACAACCAACAGAATGAAAAGACAGCTGACAGAATGCGAAAGCCATTTGTTACCCACTCCATGAACTGAGGGCTAATATCTCGACTATACAGAGAACTGAGAAAAACATACTCCCCAAAATAAAGACTTGATCAAAATGGACAATTAAAATGAATAGACCATTCCTAGAAGAATTAGAAGTGGCCAATATACACATGAAAAATATTCAACATCTGTAGCTATTAAAAACGTGCAACTAAAAGCAACACTCAGGTTGCATTTACTATGGTGAGAATGACTAGCATCAGGAAAGAAATGGATGTTGACAAGCATGTGTGGGAGAAAGAACACAGAAAGTAACAGGGCATGAAACAGAGTTCTACGTATACATATCAATAAAATGTGGGGGGAAAAAGAAATGAAAAGAAACAGAGTTCTACTCTCCCACAAAGACTTGAGCCATTGGTAGAAAAATGTCTGAGTTGTAATCGTTACCTTTAGTGGAATAAATCAAACCCAGAAGATTAAATATCATATGTTTTTTTCTAATATGAAAAACCTGAAGTAGAAGTAAGTAATGTAGCAAAACAAGTGAGAGAAGAGGAGGCAGAGAGATGGGTTGCGGAAGGGAGTAGGGACTGGGTGCTTGCAGGAAGGCAGGAAACGGGGAGCGGAAGTGAACATGAAATTGCGGGGACATCTTTACAAACAGATTCCTCAAGTCTATTGTAACCATTGCATCTTAGAAATACATACTAGTAAGAAAAATAACTCTTGGGAATAAAAAAATATGTATACTTCCCAACAAAATATAAATGAACACGAGCAAGAAAAAATAAAATTAATTACCCAATTGTTGTCAAGGTTAATACCTATTTTTATATTTGAAGAAGGTGCTGTAATGTGATTATTTGTTTTCTACTTTGCTTTCTAGTGTTGTTTTATTCTTTATATTTCTATAAAATGTTATTTTTGTTTTCCTGTTCCTCAAAGATATTTAAGTTTTTTCATTCTAGAAAATTTAATTAGAACTATTTTTATATCATGAATGGATGCTGGATTTTGTCAAAGTTTTTTCTGCATCTATTCGATGAACAGGTGATTTTTGTCCTTGCTTTTGTTTGTGTGAGACATCATTTTAATTGATTTGCATATGTTGACTCATCCTTGTATTTCTGCGAAGAAGCTAGCTTGATCATGGTGTAAGATCTTTTCAATGGTTTGTTGGACTCCGCTCAACTATTCCATATGAGGACATATGGAAGTGATTAAAATATTCATTTTTCACCCCTGAGTTTCTCTCTGTCTGACTTAACATTAGATCTTCATACACAGACAATACATCATGCATTCATTTCCCCCCTCTCAAATCTAGAATGATAATTGTCCAGAAAAAAAGCCTGTTATTGACTGAATGAATGAACTGTGGGAAAAAAGAAAGTAGATTTGTGGGGCTGAGAATATCTACTTTGTAAATGATGTAAAAATCATTCATCAAACCTTCTCATGTAAGGTAATAATAGCCCAGAGAAATGAATAAAGTATTTATTTCATGTCAAGCTTTAGAAAATTAATGAACAGGACACAAATTTTAGTCCTGGATCTGCAATTAAGCACCTGCAATCCTGACCAAATCAATTTACATCCCTCAGTTTTATGATTTATAAAACCTAGGAAGTATTATAAAATGTAAATTGCTTCTTAAATGCTTTTTTATTCCAGAATTCCAACAACCTAGTAAAAATATGTCATGATCTATAAGACTTTCTATTTTGCAATGTATAATGAACACTTTTTATCTAAAATTTTTAATTTGTATTTTTCTTGTGATTTTTTATGACTATGAGAATATGCCTCAGCTGATTTAAGGGTGCTTTATACACTATGAAGTCCTGAACAAATAAATAGCATTCTCAGGAACGGCACACATTTCCTCATGCTAGGACACAGTTTTTCTCATAATCGTTAATTCAATTTTTTATGATAAAATTTTATATATCATTGTGAAACAGGAAAAAATAACTTTTTCTTCTTTACAGAAATGTAAACAATAAAACAACACCGGGAAGCAAAGCACAAACATTTGTGATCTAATTCCTAGATACAGATAGTTTGAAATTCATCATGCCGAAATATACATTCCTGCCAAGACATCTTAATGAAATAACATCAATCAACCTAGCATTTTGGGAGACAACAAGAAGGATTATTGTCAAAAAATGAAAAACCTCCAGTTTGTTCCTTCCAAATTAAATTCTTTCTTTCCTATAGGAGTAATCACCATCCTGAATCTTGTCCTAATATTTTTTCTTATTTGAATGATTATATCACATTATATATGTAGCCTTAAGTAATATGCTGTGTTTTTTTATTTTAGGGGGTTATAATTAATATTGCTAAATGTATATGGATCTTAAATGTATGGTTCAGTCTGTTTTGAAAATGAAATACACACATTTAACTCCTATCACCAAACACTTAAACAGTCCTATATTTTCCCTATAGATTTTTGCTCAATATCCCATGGCCAATCCTAATAGATACATTCTTTTTTCATTTCTTCAACCACAAATTAATTTTGCATGTTTATATAAGTTGAATCGCACGATGTCTTATTTCATGATTAATGCATTTCAATCTGCTTCATTTTGTTTATCATATACATACTCAATATTTAAAATGAAAAAAATATAGGTGAACAGATTAGAGAATCCTAACAGAGAGTCTGAAATTCTAAAGAAATCTAATACAGATTCTAAAGCTTAAAAGCAAAATATATGGTATAAGAATGCTCATCATCAAAATGAATTCAATCTACTTTTGTTGAATACCTAAAATTATTTAAGTATTGCAGTAGACCAAAGAAATATATTGGTTCCCAAATGATTGTTATATAGCTATAGAAACAAATCAGAAATTTGAGAGCGTTATGCTCAGCGAAGTGAATCAGACACAGAAGGTTAAATATTGAATGGTTTCTCTGATGTGAGAGACCCAGAATACACTCATTTCACAAAACTAAACCGGAGGGGCAGTGTGAGTTAGAGGGGTAGGGGAGAATATGAAAGGATCAAAAGGGCAAGAGGGGAAGGATCTATAACTTCGATGGGATATATGTGCATAAAATACCAAGTTTAATATAAACACGATGAATTACATTTATATTTATTAATAAAATGGAAAAATAAGTAAAATCAATATGCGATATTTGAGCCCTTAAAAAGGTGATACGCAAAGTGAATTTTCAACTACCTTCCCAAGATAGCATCAAGTCTAAATACTATAATGATTTCCTCTTTTTTTCTATCTATCTGCATTGATCTTTTAAAATTAGTGCTTGAGAGAAGCCATGAATTTTAAAATAAAAACCAAAGTTTTGAAGAAATGACCTTGCATCTTAAAAGTATACATTTTAAATTAATTTGTAAGCAAAGGAAAGAGTAATTAGTTTGAGAATAAAGTAGTTTTTAAAAACCATTTTCTCTAAATGAGTTATAAGGCTGGGCAGGGTGTGCCGAAGTAATGCAGGAGTGAATGATACGTGGGCACATGTATACATAAGTAACTCAAGAGATGTACGGAGTTAAATATCATGGACAATTATAGGACACAGAGAAAGAACTTGGAAGAAAGGTAAATACAAACTTAAAGTAAGAAAAAAATCCTGCAATTTTAACAAAGGATAGCATGAGCTATGCGTAGAAATAAAGGAAGATGCGGATCCAAAAAAACTGAATTTAAACTTAGCTCAATTACTTCCAAAGTACTCCTCAGCAAGCCTCCCCTGGCTCCCCCTCTATTTCCTTCACCCTTTAGGCCTCATAGTGCGACACAGATTTGCCATGCTGGTGCGCTAACGTCATAGTGATGCATGCACTAGCTGGAAAGATTTTTCTAATTTTTTGAATCATTTTGTTTTACTTAACAAACTGCATCAGTACAAATGCATGCTATTTGGTGTGATTTGGTTTCACTGGTAAACTTTTAGAGATACCTTTACACACTTTTAATTGGTGTCTTTGTATAAGTCAAGTTCAATTGTACAAAATAAGGGGTCCCATTTTGGCAGATTTATACAAGCATATAATCATTCTTTCCTCCCCCACAGTTTCCCCAGGTTCACATGCCTTTGAGTGGGTTTCTATGTGCATAATGTATTTGGACGATATTTATGACCACTCTTTTCTGCAATCTGGTGGCAGGTAGATTACATCAGACTACTTCCGTCACGGAAAGACCAGTGTTTTGTGTGTCCGAGAATACTTATTTCAGTCATGGATTTACTTTCTCTTCACATAATGCTTCCACCAGAACTACCATTCAGGGACTCACATACTGCCTCGTCCCTTGTCATGGTATCCCACATAGCACTGCTTGTGACCAAGGGACGTATTTTACTGCTAAAGCACAGGGCTCATGCTCATAGAATTCCCTGGTATTCCTATGTTCCCCACCTTCCAGAAACAGCTAGATTAAGAAGAAAGTGAAATGTTCTCTTGAAGATGCAATTACATCACCAACTGTGTGTAGGTAGTACCTTTCAGCATCAGTCAAGGCCCTTCAAAAGGCTGTAGGTATCTGAATCAATGACCAATGTATGCCACTGTTTCTCTCAGAGCCAGGGTTAAAAGGCTCAGAATTCAACGGGTGGAGATGGGGTTGGGGTTGCTCACTGTTATCCCTGGTGACCCACTAACAGTATTTTTGCAGCCTGTTCCCAAAACTTTATGTTCTGTTGGTCAAGAGGTCTTACATCCACAAGGGAGAAGGCTAATAGGCGTACATAGGAAGAGTTATCATTCTAATCCATACACCATTTGAAGGATGTAAAGTTTGGACTTTCACGAAGGGAATAAGACTCTCCTATAAAACAGTGTCTGTAAATTCTTTTGCCCAAGCCACAGGAATTTTATTTTAACAGACTGCTAACTTAGTCACCACACACGGGTTCAAGCACACAGTGGGGGCAAAACTGCTACCATGCTTTTAGTCTTACAAGTTGCAGACACCTTGATGTTTTAATTTTTCTTTTTAAGATGGTTTACGAATATGTAACAGGAAAGTAGAAACACTGTTAAATTTTATTTTATGGCGAATTCAAGGGGAAGAGTGGAAGGAAAGCTAAATTAATTTTTCTGAAGAAAAGTACATATTTAGATGCTGCTCATTCATATTCTTAGGCGGTCATGATCTTGAGTTTGATTCAACTATAAAATTTTTCAAAAATGCTCTTTTTTCATTTTTATAGGATAATACAGAAAATATTCAACATGAATCCTAAGTCAGATAATGTCTATGTAACTTGTGAGAATTCCTTATTATCTCTGGTCATTAATATTTTCATCTATACAAGAATATCATTATATCTGTTGATTAACACATAGATGAACATGCAATTGTGTGACCTAAATGTCAGGAATACACAAAGAAGCTGTTCAACATTAGTCATTATTATTACTATTAGTAAGAAATCATTTCAGTGCTTTTTATACGTAATGATAATGAATGCTGCACCATTCATTTGAATATGTAAAATATACTTTGCATCAGAATTTATACTTGATCAGCAGGTGTGAAAAATTGGATACCATTTGTCATGATAATGAGATTTCTTGTCAAATATTAAACCAAATAATTACATCTAAAAATGTGATGATGATTCCTAGAGCTCCTGAATTTACAAAAAAGTAGGATTTATCTAAGTTTTGCATCTTAAAGGGAATAAATTTTTTTCTTTTCTGTGTGCTAAAAGAAAACCATACGGAAAGGACAAAAATCATTATGTGACATTTGCAACTATGATTCATTCTGATAAACTGCAAGTCTTCAAGGAGTCCTTCATTATAACTCTTTCAAAACACCTCCTTCCTAAATAAGATTACTTTGTTGCTCTTGGAAGCCTGATATGCACTGTCTTCTTATTCTTTAAATTCAGCTAGCACCATTACTGAGACCAAAGGAAGTCTGGCCCCTCCTTCTTCCTGATAGTCATTACTCTTATTACCCACTTATTCCTGTCTGGAAGCCCGCCAGGGCCTCCGAAGGACTGAGTCCAGTTATATTTTCTTCTTTTTTAAAATGTGAAATAAATTGCAGAATTTATATTGTAGATACCATTAATACAGTTTATATTGTAGATACAAAAAAATAAACCTCCTTACATATCTTTAGGAGAAAATATTATTCTTCTATAACATTTCAACATGGAATTGCTTCAAATGTATGCTTGGAAAAAATTTGTTAGGAAGTATATAAAAATCCAGGGATGTAGGGTTGCATTTGGAAAGTTAATTTGGAAATATTTTTTTCTGATACAGTTGAGTGTTTAAAAAATCAAAACCAGTCATAATTGTGAAATTATGATTGACGTTCATTTTTTATAATTTATGATCTCAATTTCTACACTCTTCTTCTTGTAGCAAGGTTTCTAGCCTCCTATATTTAAAGATTGCATTTTTGTTTCTTTTTGGTTTTAAGGTTGGAGGCTTTTGTAGGCAAATGGAGGCAACTTGAGACCATCATGCTTAGTGAAGTGAGACAGAAGCAGTAGGTGAACTATCGAATGGTTTCTCTGATGTGAGAAACCCAGATCATAATTATCACATGGAACTTAATGTGGGAAATAATGGGAACGGGAGGGGGGGTGGTAGTGGGGGGAGGGCCAAAAGGAGAGAGGGGAAGGTCTTGTAACTTTACCTGACATGTATGTGCACAAAATGCCCAAAATCAATGTAAGCTTTAAATTTTGCACTTATACCTATCGATAAAATGGGGGAAAAAGATTGAGTATATCTGTAAGTTACAACTGATATCCTCAGTTTTAGATTAGTGAATATATGTAAAAATATATTAAGCCATATTAGTGAGGTAGGAACTTCTGAACATTTCATGCAATGAAAACTTTATACATAGAGAGATTTGTGAGTTTATACTGTAAGTAAAATCCCAGATTTATTATTTGCAGGGTTTGTATTGAAGTACTGTAATTGAGTTACATTAATTCTGTCTGATTTTAGTCAGAGGAGATGATGTGTTTAACACAATAGTGTGGCCAGTAGATGACGTTCATTACACTGGGAAGGCAATCTGGAGCCTGGGGGACTTTGGAGGAGAGGGAGGGGAAGGGGAGGTAGCATGTTTAAGGTATTTTTAACCCCCCAAAATGAACGTACCATAATGAATTTCAAGCACGTACTAAAAAAAATAAAATATGCAAAATAGCAATAAGCAGATGTCTTCTCATTCAGCTATATTTAGTTCTGGCTCTTGGGCCCGTTGACTAGATACATGGGAGACAGCCAAGGTTTACCCTTAAAGAGGTTAAACTTGGATCTTCTTAGAGTATTTCATCAAATTGTTTTTCTAATATCCTAAGAGTAAACAATAATAAAAACGAATTGGGAACGAAAGTATCTTATTGGTTCAGATATATATTCTCCTCACACAATCCTCCTGCTACATAGAATTTTTTTTTCTGACTGTTTGCTTGCCTTATCAGCTTATAGTAGTTGGGACAGAGTGAAGGCTTGAGAAGTGGAGGTGAAACGCCGTGAACCATATCGTTTACCAAAAGGAAAAGAAAGAAAATGTGGACGCTATTCAAGATATTGATTTGCATAAAAATTGACTTCAGAACCAGGAACATGGAGCTCCAGATTCATTCCAGAATATATGTGGAGGGTAGGATGGGTTATCTGGAGGAACAAGGGAGACAGGGGCTTGGGTGACCTGGATAATGTTACTAAATTGCAGCAATTCATTTTTTCTAGAAAATACCCTCAAGTGGCACAATATATAAAATAGCATACTGAGATAAAAGTATGCGAACTCTTCAGAGCTCAGGATTCTGTAGAATATTATGAAACAAATTATAAAGAAAGGAAGTTATTTTTCACTAGTACTGATCATTGGGGTCATTATTTGACATTTAGTTATAATATAAAATAGAATAATGAAGATTTAAAACATTTGTTATTTGGTAACTCCTTTAACAATTTGTGCTGCATACACTTGAATGAATGTTATATCCACAATTCCTAATTTGAAATTTACTTTGTGAGAAAACATTTACACATAAAATGACATAATATTTAGACACAGAATAAACACCAGCATTTGGCAAAAGGTGGAAACTACCTCACAATAATAAGCCCACATTATTTAAATAGGGAAAAAATATTTGTTTTCCAAGTATCTTTTTTTCTTCTCAGTGTCTCCTCTCTTATCAGTGAATAGAGAAAAAATAAATAAACTCAGTGTCTACACAGAGCTTACAAAGTTCATTAATACGTTTTGCAAAGGATTGTGTAAAAGCTTGCAGGTTATTTATGAAGAAAATATTCTGGGGAAAAGTTATGCATCTTATGCCCTGTAATGTGAAAGGACATTTTGGTTTGGGTGTCAAAGAAATTGAGAAATACAAAACTTTTTTTTAAAAAAGGTTTCTTACTTTCTTACTGATACGAAGTTCAACTTTATTTTAAAGTGCATTTCCTTCAGACCCTCTGGCATACTAGCTACTGCCATGATAGGACACCTTGGGTAAGGTTATAATAAGAAGTTTAAATTCAGAAAATGTGACTCAGGTTTAAGTTTATTCGTTACTTTAAAATATAGTTGATATCTTCTGGTAGGAAGCAGTAACTGTATACATAATAAGGTCTGGATTTTCAGGTTGGATGTGAATACTTTTATTTTGTAAAAATAAAATAATGTTTTCATCATAATATGAATTCTTGTGACTTCTTCATATTTAAAAAAATCAATAGTACTTTAAACAAATCACCTTAGCTTCTTTTACTCCTAAGATCTAAAATTATACATGAACTATCTCAGATGTTATGAAAATATTTCTGTGGAATAAAGATTCTATTTTCATATTGTTCTCCCTTTTATTGACCAAACAATAATAGCTATGCAATTTTTTGAAATTAAAACAGAAAATTGAAACATGCTTAATGAGATATGATTTTCCCTTGAGGATAAGATATGCAGAGAGAAAAGTGGAGATTTTTTTTCTCCAAACAAAACATTTTATGATTTAACTTTAGCTTTTCTTCTTATTTGTTGTGTGAGGCTAGAATTAAAAGAGGAGTAATTAATTTGTTCCTTTTATTTGCTTGTGAAATAACTGGAGTACTCGGTGCGCCTGCTGCTGCTTGGCTCGGCTCTACCAGGCCAATTCTCCGATGTTTTTATAGCCTGTCCCCAAGACCTTCCAAACCAAGTGAATAAATTCTCAATAAATTGTCTGACATTTTCAAGTGCTAAAATAGTTCAAATAGTTTCCTATATCCTGTGCCCCTCCTCAACTTGCTTCGCATCTGTGCTTGCCGCAAATTAATGCCATTTCTTCCTTATTGTTATTTTTTTAATATTGAGGCTTTAGAAAATATTTTCCTTTTAAGAAAGATCTATCATGGAATTGTATTTTTATTACTATGCACTCTAGTTTGGCTACCTGAGGTTTTATTTCCTAGAGTAAGAATACTTTGAAGTCTTTCTTAAGGAAAACTAGTATGAGCTGAGCTGGTTTATATTTAGAGCAGCATAACAGGCATTTAACCTCTTTATTTAGGACTAAATGTGACTTTAAAGCAACTTTCAATTTAGATTTCCTTTGGACTTTATATACATTTGGTCTATAATAATCCAAACTACCAAATCAAAGATCAAGGAAAGACATTTATCTCAAAAATTATTTCTTTTGTGTTTGAACTTGTCTGCCTTATAGTATCACTTCCAAGCTCTCTCCCTCTCCCTTTTTTCTTTCTTTTTTCAGTAAACTACTTCACTAGTCATTAGGAAGAAACGTCTATTCCAGGTGACTGATTTCTCTTTTATTAGTGTGCATGTGTGTGTGTGTTTATGTTTGTGTGTGTGTGCGTTAGATAACCACAGTTACTCATGTTAGAAAAAATTTATGACTATTTATGATTTATTTTGCTTTTCCTTATTATGTATTTTCTTAGATGTCACTTCTTTATAATAAAATTCTCTTTGTCACGCTAAAGAAGTATATTTCGTGTACACTGTCACATACACATACAATATTCATCTAAAAAAATTCCCCATTCCTTGGTCAATCTGCCTTACTTAGGAGGTACCAAGTTTATAAAGTACCCACACTAAAAGATTCAAGAATATGAAACAAAGCTCCAGAAATGTAAAAGAAAAAAGAAGACCGAAGGCAAATGAAGTCTAGTGTATTTGGATATTTTGCTTTTATATTTGCAGAGTGTCTGGTTTTCAAATGTGTACAGGACAAAACAAGACATAAAAGCCGTATCTCTTCCTTCTGCTGCTTTCTGCCCTCCAACCTCTTGGAGGTTCAAGTGAGCCAACAATTGAACATGAATGTCATGCAAGAATTGTAACAGTAATAGGAAAAAAGAGCATATATTTTTGCAAAAACATTACTTTTCATTCCAGCAGTAGAAAAATATGCACGCTGTTTGTCTTGGTTGCGCTGTCCCTTTGCAATATCCCACTGGCTGGCTGGCTGGAAGGCTTTCCACAGTGGCTCACAAGAGCTTCACTATTCGTTAGGGCAGTAAGCAGATGCTTTTGCATGTGTTGAGCTGAAAGCTCCACTTAGTCTTTCAGTCAATCTGCTTATGTAACTCAAATATTTTTAGTGCCCAGGAGTTCAAAGCAGCTAATGTGCTGTGTTTCAAAATGACAAATAGAACACACTAAAAACAGCACTAGAATGTTTTCCTAAGCAAGTTTCAGGGAAATGTGTGGTGCTCTGAATGGAACTCCACATCGCATTTAGGCCAGCTGAGCACTTCCTTCCTTGTGTCAGGCCTGAATGAGTCCTTGTGCCTGGCCGTCCTGCTCCCCAACAGGTCTGGGTCTGACCACGAACCAGCAGCAAGCACAGCTCATTTTATAGGCAGTTCCCAAGTGACAGAAAGGAAATATTCCTTCTGGTAATTTATTGATGAGCTAAGTCCAGATGTAGATGCCAGTTTTGCTCAATAGGCAGTCTTCACAGCTTAGCTCTAATCCTGAGTGGCAGCCAAGGAATTCCTACCACGAGTCACTAAGAGAACAAACCCTTTCTTATTGAGGTTGAAGATACTAAGAAACCTGTGGAATTAATCCATCCTGGGGAATGCACAAAGTGCCTAAATACTAACACACTAAATACTGACTACTACCAGGAAACTAAGATAATATAATATTTCACTAGCATTCTAGCCTTTTTTCATGACAGAGGCATTTTATTTACAACAATCTTACTTGTGGATAATATCACAATCTTGCCTCACTTTCTGATGTTGGTCAGATATGACACAAAAACTCACTGAAGGAAGAAAAAAGTTCTTGCTTAGCCCATTGCCTTAAATAGATGACACATTAAAAGTAAGAATTTATTTTAAAATATTGAATCTTGTTAAAATATTGAAATATGTTAATTTGAATGAAAAATTATAAAATGAGGTTGCAAAAGCTGTTGTGATCTCAAATGTAAGGGAATATCTGTGATTCAGTTGACTGTCATGTAAATTTGGGACTGAAGGCAGTTGATTTTAGGCATTTAGGGAAAGAGCCCTTGCAACAAGGAATTAAAAGAAACACAAGATTACATCTGGCTGTTGCTCTTGCTTCCTGAAATGACTTTCAGGTAACCCTTGCCTGTTTATGGTTAAAATTTAATGAATAGTAACAAGACCAATAAGGTGAGGAGGCATAAGAGAGGAGCACCTTAGGAAACAGATTGTTTTGTAGAATTTCTCTAGTAGTCATCTGGCTTAAAAATCCCTTGAAAAAGGAGCCTCATTGACAACTATTCTAAGACTCTTTCTTGTTAGTGGAACCATATGACTCTAGGTCATTTTATTTTCAATAAACTATGTAGAAGTGTCGAGGTATGGGAGCCATAGCCCAGTGATTAGAGCATTTGCCTAGGAAGTTCAAATCCCTGGTCAATTCCCCAGCACTTCAAAAGCTGGTTTTGGTGGCATATTCCTGTAATCCTAGCACTTCGGAGCCTGAGGCAGGAGAAGTACCTTGAGTTCAAGGACAGCCTGTTATACACAGTGAGTTCATGACCAGCTTGGACCACAGAGAAAGTCCCTGCTTCAACAAAAGAAAAAAAAATGAAATAAATTACTGAACTTCAGACTTGCCTCCTTTATTTATGATTTTAGTCTTCAATATCATGAGACACCAACTTAGCTTGGCAGTAACAGTTTGAGGGCTCATCTCTCCAAGTAAATGACTGAGACATATGCTCTTCTACAGCAATTTGTTCTCACCATGAGGCTGTGCTTTGGACAGAATATCAGGACCACCGGTAAAAAAAAAAAAAAAAAAAAAAAAAAAACCTAGGGTGGCTGCCGATTTTAAGTCTTAGGGAACAAATTTCACCAGACGAACCTGACTAATCCTCTTTGCCCCTGGCATTGGGGATGTTTGTTTTGATCCTACCTGATTTTCTTTTCTGATTCAGCTAATCTGTAGGTAAAAGAATGACCTCTGCCCTTAGTTTCCTCAGCACTTGGGCTTATGATCCTCAACCTCCAATAACTCACAATGATTCAGACACGAATCACTCTTTCTCTCACAAACTCTTGCCTTAGACTTTCTCTTGCAGATCTCCATTTTCTTGATTTACTTCTAAGGTTACAGCTTCCAGATTAGACCAAAGGAAATGGGTATTTTTAGAGAAGAATTTTGCTTTCTCTCCAAGTTTTCCTGACACTCACTTATGAATGTTGTGTACTAATTGCCCCACCCAATGCATATGAGGCTTTCCCCAGTGTGGTGGGGAGGGATAGCCTCAAACCTGGGGCAAAATGAAAGAAGATCAAAGTATAATTTGTTTGTTTCTTTACCTATTTGAAGGACATCAGTAGAAGTCGAAGGCTCCCAGAAGAAAGACAGACAACCTTCTTCTCAGTGGTTAGGGGAGATTCTCAAACACTGCAAAGTCTCATGCTTCTGACTAATACAGACCCTTGAATCTACTATTGTCACCCGGTTGACTTTAATTCCCACAGATCTCAGAAAATGGAACTTACATTTTTGTGAATAGGGTGTGAAAAATGATATAATTATGTGTAAGCAAAAGATTCTACAGATATAAGGTCAATAGTAATTGAGAATTAAGGAAGAACTTTAAAAAATAATCCTTTTTTATAATATTTCTGCTCCTTTGCAAAAATTCTGGACCAGTAATTTTGCAAATGGGTCTGGTTTTGCCGAGGCATTATAAGATTTGTTTGCCTACATGTTCAGCCTCCAGGGGCAAACTATTGGAAGCTTTGGGAAAGCTTAAAAGTGATTGTAGAGCAACTCAGAATAAATCCATTTGCCTGTCTCTTAGGAAGCTGCTAGTTGATAGTAGGGGCTGTGCTCTGAGCATTGCTCAGCAAATACTATATTCCTGAGGTTGAGAAAACATTAGGTGTCTCAGAGGTGGTCCTTGGGGGACATATGCAACCCACTGGGCCAGAGTATCTCCAGGAGAACACTCTTGCTGTACTCCTAATCAAGTCCAGTAAGACTGAGGGGTACATGTCATAAAGTCATGACCATGAGTCACTTGCAGGGAAATGATTTAGAACTGGCAGAGAAGTCTCTTTCTTTTGAATTTATTTTTATTTCCTTATTTTCTCACAGATGGCTGTACCACTAGCTTCATAATTCTCCCCTGGATCGCATCCCCCCAAATTGGGATTGATCTCCATTTTGTTTCGCACCCAAATTTTGCCTATTACCCAAAAAGGGACCAAAAAATACCCTGTAGATGGGAGCATTAATTATAACACACCCTCCACTGACCATTACTTTGTAAAAACGGGATGAATGATGGGCAAAAGATCACTATTCACAGTTTTTGTTCACCTTGATGAATAATATAAAGCTTTGTCATCAAATATTGGGAGGATACTACGAAGAAGTCTTTGGGACCTGGAACCCTCATTGAAAACCTACTAAACACTGCTGATTCGGTTTTCTATAATTGGGATATGCGGAAGGAACAAAGAGGGAAAAGGAAGTTAAGAGAGAAAAAAAATTTAGAGTTTCTCACTGAAGGAGGAGGTGACCAAGTGTTATGTGCTGGTTGTTTTCCCAAAATGGTATGTTAACTAAGTGTCATGTCTTTCAGCAACCAGGCTAGTGGAAGGAGTTTGACCTACCGTGGCTTGACTTCCTGAGTCGCCTTGCTCTAAAAATGGTAAGATGGAATACTGGTGGACTTACTTTGCTGAGGATCAAAGGATTTCTTCTAATGTTTCCGAAATGAGAAGGTTCAGGGGTCCAGTAAGTTTTCAAACTAATATCATCATCAATGGGACAGAGCCATTGGCAACATTGCATGTTGCAAGTAAAACATAAGCTTCTTCCTCAAGGGTGAGGTCATTTTTGTTCTTATCTTGTATTCTAGGCAATTGGCTTCTGAACTATGTTGTGTTATGAATATTAATGGAACTCCAGGGACTAAACACTTTAGTTCTCCTCAATATTGCTTATGAAATTAATTCTCCTTCCCTGTAACTTTTCGGTAATGCCCAAATCACCAGTCTCTATATTTTGAGGGACGCAATTAAGTTCTTAATTGACATGACTTTGACAAATGAGACTATTGCGCAACATGTGGATGGTCTTGTTTTCCTTCTCTACCAGACACCCAGGATCATTTTAGACTTAAAAATCTCCTAGTTGACAAAGAATAGTGATTCTCCAAGTCTAAGGTTCAGTTTCTACCTCAAAGAGTTTACTATTTAAAGAAAACACCTATTTCGTACAGATCATTGAAGTCCTGTCAGTCTCAAGCACCGGAAAGCAACTCTGTTTTCCTAGGCTTGAGTGGCTACTCTCAGCAATTGGACCCAAGGGTATAGTCTAGGTAAACCCTTATTTGAGTTTCTAAGATAAATTAAAATGCTGACTCTTTGCTTTTGGACTATTGCAACCAGATCAATATGTTTGAAGTGAGCATCAAGATACTGCTTAAAGGATCCTCAGCCAGATCTAGGGCCTATTCAAACGCCTGGGAAATAAGGATCAGGCAACTTGACACAGTAGCCCAAGGTCAGACGACACTTCAGAGTTGAAATAGCTGCTTCTTTTCTTTTAGTGGCATTCCTTAAGATTATTTTGAATGCTTTTCTGAACTTTTCATTTAGTTTTATGTTAGAATTTTAAGAATCTTGTAAAACTCTCTTAGGATTTGAAGGTTCTTATCTCAAAGTAGCAATCTTGCTATCTTGCTTTTTTTCACTTGAACTGTTTTTCTGATTAGGAGGAAGATAGCAAGCATTTCATTTATAATTGTCTCAGTATTGTTAAGCTGACTCCTGCTAGCAGTGTTACAGTGAAAAATACACCAAATAAAGGTCCATTGAGTAAAAATATCAATGTACAGAGAGAAACAGAATGTTTCTTTGCTAGTTGTTCTAACTGGCATTTATGTTACACACACACACACACACACACACACACACACACACACACACACATATATATATATATATATATACACTAAGAGAGGTTGATATAAATATTTATTTCTAATACTTAAAAAAATTTTCATGAGGTTTAATTCAACAGATTCCATGCTGTCAACCATGAATTTAATTGGAGTTATTCAGGTAATTGTTGTGTGCTGAGAAAAAATGTAAATTTATTCTATAAGACTATATGTGACTATGAAATCTGATAACATTAGCTATTTTTTTCAAAGCAGTTTAAAGCTTATTTTCCTTTGCTAGATATATATATGACTTTATGTTTCAGTTCCTTCATTCATTCAACCACATTTTTCTTGGTGTCTCTGTTTATCTTCCTTATGTCCTCATGATTTCCTACATAGGACTACTTCCGCCTTCAATACGAAGGACTGGCCCAATTCATGACTCATTTTTCTTTTTCAATATCCTTTATCCAAGTTCAGACACACAAATTAACATATGGAGAAGTGTTTCTGGCCATGAATTATAAAGTAGGATTATGTCATGTGCTTCATCTTTTTCTTAGCAATATATTGTTATCATTCTTTTGTAAAACTTGCTCAGCTCTAGTTAATTTTTTAAATAAATGTAACATTTTAAATATTTTGTTGAATATTTTTGCCTTAATTTATTAGACATTACTAAATCAATTCATTTACACCTTCTGAGTTTATTTTTCCATTTCAAGGTATGCATACTTATGCACAAGTTTGATGTTATTGTTTCCTTGGTGAATTACTATGAATTAAAATTTCTAAATTAAAGGATGTACTTATTTCTAACTTTAGAGACTATCGCACATTTCCATAAGCAAAATATGAATTACAATTTCTAATGTTGAAGGAAGATAATTAGTAGTTAATTGTAGATTTTACCTTTGGAAATCTAAATTTAATTTTTCTTACTTTAGTTTTTGAAATTAGTGGATTCATGCTTCATAAAATTCTTCATAATAAAGGCACTTAAAGTTATACATGTTCTCCCTCTGCATACTATCTTTTTATGATAATTAAATTTCAATAAAGTGTTCTCATTTGCATTGCTTTTATGTTATTCCTTTCACTTTCAATCCCTTCATTTACTCAAAGGTGGTTTAGTGGTATGCTTTTGAATCTTTGTTTGTATTTTGACTAATCCTATATTTATTTCCAGAGTACTAGATTATACTTTCTTATTTAACATCTAGTACTGTATACTTTGTGTTCCATTAGCTACATGACCTTTTATAAAATTCCAGTGGCTTATGGGAAAAATTGCTTTTTATTTGAAAGGCAATACTTACACATTTTTGGTAAGTTAGTGGCTTCCTTATATCCTTACCTGCAATTAGTTTCACTTTATTTAACACCAGGCTATAAAGTTTGCTCATCCCTTCTAATCAATCTATCCACTAGCTCATGCTCACAGCACTGCAACCAGGGCAAGGAGTAGCAGTAAATATACTTAATACAGAAACACATCCTACAGTAATGGGCCTACATACAAGCAAAAACTCCAAATTCTTGCTGCCTTTGAGAATTTCTGAAATAATTCTGAACCTTCTTTCACCCGAAATCCCAGTCGAGAAATTTGTTATATGTTTGGAGATTACAGTGGAAAACACACATTGAATTGTACATTTCTAAGAACTATAAAGTTCTTAGTTCACTTAATTCTTGCAAAAATTCTACGAGATAGGATTTAATATACTTTTACATGTAAGGAAATTTAAGTAGGGAGAGGTAGCATAGCCAAAACCACAGCACTATTCCAGAGAACAACATGTGTTTGAACCAAGGTGGTCTGGCTCCAGATCCATTTGCTTAACGACTGCATATATACTATTCTGGTAAGAATAATTCTTTCATTTTGGCATGCTATCTGCAAATGGGCACAGCTGCCCTACAGAAGAATCTCAGAGGAGAAAGCTATTCATTTTATTCTGCCTGTAGTGTGAGCAACTTACTCCTGAGAAATGCTTTGTGAACTAATAAATAGTCCTCTCAAGGGCCAAGTATTTTTCTTGAACAACTGATCTCTTCACGAAGCAAGTCCATAGACAGCATAGAAAAGGCATAATAATAATAAGAAGAACAATTTTCTTCTCAAGACATTTTAGCAATTCTAGAAAAAGGAAAGAGCAGCAGAGAGAAGCCACAATATTTGCGAGAATTTGTGATTCACAACTGCAAAGTTAATTCCATGATGAACAATAAAACGAAATAAATATTTTAAAAGACTCAATTTATTCAGGAAACTAGAGCAAGCAGGAAAGCTTATATGTAAGGCAGAGAAATTTGAACGATATTTACAAGAATTCAAAATAACAACAAAATGTCATACTTTCAGCCTAGTGAGACACATTTTGGATTCTAATCCCCATAACTGTGATATAAATTTGTATTCTCTAAAGTCATTAATTTTGCTGTACTTCATTACAGAAACAATGAGAATACTACAGCTACTTTGTAAAGTTACATATTCCATTCTAAATATTGCTGAAAGTAGTAACATGAATATTACTACTAAATATGAATATTATTAAAGTAGCTGGATACTGGGTTAGATTTCTTATTATATAACCATGTAAAAGTATTATAAAAACTAAAGTACTAACTCAGTTGTGTCAACCTAATATAATAACATGTGATGTCTTTTTTTGTAAAGGCTTTTAGTGGAAAACTTAGGAATTGCTGAGAACAGCTATTTATTCTTAGGTGAATTTAGATTTCTTTAAAAGGCTTGGGCCATGGCAATGATCTGGGAATAGTGCTAAGGTAGCAATATCACCTGTGCATTAAAACAACTTCAGTAAGTTAATGGTGAAGATTTTGTTCTCTGAATCACTGTAGGAGATACAGAAATAGTCAGAAAACTTTCTACAAAAGGCCAAATACTGAGGATTTCAGGGTTCAGCACTATGCATCTCTGTATCAGTTAATAGAGGAAATACAGCCCATAAGTAAGAATGAATGTGACCAAGTTCCAATAAGCCCCCCCCCTTTTTTTAAACAAAAGTAAGCAGTGATAGATTTAGCTTCTGAGCTACAGTTTGCCTTTACTCTGAAGGTGGGCTTCTTTCCTATGGTTCTAATAAGGATATCATCTGTTGCCATGTGATGTCATCATTCTAAGAACTGCAAATATAGCCAGTATAGGAGAATTAGAAGTTTCAAAGTTTCATTGTGAGAGGGGCTACTTATTTTAACATATCAGCTTATTGATAAACAATATTAAGTAATGCTTCAGAATAATAACCACCATGTAGCAGAAGGAATGTATGTTGACTTGAGGTTGAACATAAAATATGAATCAAAATCTTGATTTGAGAGAAACACCTTGCAAAGAAAATGCAAGATAAACCTATCTGCCATAGTAGATCCTTGGAACATTATTGGAACTCTAAAGGTTGTCAAACCATATACCAAGTATAAGACAATAACTAAAAGAAAATTCATTCCCTCAAAAGACACTATTAACGGAATTTTCCTCATGAGTTATACCCCTACTCAGGTCACACAAAAACCTGTTGTAGTTATTTGTTCTTAAGAACTTTAAGTCAACATTCTTGGTGATGATTTCAATATTTTAAAAAACTCAGTCTTCTAATCACTTCCTGTACTACTAATTTACTTTGTATCCCAGTCTTACAGAGGTCGGATTCTTACAGGTGTACTCTGTATGTATCATTTGCTTTACTTTAAATATTTCCTATATTCTTGTCTATTGAGGTAGAGATGTATATCAGTGTGCAATTTCTTAAGAAAGTTTAAAGAAAATACAAATTAGTTAAATTTGTGAAACAGAGTGCACAAATGACAGAAAGAAGCTCTGAGGAGAGCAGTGAGGAAGCTCAATAAGTGGATAAAAGGTGGGACTGCTGGCATGGGCCAGCATATCTAGCAACTGGGATGCTGAGGCAGGAAAATCAAAGTTAGAGGCCAGCCTGGGCAACTTAGCAACCTAGTGAGATTTTATCTCAGAATAAATATTTTGAAAAGTGGGCTGAGGATGCAAGGGCTCTGAGTTCAATAACCAGGGACATGAAAGAGAAAGAAAGAAAGAAAGAAAGAAAGAAACAAAGAAAGAAAGGAAAGAAAGTCTACACAGAGCAAAAGACTTAGGACATCTAGTTTCAACTTTCCCATTGTCTTCTAAAACAGAGCATTATTCCTGCCTTAGGGATTTAACAGTGAAATCTCAGGGTATCAGCTTTCACTCTTCTATAGTACTGAATCTGGAATTCAGGGCAAGGTCTATGTGAATCTAAAATCAAAAGGGCTTTTATCACATTACCTCTATTTTTTTCCCTCTTTTTACAGGGATTTTATCCAACTATTATTAACCATAAAATACTTTGATGTTAATTTTCTTAGTTACTTTTTCGTTGCTGTGACTCAATACCCAACACCCATAAACTTAGGAAAGGAAGGGAAAGGTTTATTTTAGCTCACCGTCTCGAAGGTCACAGTCCATTCAGGGGGGCCGCCAACAACTGAAGTACATGGCAGAGAGAGAAGTGGAGGCAGCTTCCCCGGACAAACAGGAAGCCAAACTGAGGCTAGTTGAGCCTAGGCCCCGCCCTCCAGGAAGGCAGGTGCAGCTTATGTATCCTTTCAGGTCTCCGCCCAGTAACCACTCCCTCCTGCATCCAGGTGTGGCCACTACACACCATTAATCCTAACTTAACTGCAATCCACCCCTCCACACCAGACCCCAATCCACCAACATCACATGGTTCTATTAAAATAACCGCAGCAGTTAGTATTTTATAGTGTTAGAAAACTGTAAATTGTGTGGGCTCTTCGGGTGTTGCCAGGAAACTGTACTTACTATTGGAAAGGGTGATATAGAATGGCAACTGTGGCCCAAGGGTGAGGATGATACTCTGCACGAGCGGCAGCTGCTATTTCATCCCCCTTCAATGTAAGTCAAGAGGAACCAGGCAGACAAGCGATCTTTCCTCTGTGCTCTGAACAACACTTAGCCTAGAGATGTCCTAGGGGTGAACAAGCCTCTGTAGCCCATTAAAACAATTTGAGTGAATTTCAAATACAGACTTTAAGAGTCATATTATCTTCTTGCCCTTTGATGTCTTTCTAAATATAAAAATAAAAATGAGTCATTTTAGTTTACACATCTACATATTGCATGATTTCAACTTATTTACTTATATTAAAATACTTATTCATAAATAATTTATTGTCAGTAGATAAAAATACACCAAAGATATTTCTATAAAATCAACCAAGAATATTTAGGACTATGGTGGAGCTCATTACCTCAGGCCACCCTAGGAAATTACGCTGGCGATCCAAAACTGAGCTTTGCATTTGATTTCCACATCCTTAAGCTGAGCAAGATACAAAATGTAAAAATGGAGCTACAGTTTCCTCACTTTAAGTTCCAAGTGATTAGACATCACATTTGAAGGAGGACACTATGCAAGTCTTGGGAAAAAAAATCACAGCATACAAATGGTTATGTAACTTTTAAAGTAACAACCCTCTATCTAGAACAGAGGTTTGGAGAAAAGGAGAACAAAGTAGGAGGTCAGAAGATTTTGAAGAGGGTTGGCGGACTGTTTGGCCATGCTACCCATGTCTTCTAGCCCAAGGAGTTACAAAACAATACTCTGCCTTCATTAGCTTAGGAAAAGGACATTCAGCAGGGCTTTGTGTAACCCAGTGAGGAGCTTACCACGTGGCTCACAAGTTTGGGCAATTGATATGCACAGTTTGGCTTACCTGAGGTTGAAAGAACCTGAGAATAGCTTATTGCTGTCTCCACTGGCCAACGCAAAAGGATGGAGGGATTACAGAATTTGTTGGAGAATTTTTTTTCCATTTTCTGTACATGAATAAAATGCAGCAACACTCTCACATATGTGACTCTGAGATGCCCTCCACAGGTTATCTGGAAGGAAACACTTCTAAAACTGAGAAGGAACTCAAGATTTCCAGAGGTTGAGAAAGAAGCGCTGAGTTACCAGCTGAAGAAGATCCATTTGTGCACATCAAAGCAAGGACAAGCAGGGAAAGACTCAGGAAGAGGGAATAACCTCAAGAGACCATTGAGTATCTGTCAAAAACAATAAAAGTTTTAAAAATCAACCAGGTGCTTGGCGGTGTGTGTGTGGGGGGGCAGTGCCATCGAGGAAGCTAGTCACATAAGGCCTTTCCTGACACCATCTTTGCCTTTATACTTTCACTCAGTGTACACAATAAAAGGAAGTGTAAAGAAACTCAGGCAAGTGCGAGCCAAATATACCGCCCCCCCCCCTTTTATCTCAAGTACCAGGAAATACAAAGAAAATACACATAAATTTTGAAACTTTCTTTAGTAATAGAATCATGCATCTATTTTTTAAAAACTCTCTTGGTCATAGAATTTTTCATGGTCCAAGAAGAAGCAAAAAGTTTATAGAATTTCTTCTAATTTGTGTCCATAACTTGTTTCAAAATTCATATTTAAAAATATTTTAAGTATGTTCCATAAATAATCTGTCTACAAAAACAATGCTTAGTCTACAAGCTGTGAATTTTCTACCAATATGTGAACATATTTTTTATATAGCAATTCCTATCTACCATTATAATAATTGGGAGAATCACTGCTTGAGTTCAATTTAGTCTTTTCAGAAACCTAAGTTTATGTTTTTGAACTTTGATTATTTTCAGTTTGACATAAGCTTTCCTTTTAATGAGCACTGACAAGATAAAGTCATGTTCTGTAGGTACTATCTTCAATTTACAATCTTATCTGAAATATTTCTATTTCTCCAAATTAAGATTAAATATCATTTTGGTAATGTTGAAGTTACATTGTTTAACAAATGCAACTATTTTTGGTTATTTTACAAAACAGTCGTTATTATCAGAGTATAAATAAACTTGAAAAGAAAGAGCATGAATTCTCATTACTACTTTCTCTTATCAATGACATCCAGCTCCTTTCTTTTTTTCAGGTGTTTCTTTTTATTTTCAAAGACAGAAAGTAGCAGTTAACTTCATAAATTTGGAACATGAAAAAAATGCAATTTTAAGGAGTCACGAACTCTGAAGTTCAGTGGCAAGGATGAGAAATAGTTGTGTGTATTGATAAAAAGAATTAATTTTCACGAGCATACATGCGTAGCTTGAATGAATTGACAAGACACTCACATGTATAACCATGATAGCATACATCATCCCAAAGAAAGGACCTTAATAGTCTGACGTAAAATTCTGAGGTCATCTTTGTGCAGATGGTAACTAAAACCTGGAGACGTAACTACTCTTCATGGAAAATGACCAACGTGTTCTTAGTCCGTGGAGAACAACTATATGCTTTGTGTTCATTTATTTCTCACTGAAAATGGAAGCCACAAACATCTCACCCTTTCAACAGAGTCCATGCACTGGGGACCAGTTAATCAACCTCTGTTGCCTCATAACTAAACACTTTCCATCCTTCCACCTTCCCACTAGTGTCCCTGACGTTTGAGCCAATCCAATAACATTCTTTGCGTCCCACATTCCTTATTCTTACATTTTATTATGGGAGATTAAATTCTGAATTTTTTCCCCTGGTGTCAAAATGATCAGTTGTAATGCAATAGCTTTAATATGTGTTGAATTTGGGTTTGCTTGATTTTTAATAGGAAAGATAAGACTACAGTTTAATATTTTAAAAGTATAAAGTGAAAATGTTCCACCCGGCTAAACCAATTCTTTACTCCTCTGTAAGACAAAACTTTCATTTCTCTTTTTTATTCCTTTGGCTTCTAAAAAGTATTTATGAATGTACATAGAAGTGCAAAACGATTTTTCATCATTTTTAAAAAATGTATTCTGTTACATACACTGTTTTAAACCTTGTTTTTATCAAATACATAAAATATTAATATATTTATACATAGACAAAATCCTAACAGTTTTGTATTGCTGCATGGTATAGATTAATGTAATCTACAAATTGTTTGCAAATATTGTAATGACAATAATGAGATCAATAAACTTTCATAGAATAATTATGCATCTGCTAACAAATCTATATATTAAACTTCCAGATTACAGAGAATTTTTTATTTATATAGACCACAAAAAGTCTATTTATTTGCCCAAGATTTATATAATAATTTTATAAATAGTATAACATTTTAAAAAATCCTCCAGGTGGCCTCCAACAATGAACCTCTATGTGACTTTGGGAAAATTATTTAAACTCTTTGTGAAACATACATTTTTGTTGCTTTTCCTGAACAGCTTTTTTTTTTCCTGGAAAATGTGCCCAACATTTCTTATGCGCTAAATGCATCATGACCATTTATCAAGTTATTTCAGTTGGAATGGATTGGAAAATGCGCGGAAGTTCAGCAGGGTAGAGTTCTGGGTGTGAAGCACTAACCTGTGGGCCAGCAAACTAGCGTAATGCTGGATGGTGTGTGGCCCCGTCGGTAGTCTGGCGCTTGAACTGCATGCAATGGAAGGACGAAGGAAGATCTCATTGCTTCTGGGAGAACTTGGCCTTCACCATTGCCTCTGGACATTGTTCTCCACCCACACTGGCACTTGCTGTTCTACCATGAGCTTCCAAACCTTCAGTTTTAGACTGATGTTCTTCTTTGTGTCTAGAAGCTCTGAACACTCCAGCTCTCCCATGTGCAGGTGGCCATTTTGGACTCTCACTTGACAGTATAGTCTCTTTCTTCCTCTCTTTCAACCTATCCTATTAATTTTGCTTTTCCCCTAAAATTTCTCATTAATACACATACGCTCCACCATTGAGCTATACCACCGGCCCCCTTTATCAGTTGTATTTCTTATCAGTTGCCATTCTATGCCCCAGGAATGAGGAACCTTCACACTGTTAGAAGATAAGGATATTTGTGGTGTTTTATTCATTAACAACATTTAGCTTGAATTCTTGACATGAAACAACAATATTTGATGTTCACTTAGCAATTGTCACGCAGGACGTAGTGTTCTGAGGAGTATTGGATTTAGTCATTTGAAAAAAAAAACATAGAGACATTACCATTTTTTAAAGATGAGAAAACTAAATTTTATAGCAGCTAAAAACCTTGTTTCAGGCTACACAGCCCATAAGAAGCAGAGCTGAGATGGGAATGCATTCTCAGAGTCTTTGATTTTATTTAATATTTTGTAGCAAATTTTTCATCAACTATTTATGTAATTTAAAATATTTTACTCTGTCACTCAGGGAAATTCTGCTTATGATAATTTAACTTCAGTGATTTGTGAGAACTATAATATTCAGACAAGAAAAAGGGGTGAAGGAAACCTTATAAAATATTCAAACCTGTTTGAGAACCAAGGAAAATGGAAAGAAAATCTGAAGAAAATATCTGTGATGAGCCCACTGTTCTATATGAACTATATTAGAAAAAAGGAGCCCTTAGTATCTGTCTCAATTACTTTTCTGTTGCTGTGACTCAATACTCGACCTTCACAAATTTAGGAGAGGAAAAGTTTATTTTAGCTCACAGTTTCAGAAGGTCACATTCGTTCAGGGTGGCCTGCCCAGTCGAAGCACATGGCAGAGACAGAGGTGCAGGCAGCTTCTCACGACATCACAAACAGGAAGACAAGCTGAGACTAGTTGAGACTAGACTCAAGGAAGGCAGGAAACAGCTTACATATCCTCCCAGGTCTCAGCCCAGTTATCAGTCCCTCCCGGGTCCAGGTGTAAAAGGTGTGGCCACTACACTCCATTAATCCTAACTTACATGCCTTTAATTCACCCTTCTAGACTAAGCCCCAACTCCTCGACAGCACATGATACCATAGACAATCTATAACTTTTAAATATATGAGACTTTTGGGGGACATTTTAGATCAAACCACAATAGTATCATAGTACAGACTTCAATATTTTAATTTGATTAGCTTTTAGTTTAATATCCTAGTAAACATTAAACATTACAAAAAAGAAAAGAGTGTAATTGGGGGAGATGAAAATAAGAACTATAGTTGTAAGAATAGACAAAGCAAAAGAAAATCAAAGGTAAGGTGAGCTGGTATGATATTTATAACAAATACCCCCTCCTCATATGTCAGTTCTGTCAGTGTTAGTCTTGCTACTGAACAAATTAACTAGTGCTTGCTGCCTCAAGATTATAGACAATAGATAAAAACTTATGAGGACATAATTCATTTCAAGATGGAAAGTCAGTGAGCATTTCATTAACTTCATTAAGGAACATTTCTCTTTTCTACTAAGTTTATCGGTTTTTTTTTTTTTTTTGTTTTGTTTTTGAAACACAGTCTCTCTCTGTAGAGCAGGCTGGTTCCGAACTCACTGTGTAGCCCAAGCTGACCTTGAGCACACAACAATTCTCCCGCTTCAGCCTCTTGAATGCTGGGATTACAGATGTGTGCCACCGTGTTCAGTCTATGTGGTAGCGGAGAATTGAACTCAGGGCTTGCGCTTGCTAGCCAAGTGTCCTAACTACTGTGATATTTTTTTACAGCCCCTCAACCAAGTTTCGATAAGTTAAAACATAACATTTATTAAAAATATCATTTTCTAAGCAGTTTTTGCTTTTTTATGAGATTATGGTTTGTGATTACATATTTTAGTAAGTCTGTTGCTTATGTACTAAGGGCCCATATTTAGAGTTAATCTGTTTGTTGAAAATAAAGGAACAATGAAAAAATATTTAACTTGAATGTATAAGAGATATGAAAAATAACTAAATTGAACATGTTATAGTAATTATGTTAATATAAATTCTAAAATTGTTGAATAAACCGGAAGATGCAATGGAAGATGAAAGACATTCATGTCTTCTCCTTATTAAGTTCTACTTTTTGTTCTATTTAATTGTATAAGGACAAGAAACAGAAGAGAAGGGGTAATAAAGATCAAGATATATTGATAATTTGGGAGTTCTTACCCAGCTGAGCAGGCAGAATTCCAAGTGACTAAAGAAAGACAATGTTATTTGGTTTTCTGTCAGTGTAACAAATAGATAATCTTCTTAGAAAGATTTAATTTGGTTCATAGTTTTAAAAATTCCGGTGGTCAGTCCTATAGTTTGCTTTGTAGTTTTGGGCCTATAACAAAGCAATATATCATGGTGGGAGTTTCATCGGAAAGCAGAACTGCAGCCTTTATTACCGGGGAATGAGAGAGAAGAGGAGGGTAGAGCCCACAAAGCCCTTCCAGGGTACCATCTGCATACCTGGAAGGCCTCCCACCTGGTCACACCACTTAAAGATTTGGCCACTCCCCAAAAGCTTCACTCTGGAGACTAAACATTTATCACATGGACTTTCGGGGGAATATTCAACATCCAAACTCTAATCGGGCTATTGACAAGCAGAAAGCCTAGTTAAGCTATAGAAATCTATTAAGGGATGGCTATTTTTCTCAGGAAAGGTTGATCAGTGAGGCAAAAACAGAGAAGCATTGGTGCAAACACAGCCTTATCAAGACATATCATTTTTAATTAACCCTAAAGACAGATAACGCATGAAAATTTGGTTCCATAGTAGTCAGGAGGAAGAATAGCATTACTCTTATCAAAAACAAAAGAAGAAATTTAGAAAATGTTGGATCAAATACCCTCAGAACTTTGAGTAAAATTTATTTTTACTGGAGAGCATCTACCTGACCAAATGAGTAATCAAAATTAAGAAGATGATTGCCATATGTGTGTGATTCATGAAGTTTTCCCTCACACCATCTTTTTCAAGGAGTTCCATTGAAAATGTATGTGTTAGTCTCTTTCCAGTAGCTAGGGCAAAATGCCTAATGCTAACAACTTAAAGGATATATTTAGTTTAGCTTATCATTTAGAAGGATCAGTTTATATATAGTTGGGTGGCTTCTAGGCAGAAGAGGCATAGTGGAAGGTCATGGAGTTGGCAAACCCACTGTTCAACTCATGGCAGCCAGGAAATGTGGAGAGAAAATTTAAAAAAGAGAGAATATGGGAACAAACATATACCCTTCCAGGTCCTACTGTCAAGTAATTCACCTCTTCCAACCAGGCCCCAACTCTAACAGTATAATCAGCTTTGAACTCACATGTTTAAATAAATTGAAGCTCAAAATTTTCTTTGTTAGCAATGCTATACTCCACATAAAAAATGAAAGTTGGTCCTTTAATCAGATGATTTAAGTTATCAGACAGCTACTTACAAAGAGATTGCTTTCAGGAGGTAAATGACTTTACCTAGATATTGTGGAAGGACAAATCCACTTTTTTGCATTGAAATACGAACATATGATATTAATGTAAAAATGACATGCTCACAAAAAGTAAAAGATAATTAAACTACTCAGAATCAAAACATAAATGTCAATCTGACATTTCCTTTCCCATCACTTTATTTTTTATGGTTTATAAAGATGTTTTCACCAAGCTACTGTCTTTTTATCACCTGCACAGACAAGAGTTCACCCAATGAAATGCAAATTTATATCCCATGATCTGCTCCGTGGCCTGAAAATGTGACCTTCAAATATCACTAATCTTCTGAAGAACAAGATAAGAGAAACATAGAATATCACCAGAAAGAGGTTCTCGAGAGAAAAACATCATTTGCAAGTCAATATTTTAAAGTGAAATGTTATCAGCATTTTAAAGCTAGCTCCAACTTTCTAAGAAGACTGAATTACAGTTGATGAAAGAATAGTCACATAATAGAATGCCTAGAAAATTGTTTGCACATTTGCAAGATTAAATAATGTGAACTAAGTTAGTTGCTAGTTAATAAAAATGTCAAAAAGCATGTTTTTTATTCTTTTAATTAAAATTAATAAATCCATTCTTGGCCTTGGTTCCAACAGTATGGTTCTTTTCATCTTCATTCTTTGTACATATAAAGGTAGGATTGCATTTTTACATGAAACAGAATTAAACAGAATTATCTCAAGTGTGTCTCACTGTGTTATCTGCATTAAAATGGCTAATGATATAAAATAATGTAGTGATATGAGATTAACTTTATTCTGAGAGCTGCAATTCTCATACACTTTCACTACGAAAAATAGTATCATCAGCATTAAAGAAGTCAAAAGTTAAAGGGGTTAGAGGGGTTTCTAAATTCACTTTGAAGACAATAAGAAATTTTGATAGTTTTTGTTTGTATGTTTGTTTTAATGGCATGAATGTGTAGTAGTGGGCCTGTTTGAAGGCCAAATTATTCCAGAAGGTAACTTATGATTAGTTTCATACTAGAAAATTATAGAGTAAGGAGAAAATACTCTACCCCTATAAGAAGTAAATGTGACTGGAGGTCTTACAAGCAAAGTTCTGAGCTGTCCCACAGCCATTTACAAAGTTGCTTTCAGAAGGAAAGTGAGTTTACGTACATAAAGGAACAACAGATTCATTCCACATTCGTTTGAGTGGATATTTGAGAGAGCACACTTCTCATTGTTCCTTCATTAGGTGCTGGTCCTGAAAAATGTCGTAAAATCAAAGTGAAATATTAGGATCCAGATGAAAGTTGACCCCAGTGAAGTGACACATGAGGATTGGTCTTCCTCCAATGATTTCTTTTCAAACTCATTTATGATTTGGGCTTAAGTGATCATGTGATGTAATTTTATTACTATGTCATTATATTCTAAAGACTATCTTTCTATGTTATTCGTCAACTTATGTAGTTCTGGAAACTTAAATTTGTGTTTCATGACATTTTCTATAAAATCTACTTTACCTTGAGATAGAGCATTGATGTTGTTTATTTCTACACTACATTTTCATAGATATGCTTATCTGAAAGACATATTTTTTAAAGGTTAGCAATTTCCAAGAACTAATCTCTAAATCATCATACTTTCTTATAACATAGAACATTTAAATAGTTTATGTTTTATTTCAACTAGGGTAATAAGTTCAATTACAGGCTGTTTCGTACTTTCTAATTTTTTCGGTACCTAAATGAACATATCTGCTAAAAAATTAAAAAAACAATAAAGTGGTTCTCAATATTGTATCTCTGCAAAAACCACAATGCATATGAATGAAATTCATGAATTTTCAAACATCACAGCCAGAATCTTGTATAATTTTTCATTAGAAACCCAAAGCAAAATTCCATAACAGCTCAGAGCCTCTGTAAAACAGAAGATAGTACTGAGATGAATCAAAATTCCTTTGTGAGGTCAAACTATGAAAACTGATAAGAAATTTCTATAGGACTTTCCCAGAATTCTACTCGCATGTGCAAACCAATATAGCCCACGGGTGCAGCAGGCCAACGCAGAGGAGAGAGCTTTTTGTATTGGGCAGGCTACCATTATTTCCCTGTGTCATGTCATGTGTCTTTTAAAAAATCAAGCACAATATCAGTGTAAAATGTAAACGTTATGGCTCTCATTCACTGAGATTTTAAAAAATCATGAGGTCACAGAACGACTGGAGTATCGCTCAGTGGTTAGATGCTTGCCTAACAAGGACATGGCCGTGGATTCAGTTCCCCAGTATGACATAAGCTGGCTGCAGTGGTGCAAGTTTGTATTGTCAATACCCAAGAGTCTGAGGCTGGAATATTGCTGTGAATTAGAAGTCAGCTTGAATTACAATGTGAGAACCTGTTGCAAAATTAATAAATCAATAAATAATAGAGTCATAATTACCACAAAAAAATAAACACGGAAAAGAAACAGTGGCCCCTGCATCCTCGTTTCCTTGTTTGCTGTAATCAAAATTTCCCAATCCTTAGTCGAGGACAAATACTCACTTGTTCCTTACAACTCCACATTTCCTCTTCAGATGTCATATTAAACACAGTGCTCACTTATTTATCAAGCATGTTTTGGAAAATTTTATTTTGTTATCTTGTATTTAAACCTCCTAAGAGTATTTTTTAAATTCTTAATTTTTATAAATTCTAATGTATTGTTTTAGTAGCCAGGCTCTTGAACTTTGCCTAAACTAAGAACTAAGACCATGATGATTTCTAGGAGTTCTATAGTTTAAAAGCTTTTTGTTTTGTTTTGTTTTGTTTTTTCTTGATTGCCTCTTGTTATGTAGTTCAGGCTGGCCCTGAAATCACAGACACCCAAGTTTTGGGATTTCAGGTTTATATATAGATCCATAACAAATTTGAGTTAATTGATATAAAGGGAGGGAATGAGAGTTGAGGTTGTGCTGTACAAAAGAATGACCAATTGATTCATCATCATTTCTTGAAAAGACTACATTTTTCCCACTCATTAGCCTATAGAAGATTTGTTAAAAACCAGCAGTCCATAAATAAATGTGTTAGTGTATTTGCATATTCTGTTTGCTTTTTAAATCCTTTTATCTCTATTTTTAATACTAAAACAACTTTATTATTAAAGTTGTACTGTAAACCTTGAAATCAGGTAGTGCAACCCTTCAAGCTATTTTCTAGAGTTGTGTTGATTTTAGTTTCCTTGCTTTCCATATAAATATTTAGAATCATCCGTAAGTTTCTATAGCAACAGAGTTTTCACTGAAAGTTCATTGTACCTATAGTTCAGTTTGGTGATATTGGGTACAAAATTTTCCAGTTATTCAACACATAGATCTTCTGTCTTGTTTAATTGCCTCTTTTTCATCAATAATTCCCAGATTTCAGGATATAGACATATCACATATTTTATTACACTTTTGAATGTTTTGTGTTTTTTGGCCCTTTGAAAGCAGCACTTTTATAATTTTCATTTTCACTGGTTTATTTCTATGTGAAGAAATGCAAATTTTTATACGTTAGTCTTAGACTCTATTGAAAAGTACGGAACCTGAGGCCTACGACGATATTTTGCTACTGAATCATATGATTCTTCAGCTCAAAGAGACTTGGGGTCTCTTGGACCAAGCGAAGCAGGTTTTAACCCTTTCAAGAAAAGATGAGCTTCCACTGAACATTCAGCAGAGAAATCACCTAGGAAGAAACGCTTTCCTTTCTCCAGACCCACCACAAGCGTTCTCATTGCGTTAGGGTCAGAAACCAGAGTCACCTCAGCACAGCTCAAATCTAGAAATACAATTTCTGTTCCAGGAAGGAAGCTCTTCAATGGGTTTTCCTGGATAACGTATCCTATTTTATCATGAGTCCAGCATGTGAGCAGTTGTATCCTCTATATGTTTGGCCTATACCCCAGTGCATATATGTTAAAGTTCGTAGAAAACTCAGGTTTAGTTTCATTCTTTCCTGGATTATAAAAAACTCCATCCCCAACCACGGTCAAAATAAAATGAAATTGCAGAAGGGATTATGTACATTAGAGTCAATATCAAAATCTAGAGGTATGCAAAGCTAAGAGGAAACTCCTATCACTCCGCCAAGAGTGTGTCAAGAAGTCCTCTGCACAAAGCTTATTCATTATGGTGAATTATTTACTATAAACTTGTATCATGCCAACTTAGTTACATTGCCATACCAAATATAGTACCTTGTTGGAATAATCCATACAGCTCTGGCACTTTGTATACAGCTAATTATCTTGGTAATGGGTTCTCAAAAGTATTAATGAGGAAAATTGAAACAATTCACTTTTACTTGTGAAGAATGGAAGAATGCATTCACTGGCTTCAGACATGGCCATGTCATCTCTTGCTTTCTAACAAAACAATCTGCATGGAGTTCATTTATTTTGACACCTTACAGAACTTTGCAACAGCCTACTACCTAGATGGTATTTTGCATATTTATATGTACATTGAACAAGCAGTGAAATAAGTAGACAGTTTTCCACATCCATAAGTTTTGAATCCAGAGATACAACCAACATTCATAAAATTCTAAAAAAAACCCCATGTTTCTGTAATGAAGATATGCAATTTTTTCCTAATCTCTAAATAATACAGCAAAATAACCATTTATGTAGGATTACAAAGTACTAGGTAGAATAATAATCTAAAGATCAATTTAATGTACAGGAGACAATATGTACTGGTTTATGCAAACATTGTGCCATTTCATACAAGGAACTTGAACATCCAAGGATGCTGATAATCCTGGGGGCTCCTGGAACCCATCCATCAGGGCACCAAGAATGATTATACTGTTTCATATTATTCTTTACTCTATGACAACGTAACCTAAGAATGTTCAACCTAAGAATGATATGTATCAAATCTAACTGTAGCCCAAGCTTTACTTAGAGATTATATATAACCCTTTAAGTTATTCAAAAAATATGTCAATAATTTTAATAGGGAATCCTCAAATACGTTTTCATTAATAAAAATTAACTCTTGTATGCAATACCTAAACCAAATTTTAGTTTTAATAGTTAAATTGCTGAATGTTAACAAATAACATAAAACATATCTTCTGCTAAAATCCAAGTGATTTCTATGTTGAGAACCACTATATATATAACAATTAGTTTGAAAAGGATTGTGGAGAACTCTCTGATATATTAGCCTATATTTTGCATGAATAAAATTTATCACTGATTACATTGACCCTTCCATTTGCAAAGTCTGAGTTGCATGCAATTTTAAGGTTTGCGTCATAAATGTGACCTTCCTATGATCTGACAAAAGAAGCTTGATTATATTTAGCAGTCTTAAATACCAAGAACTTCATGGTTTTCTTTTCAAATTCAAATAATAGTAAAACACTTTTCAAACAAAAAAAAAAAACTCATGTATATTTGAACAACACTAAAGATACCACCTCTGCATTATTTAATGTTTCACGCTTTTGTTCTTTTCTATTAAGTATCTTCAACAAAGATAAGCTACTTATTAGAATTTGATTTTGATACAATTTCCTGTAGAACCAACGCTGCATTTTGAGTTCTTTCCTCTAATTTTATGCCATGGCCATGACAATTTCTTCTCTGAAATCTTTGAAGACTCAGGAAATAATGCTTTTAATGATATAACTAGAGTAATGAGCTTTGTTGGTAGCTCCTTGATCTTTGATGGCATACTCCATTATAGCCCAGAGTTGGGCCATCTCTTCTGGCAACCCTTAGGTATCGTATACTCCAAGTTAGTCTTCTAAAAATGGTTAACCTACTGTTTTATTCAATTGTGTCCTTAATTGTAATTTTAACAATGTTTGAATTTTTAAACCAAGAAATATTAATTGAATTATCTATAAAAGTTTAATAGTTATTTATTTTCTTACTTTACTTCTTTTGTTTCTTTTCCTCTTAACCTTTAAAGGTGCAGGTGCCTGGCTTTGAATCCTGATCTCAACTATCCACTCTGAAAGTATAGATAAATTATTTAAATATTTTACGCCTCACTCATTTTTAAAGTAGAAATATTCATAATATTTAAGTAGCAAAGTTAGTAACAAGGCTATTATGAGATAAAAAACAAAAGAAAAACAATCTCTGGAGTTTTGCCTAAAACAGTGACTGGTTTACTATGTTAATTGAATATGATTTCTATAATGCCAGTTACAATATAGTCAATATTAATTTCACCTTTCCTGAAAATTTTCATTTTTAATGGATTGAACACTGAGCATTGAACCTTGAGTAGTGCCTAGTGACTTAAGCAATAATATAGAGGTGACTTTTCCATACTGTTATCACTGACAGAGGGCATTCGGTGGGGATACAGAGAGCATAAGCTAAAAATGAGCTCAGCTCTGAGCCTCCCTTTCAGGAGTGGTGCTCACAATCGATGCTTGAGGAATAATCTGCCTTATGTTTTATAAGCTCTCTGCTTTTGGAATGAAATAATGTATTTCAAAGAAAATATCATTTGTCAACTTATGTAATATAAGATGCCATTGGTTTGAAGATCTACTTTTATTTTATGTAATATCAAAAAACGAAGAATAAACATTGACAAACTGGGATCAAATCCTAAGACACCCTCTAGTCTATGGTCCAGTTTTATTTCAGAGATGTTAAGATGTGAAAAACGTCTTCCAATAGGCAAATTGCCTTCGCTAATAAAGATTAGAACGGCCGCTATACATGAATGCTGGTGTTTAAATTATTTTACTATATGTTTTTGAGCAGTTTGAGAATATGAATTAGGCTTTATAAATTCTAAAAACCTTTAAAAGCCATGTTTGGCACTTACAAAAACTCACTAATTTGTTGACTCATTTAATTAGCTGATAGAGAAACGAATAGAAACCATCTTGGGCAGGCCGAATTTAACTGTTACTCTCTAAACCTGTCACCTTTCAGGCAAACTTGTACCACCCGGGCTTTTAGGATCAGCCAGTTTCAACCCAGAAGTGCACGTTTTTCTTGTTTGCCAACAAGTTTTCATCAAAATCCATGAAATATTTTTTCACTACTTCCTGCTGTTAAACAAAGCTCAAAGTGACCTTTGAGTATCCCTGGTTTCGCCTCATCTTTACTCAAAGACTATCAATTCCCCCAAAACAATTTAATGTAATAAAATCCAGAATACTTTTATACATTTGTTTGCTTAATATCTTTTCCTTGTCAGATTAAGGTGATGAAGGAGCTTTATAGACCGCTTAATATAATTATGCTTTGAAAGATGTTGAAATTTCTCATTTCAATGACTTATCCTAGTTACTAACTGAACTAGAATTGAAACAAATATCTCTCAAACAAATATCTCTCAAATCTGACAACAATAATCTTTAAATATGGGGTGTGTGTGTGTGTGTGTGTGTGTGTGTGTGTGTGTTTCAGGGAGGATTCAATGCATTATTATTCCAAGAAATATTGCTTGTGTGACTGCAAGTTATGATCTTGTCACTCTGATGGAATCAAAACCTGACTTCGAGAGTATTAGCCACCACCTCTATCTGTACTCATTTTTTGAATGAACAGCAAGAATAATATCTCCTGACAGTGTCTGCTTTCCATCAATTTCTCACATGTAGCCCACCAGTTTGTCCTTTAATACACTTGGATATCTGTAGGGTGAACACATCACCTTCCACTGAACACGTATCAGGAACCCTTCCTTACAGTGATTTTTTTTTTTTTGCACAATAACTATCAACTCCTTCATGAAGGAGAAAAGCACATTGCAAGAGCAAGGTTTCAGACATTAATATGGAATTCTCATAACAAATGCTTCCCATGGGATCTATGATGCAAAATCATAACTTTCCAAGAGATAATAAAATAACTTTTTCTGATTTCCATGAAGAGAAATTCTACTTCAGACATGTGCTTTTGACAGTAAGAAGTATGCTGAAAACTCACTCATTTAGAAAAGAAATATCATTGCTTCCCATTAGTCGAGCTTTACCCTTAAACTCATTTCTGTGTGTACCAGATGATTCTCCAAGAAATGGATCTTTAAAATCTGCACAGGGGATTTTAATAAACTTGAAAATTTATGTGCTTTCAAAAGGATTTTCACTGGCAACAATTTTGCTAAGATGAGTCAAACATTAGAAAAACACTTTTGTTTGTACGGGATCTTGAACAAAGTTGGAAACAAAGAAAAGGCACTGCTGCGATAAATACTCCAGTAAATAACACACGTGAGTAGCTATTACTAGCCTTTTGTTCAAAGATCTTATTTATATCAGTCATTTTAATTCTCTCCTACATTAGAAAAATTGACTTATTTTCTCCTCCATTTAGTTAGTATGGCCATTTTGTATTGTCAGTAATATATTTATAGGTACCTGGAAATTTTCTAAATACCACATGGCTAAATTGTGACCAAACATAGATTTCTGAACAAGAGCAATATATTATTGAATAAAACTGATTATAATTAAAATCATTGACTCATTCCCAATGTTAAATTAAATTACACACACACACACACACACACATATATATATATATATAATTTTCAGGTCTCATGTCAGTGAGCAGCCTTTCCTGGATCCAGGTGTGGAAACCCCATTACATGCTTATAATCCAATCTACATGTGGAAATTCACTCCTCTAGACCAGGCTCCAATCTCCCAGTAGCACATGATTCCATAGACGATCCAGAACATCCAAATACACGAGAATTTTGGGGGACATTTAAGGTTTAAACCATAATAATTCACCATCTTGCCTTGAAGTCTAGGTTTACTTTTTTTAAGGGCATCCTTGCAATCTTTATTTTCACAAACAAACTAACACACAAATAAAAACAATTGGTCCAACGAACACATCATGTGATAAAAACAGTGTTATCCTATGTTTTAATATGCAGTACCAGGACTTTGGGAGTTCAAATAATTATTTTATATTTCAAGAAATAATCATCATAAGTCTAGCATATTTTAAATTCTTCTTTTTGTAGGTATAGAATGGGACTTTTCTGGGCTTTTTTGATGTATGATTATATTACAGTAATCTGAATGTAAAGTAGATTTGAGAGGCCAAATGTTTTTATTTTGTGTAAGATATAAAATAGATATGTACAAATGAAAAGAAAAGAAGCTAGAACCATCCATGTGGTAATGAGTTAGATTTGTAGATTTCATAACTACAGATGGCCAAATACAAAAGCGTAACAGACATATTTATATGCACTTGTCAGTACACACACATAACTCCTGAATATGTCAGCTGAAAGAGCCTGGAAACAATCACATTCATAGCAATATCACCCCTATCGGTAAATCTTGGTTTCTAATTTTATTTATCAATGAGAGGAAGCAAGGCCTTGAAAAAAATGCTGATTCTAAAACTTAAATGACAGAAATATATTAGATGATCATAAAACACTCTGTAGTGCCACAGAGTTTAACAGTGCTTCCAAAAAAAAAAAAGAAAGAAAAAACACAAAGACAACAGCCTACAACAATGGAAGCGTTGTGTCAAACTGACGCAGGAGTCAACTCAAAGTGCTTCCAACAACAAAAGCTGGAACAGCTTGGAAAACAAGAAAAACAACAAAATGTCACGTTGATCAAACTCAATATATAAAAAAAATTGTGAGTCCATACTGAGTATGTAAATGATTAAATAAGTAAATAAGGGAGAAGAGATAATTCACTAATGCTTAAAAATGTCAAATGATTCATGCAATGTGTAGCATTCTCTTCCCTTAGATTGAGCTTCTTACAAGGTCTTACTTTCTGGCATAGAAACTTAACATGCACTACCTCAAAAAAGAAACAAAAACAAACAAACAAACAAAAAACCAATATCCACCATGATGTCATGTAAAACAAGTAAAATCTAAAAATCTTTCAGAAGTCCATAATAACAAGAGGCCTTTAGTTAATAGTAATGTGTTAATAATGCTTTACTAATTTTAAAAAGGCACTAAGATAAGATGTTAGTATCTTTTCTTTTTGTGAATGCTGGAGGGCAGATGCAGAAAAACAGGTTTTTATTTAGAAACAAAACACAGAGTGGTAATAGCTCCCACTATGTGACAGGGAGTTCCAAATGGGTTGCCACCAATCTTAGTATCATTTTATAAAAGAGAATGTTGGATACAAAGTGTATTGAAAGTCTCTGTACTATGTTCTCAGTTTTATGTAAATCCAAATCTGCGATACAATAAAGAGTTTAAAAATGTAAAAAGGAATTCACTTATTCACATTATTTTTGTTTAATAAAAATATAGTTATTTTCATAAACCATGAAATTAGCATTGGCATGTAGTAAGTGCATTACTATTACTTTTAATAAATCATTAAGCAAAGTTAAATAAACTTAATTAAGAGTATGGTACCATTTGCCATCCTGGATTAGCAGATTGAACTCTTTCTTGTGTTTTATGAGACTATGTGTCACCAGTTTCTGATGGCTTGGTCAATCTTTAAGATATTTTTTTCTGATAGAGCTCTTGAAAGAAGAGAAAGCATAATAGTCCAATGTAGCTGGATTCTTGGAGAGTAAAATTACTTCGGAGAAGCAAAGAGGTTTAAGAAAATAATCATAATACAGAAGAAAACCAGCCAATACAAACCTCAGTCAGCCATGTAAGAATCTATGCTTTGACCTAAGATGAAGAGCCTGATTTGCCTGATTTTAATACCTTGACTTTGAGTTTGATTCTTGTCAATAGAAAGACCAATAAGTTATGTATAGTCACCTGAAAAAATAAGATAAACTTGATAAGAATAAATTTAAAGAATAATGGATGAAGAAGAAAAGCCATTGGTGGGTTGGGCTTTATGATCAGATGATTCATGGGAACTGGGTGGATTTTGGAGAGATGATTAACAAAATTTTAAGCGTGGAAGCATGTAGAAAACTAAGATAGTTTAGAATACTTTCTGCAAATCCTAAAATACTTGAGAATAATGATGATAAGACAGTTAAAAAATGTTATTAGTACCAGTGGGAAAGTGTACCTTGCTATAAGGATGTGGAAAAATAGGTTGTACTTTCTTTTCTGCAATAAGGAAAGAAATCAGAGAATATACCAAATTACCTTAATAATCTAATTTAGGAGAATACCAGTAAGAAAATGGAAAGTGGTATTTTACTTCTTGCTATCTACTTTTAAGGCAAGAACAGAGAGATAAACTAAATGATAAATTGATAGAGAGGAAAAGATTTGAAGCTCAAGGAATTTCTGAGGTCAGAAATAAAACTGTCTCTTATTCTCAGCTGTTCTATAACAATTGATCTTTAAATAGTTTCAGAGAAAAGGATAAAACTCCATCTTACTGATATTTATAAGCACAAAATTTAAGGTTTACAATGAAGTTGAGCATTTTGTGCACACACACGTATCTTGTCAAGGTGACAAGGACTTTCCACTCTCCATTTGTCCCTTCCCCTACTCACTCCTCCCTCCCCACCATACCCCCCTGTTTCAATTTGTTTTTCATTTTAAGTTCAGATATATTTCTTTTTTCACTCAAAATCTTATTCTTAGTCACATAAAGATTTCACGATAAATGAAAAAACTTAAGTAGAGAAAAATAAAAATGGAGTCCCATTTGAACTGACTAGGTGTTTGAGTTACTAGTTTCTGTGCTCAGAGATCATGTATCTTGGAATCAAAGGGTCAAACGAAGTTCTAGAGCATATATGCCTTAACATTTTAACTTGAACAACAGCAAATAAAACCAAAGTTATGAGTAAGACATTGTTTAAATACTCCATTTGTAAATGCACTCATCCAACTAAGTAGTCACTGCACGCAATTGCAAAGTGAGAATTTAGATAATTTCTATTTTTTTAATTTTTATTCTTCTGGCATACACACCAGAGAGGTGAATTTTCACATGAGGCAAAGTAGATTATTGGCTGTAATGGTGATTTACTCAAAATACAAACATTTCTAGTATTTTTCTGGAAATATTAAATAAACAATCAGTGTACATATGAATAGCACAAATTAAGAAAAGTGCTGGTCTCTTCTCAATAATTACATACACTGTGTCTTTGTTTACATGTCACGTCATTGTAGATCTCTAGCAAAGTTATGACCATTGTGGTCAACCGACAGTCCTGTTTTACTCTCTTTCAAAATAACAGAATTCAGGCTGGTTATTAATTCAGGTGGCCTGGCTACAAGCCATCGTCAGTAATTACATTTCTGTCTACACAAAATTGATAATGTACTTTCAGTGAGAGTATTTATTTATCTTTGTCCTCAGTTTAAAGAAGAAAAAACAGAGGAAAAAAATCAAGAAGCACTTTGCTGTGCTCTAAAAGAACAATGATTTTATCTGGTTTCAATGTGGATGTTCTTGAACACAGAAATAACAAAGCAAACATTTATCAGATTGCATTATGTGATGAACCTTAAGGAACAAGCCATTTCTCATGCTTTTGAAGTCACTGTTCAGCAACTTATATGAAAGTATTTTAAACAATCAGCTCTCATCCTTCCTTCTTTAATTCTCCTGCTTCCCCCCCCCCCATTTACATTCAATTTTCCTTTTCTTTGAGAAGCTTTAATGTTCCACCTATGACCCGCTCAGAAATTAAATTTGACTGTCTTTATGATCATTCTAAAACATCTTCACCATAACAAGTGTTGTGCTTTCCCTGCTTTGTTGGACTATTGAGATACAATCGTTTGTTCTTATCTTTAATATATTCAAAATCTAGCACATTATCTTATATATGGTTAATAAAACTATGTACTCAATATTTACTGCACACATGAATATAAAAATCAACACTTCTGTGCAACTTAATTAGAAACAATCATAATTTTCTCACAGAAAATATGTAGCACCATGTGATAAATATCAAGAGATTGAGAACTGGTATCCAGGAAGAAAAAAATAAAAATACAGTATTGGAGATTCATGGTGAGCACCCAGTGCCTTAAAAACACATCCTAGTGTGGGTAATGGGTGCCAGCTGGAGCTCCACTTCACACTGATGTGTGCGCTTTCTCCAAATAGATTTATTCAGCTTACTATTTTGGAGGTTGCAAATATAAGATTGGAAGGTCCAATTGATATAGTGAGAACTTAATTGCATTGCAACAGGAGAACATGTAAGAGTCAGAGTTCCTACTACAGAACAGAAAGCGAGTGACCCTGGGGTCTCACGCTTCCCGCCAAGGGCATGCTGTATTGACCAAACGATATTCCAATGGGCTTTACTTTTTAAAAGCGCCTCCTCTCTTACCACCTTAGGACAAAGGAGACAAAGGAGAATGGCAAAACTTGCAGCAATGAACTCTTGGGGACACATCTAAAACACACCCCATCTTTCGATCCGAAGCAGTCAACAGTCACACTGCCTCAAGTATTTTTCTGTTACTGCAGTGAGGACCTTATGTAAGCTTTATTTTTTTTTATTCCTTGTGACTATATCTTTGCTATAAATCTCTAGAGTAAAATAATGTTTCAGCCTATGAATGCAATTATAATGATATTTATTGCCATACTACCTTCCAAAAATTTTTATGCATTTATATCCTCCAATACTATATGTGTACTTTTATTCATAGACTTCTGTCAATATAAACTAATACGGTTTTACTAACCTGATATGAAAAATCTAATATACCTTTCATTTGCACTTCTCTTTTTGCGAATGATGTTTGCATAATTTCATATTCAGTAGCTAATTTCACTTCCTTTATTCTGCACTCAGCACATCCATTGCCTAGTTTTCCATTGGATATTTGGGCCAGTGTATTAGTGACTCATTTTTTAATATTTATTAGATAAATTAGTCATTCAATGTAAGCCATAAATATTTGGTCTACTTACTGTTTTCTCAAAGCTTTACCGAGTTCTTTTAACAACATTATGTAAACAAATGTAGAATTCTCTCTTTTCTAGGATTGTTTTGGTGTATCACTTGGAAAACTTTTCCCCTAATCAAAATAAAAATCTGGTTGCGTTCATATCCCATTTTCTCTTCTGAAAACTGTGTAAACTAGATAAGTTATTCAAAATTGTTTTGGGCCTATGAATTGCACTAATAATAGCTTTTAGGATTCTTGTGAAGACAAAACAAGATAATAAATTTAGCATAATGTTATCACAGACTTAAAAGATAATAATGACAATAGTTGTAGCAAGTAATATTTAGTAGTTTTTTTTTAATTACTGAATGAAATGAATACTGACCTGGTGGGGGGTTTTGTTTGTTTGTTTGTTTCCCCCAAAAGTATTTTTTTTTCCTATTTCCTCCATGGAGACATAAGATATACGTGAGCCAGTCTCTCCACCTGGAAAGTTAACCACAATACAACTCTCTCTAAAATCTTTATTAAACAACAGGAAAGTCAAAAGTTAAGTGAAGGTTTAGAACATAAGAAGTAAATATTACCCAGTTACTTATGCAGCTATTATAAACAGACATGTCTAGGATCAGACTACTGTTGTATACCAGCACTCTCCCAATTCCACTGAACATATCTGCGTGCTTGCAGCTGCTCTGGTGGTTGGATTTATTTATGATTGCCATAGAAACGAAAGGAAGATGCATTTCCCACCAAAAACACCTGGCAACTATGTAGCTGTCTGCATATTCAATTCATCCCTGGTTACCCCAGGGATCTCTCAGAACATAAATGTCTCTACCATTTTTCTTGATACTCTCAAGTGTAAACTCGCATCTTGATGATTTTATTTCCCTGCCAGCAGAAGAGGAGGCTTTTCATGGTTCCGTGTTTTTATGCCTTATAAGAAATTTAAAAATAAGTATTTACATCTGCATGCATAAATAAAATACTTCAATACCCTTAACATCGTCAAATTGTGCGTGATAAAATATTTTGTTTCAAATAAAGTTCTATCATTTGTTGAGGACTTTAGTGTTTCGATGTATGTTATATACAAACATCTCAATATCTATTTCTCTGATTTTAAATGTCCTACTGAAATCGTTCACCAAATATCACAGATTCAAATAAATTTCGTCTCAAAGGGCAGTGATTGAGATTGAAGGATTTTAGCAGCAGGATTAAAGAAAGTGTATGTGCTTTTCAGCAAGATCAGTCAGGTTTCAAGGGTACTATTCTCAGAAGGGCAGTGCAAAAGGTCTAAAGATCAAACAGAGTCTTCACAATAATCTGTTCAGGAGATTTCAACAATCTCTGTCAATAAGTGGCCAAAAAGATGAAAAAACATTTTCTTTCTGAATAACTGGTTAAGATGAGATCCTGAGGGAATAGAAAGAAGGGTCAGCTTATCATCAGCAAATATTAAGTTTTGAAAAACCAGTCTGAAATGTTCTTGGTCCTCCAAACAAAAATATCTGGAAAGAAGTGGGATGTGTGGGTTTTATCTGAATTTGGGTTTAGGAGAACAATTTCCACTGAGGTGGTTGTTAAAACTGAATGAGAAGATAACACAAGCAGAGTGTATAGAATGAAGAGAAAGAAAAATCCAATGAGTGCCCAAGTATAAGCTACAGACAGAATATAAGATAAGCAAGGAGAGTGCACAAAGGTGAGATGAAGGGTGAATGTGGAGAAACAAACGACTGCAAAAAATTATGTGTGGAAATGTGTGACTCAGAAGATGATAAAATTAACCAAAATGAATTAGGAGAAGAAAATTGAGAATAAATAAGATATGTTTTATGAAAACAGAAAATATGATTATCTCCAGATAGTTAAGATAAGAAGTCATTACAGCAGAGGTAAAAGAAGGAGGAGCAGTGTTGGTGATGAAATTGGAGATCGATTGAAACTAAATTATCAAAATACTAGACGTTAGGAGCCAAAGCACAGGTAGTTGGATTTTAGAACAGAAAACTTATACTACTTTCCTTCCAACATGGCCACCAGCAAGAAGAAAGATATCTGGAAAGAGATGATTTTGGTGGCTGTAATTGCAAGAAATGGAAATGATTTTAGCCTGGTATCCAATAGTTTCTCCATTAATTAAGAAATAATATCATCTATAAAGAATGAACTGTATGTGGTAGAGCCAGGGACTAAAAGAGAATAAGAAAAGTGGATGATTTGGAATTGTTCCCTTGGAAATAGAGAAAAACTTCAGTAAGAAAACACAATGAATACAAATTCTGTGGAAGGTATATATAATGAAGCGTAATGTATCAAAACTGAACACAAACAAGATTTAGTGATTAACATGCCTGGTTAAGTGATTTTTCTCAGCATTGTTGAACATCACAGTAGAACTGGACTGATGCAGGTTTGTGGTTTTGCCAGACAAATACAGACGTATGAAGATGTAAACCAGTAAGTGAATAGATTATACTGAGAATGATATGAATGGTGCAACATTGAATTCTTTACAGAAGAGATTAAATCCAATAAGCCCCTGGTAACTTTATGGAAATAAACAGGGATGAAAGAGCCCATAAAAGGAAAGAAAACTGTAGAAAAAGGTATACACTGAGCAAATCAGAAGGTTTATAAATAAGTTGGTTAAAAAATCAAATCACCCAATCATAGATATGCATAAGATGTGGTGCATATTTTATTATCAATATGTGACTTAATAGTCTAAAGACATTAGAGAAATAATCAACTAACGAGAACACGAGTAAAGCAGAAGTATATGTGCATTTACAGAAAGATACTTAGTAACTGTCCTTGTCAAAATATCCTTTGAAAGATTAAGGGTTCTTTTTCAAAGATTATACTATAAACCATTTCAGGAAAGTTCAGAAGTTAGAGATAAATGTTAGTGTAAGTTTAACCTCCTGAGGTAAGTACTAACTATAACACAGAGTAAAACAGATTCTCATCTGAAACAGATAAGTACCAAAGATAACACATGGTAATGTAGATTTTGATCTGACTAGAAAAGACCAAATATTCAAAGAAGCCGATATTGACCATAGCCTATTTTAAATGCAAAAGAAAAAAAAAAGAAAAGAAGCTTCATATTATCAATAAAACATAACATAGAACGCAAAAATGATGGGTCTGTGAACAAAATGATACTACTTTAGTGCTCAGAGGAAATGTTGGACTCAAGAGCTTTAAGCAACAGGTCCATAAAGTGACAAGAGCTTAGAACTTGCAAAATCTAAATGACCATGAGAAAAATGTCTCAATCTTGCTGGTCTTTTAAGTTTTCTGTCTCATGGATATTTTGGTAGATTCATATGATTTTATATGAGTGTAAAAATGATCATTGCAACGAAACTATCATTTCTGAAGTATTGATAAAACTATGCTAAGAATAATAGAACATTATGTCTATCTTGAAAAATAAGTTTATAAGATGTTTAAGATCTGGCTTTACTTTCAAGAATATCTCCAAAGTTTATAGCATTAGTATTCAACAATAAGTAAATCTCCCCGAGTGCTACACATAATGCCAAAGAACTGATAATTAACATAATTATCAAAACAATAGTTTCTATAATTACATAATAACCACATTGAATTGAGTATAAGACTAAGGCTCTGCTTAATTTGGTAGAAAGTAATGAGAAATAATATTGTCCGTGTTCTGTATAAGCCTAGGGTGGCTTACCTGCCATTTCTGCACTAGAGTGTTTCCTTTTCCGCCCTCCTTCCCCAACTCTCTCACTATGGTTACAGTGAAATCTCCCAGCGCCATCTTGGGAGAATATGCAGAAATTCTGTTTGCAAATGAAGCTGTTCAGTGAGAAGCAGAATCCAGAGATGGAAAAGGAGATGGGGGTCTTGGTGAAAGGGTCCCCTCCTGAGCCATTCTCCTCAGTTCCATGAATCAATAAATTTTGATTTTAGATTTTGTTTTTGTATTTCATTTTATAAATGTGTTTTGCTTATAGTCTCTGAGGAGAAGAATTCAAACAAGTATACATATATTTTTCATCAGAAATGTCTCTTCAATTTCTTTGACCATCATTCTCAATGAAAACAGACAGAGAAACTATCATGGAAGTAAATGATCTTGCCACTATGGCAGTGAGCCAATTCTGGATGCTTATCTACTTCCAGACTTTTCTATTAGCTTACCTGATTTGCAAGAATAGACTAGTGAGGCAAAGAAAAGTTAGGGGTATACTGATGCACACATCCCTTCAGTATGGGTACAGAAGCAAAAGAAATTGGCAGATGTGACATAAAAAAATATTATGAAACATCAAGTTAGACCTTATGTCATCCTTAGCCTGCTTAAAAGGCTGAACGAATTTTACAAATTAAGCCCAGATTTCTGGAGGTTTCGATTCAGTAGATCTGAGGTTGGATAATCTGTTTTAAAATAGTTCCTCAGATGACTCTGACTATCTTCCAGATTAGGAAACACTGGACTCAACCACCCTTCCAAATTATAAGATTCAATAAGTCTAAACTTGCTTCAAATTCTATTAGGAGATTATACCGTAAGGGAACATTATGTTTCAGAAAAAAGTTCATTAGAACATGAGGAGGTTGTTAGAAGTAATGCACATGGTGGTCCCTCCTCAGTTACCGTTCTGGGCAGAGTGTGTCTACCAGCAGCAGAGTCGTGCCCATTAGAGACTGCATCACACGTGATGAAGATAATGTGCCTGAAGACCAGGGAGCATGAGGTGGTGAGCCACTCCCACGTGGCCTACTCTGCAATAATATAGATTGAAAAATAGAATAATGAAAGAAAGCAAACAAAAAGAGAAAGAGAAGGAAAGAAGGAAATTTGGTGGCAAAATTTACTTAGGAATCACAGGGGAAGGAGCATTTCAAAAATAATGTTGTTTTTGTTTTGTTTTATTACAGACAAAGTTGATCATACTTCATTGAGTACATTTTAGGAGTTCTACATTTTTATCAGAAAGGACAATTGAAAAATATACTTCATTTACCTTATATATAAAGCTTAATCTCTGAAATGAAGAAACCGGCATCAGTGTTAGAGGGATGAATTCCGGGTGACCTACATAGTGAACAATGTCAAGTATCCTAAGGATATTGGCAAGAGCTTCGATGTGAGTTAAAATAAACACCAGCAATTTGAAGGTTGTTTTCTTATTTTGGAAGAACTTTGTCAAAATAGTACTCGCTCACCATAATCACAGACTGGCAAGTCAGGTTATCCCAGGCAACATGGTCTCAAAATGAAGTTACAAGGATCACATTAAATTGCTATCTTTTATCCAAACTATGTACTATCAGCTTCAAATAAATATACTTCAGTTACACTAAGTGCAGGTCAAAATGAAACACTGATGAGAGATAATTAATTTCCTATAGCAAACACTTCAGAAGAGGCCTAAAACAAGGTCCATAATTTCCGGTGTTTCTGATATCTTTTAATTGGAATCACACAGTTTAATATAATGTTATTAATTAATTGCTCGATATTTATGCAACATTGACAGAACATAACTTACCACATGGCTCATTTCTGCTTATAAATTTCACATACTAATAGGTCTAGAAGCTTAACATGTCATAGCTCAGTCATGGTAGAAATATTTTCTACCTAATGATGTTTATTATTTGACTAGTAGAAAAACTAAAGGCAATAGAAAGAATACCTTGAAGGATACATTTTCTATTTATAATTCCAAAGCTATGTAAACTAAAACTACATGAAAATACTAAAAACATCCTTTCAGAGAGCAGGAGCAAACCAATAGCAAGTTCTAAACTTCCGAATACATTAAGCATTATTCTGGAGAAAGGAAATGAAAATTAAAATATCAGCAGCTTAATATAGTCAATAATGCTAAAGAGGAAATATGTATTATCAAATCCATATTTTAATTTAAAAATCTATGTAATACAAAAACTGAAATATGTGGATATTATTAAATCATAGACTACTACACACTCAGTACAAATAACATTTAATTGTGTATCAGAGTTTTATCATTTAGACATCACATTAGCCGAATGATTTAACTTATTAATCATGAATTATAAATCATGCTCTGCTTCACCTAATTCGTGCACACACAAGAGTCATTTATGGAAAAGAGGTCTGATAGCAAGAGCATGACCTGCACTGCAGGAAGAGCGTAGAGATGAGAAGGAGCATGATGTGTGGGGCGGGGAGCCCGGGCTCAAGTTCGAGCTTACTGATTGCGGTCAACCCTTGTGGGTCGCTACTACTCATCTCTAATCTGATGCAGTTAACACAAGAGAAGTTCAGCATCCAAATGTAATTCAGACTCGGTGATTTTCAGACAAAACGATAGGAAAGAGGCGCTCTTAGTGAATGACTTGAAAGAAGCTAGCAAACCTTTGAGGTACCGGGAACTGTATCCCTTTTGGAAAAGGCTATGAACCAGACAATGGAAGGACTGACTGGTGCTTAGTTTGCCAATGGACTTTGACATTTCTATTCCTCATTATGAATCCCCAAAGAAAAGCAAACACTGGATTTGGATGATCACCAACATCATTAAATTATTGCTACTAGCATCTGGTAGAGTACCTGGCTCGGATAAACTTCTACAGAAATAAAAAAAAAAGAACAAATTAATGTTTGATGCAGTCAGCAGTCCATACATGGAAAGAGGGACACATGTTCCATCCTTGACAGAGCCCATTAATTGTGAATTTACACAAATGAAAAGTGAACTGCGCTGCTGTGAAAGATAGCAGCAGCTTTCAAAGAAAAATGTCTGTTGCAGGAAAAATATTCAGTGAATCTTCTAAGTATCCACAACAGATCACAGTTAAATCTGGCTCAATATTCTTAATTGATTGCTATGGAAATCTCTTTCTTATATTTATTTCGTTCTGTTTATCAAAGTTTTTTTTTTTTTGGAAAATTTGAAGACTGGTTGTCCTAAGACATGCTGAAATGTTGCCATTACCAAAAGGAAATGAGCACATATAAGATCCAGAGAAGAAAAAGGCAGATGTTGACTTACTTAAAACCATCGCAAAAAGCAATTCCAAAACCGTTTTCACATGAAAGGATTCTCCGTGTATACAGAGCGAGTCCAAATGTCTTTCCTGAAATTTGAAATCCGGCCAGTCTAATCTTACGCTTTATAGAAAGCACATAAATTATAATTCTTGCCAAATATCGTGCACCCAATTCTTTGAGTTCGTTATTGGGATAGTATTTCCCAGACAAATATTGTTCCCTCTCACGTTAATGACTAGAGAACGCCTTGGTTCTCATCTTTAATGCAGTTACAATTATATCAGCTCCATGAAACCTTCCCCTACCAGGCAGGGTAATGGAGTGTTGAAGAAAATTGTTTAAAGTCAGAAAAATCTTAAGTGTTTGAGCTTCTGAGTTGACTACTATAATTCCTCTGAGTCATCAGTCGTTGCTTTAAAAACATGTAATGATAGTATTTATAGAATAGGTAAGATTAAATGAGAGAATGCATAGATAGCATTTAGTGCAGGTCCCGGTTCAATGCAAACAAACACTCCACATCTCTTCCTACCACTGTTTCTATTAGGTGCTGTAACTCCATAATGTCTTGTTCGTCCTCTTATGTAATACAATTACATCATGACTACTTTACAAGGAAAGTTGCAGCCATCCCATGATAAAATTGTTACGTTTCTTGAGAACAGTGACAGTGTGTAGCCCATATTTGCTTACTTATAAAACGGAAAAGTGGCTCTTCAAAATAGAGAAACTTCATACTAACTTAAATGATATTCATTACTGAATTTTTAGCGTGAAATATTTGTCTGCTCTTTTGATGCCAATGCCAAGCCTACAAAGCATTTTAAGGAGAACATTAAATTAGGTCACATTGACATAAAGAGCAAACCCATTTTTAGAGTAACAATTCCCATATATTCTTGGTACTGCATGCTAGATTTCAAGATATGATAAAGTACAATTTTATTGACTCCGTGGCCCAAAATTTGATTCACCTTATGCCTGAAGATCAATTTTTAAATTTCCTTTGAGGTGTTCTTTTATTAAGTCAACATCCATTCTGTTAAAATATAGACAAAAGCTTTTTCCTGGGGAAAACCCCTCCTGCCCATGATGTACTGACTCCTCTGAGTCACCTTAGAGAGTCTGATCGATTGGATTCATTTTGTGACGCTTCCTGTGTGCTCCTCACCACGTAAATAAAATCCTAGCACTCTACTGTTGACTCCGTTAAAATAACAATCAATAGAAAAAGCCACGCAGAGCGACCTAAGAGCTCAGTTTAGTCATCAAATCATGTTCACTCAGAGAAGACAGGCTTTCAATTTAGTCGCTAAAAAGATCACTGCTAAATTGTGTCATTTACAGGAAAAAACAACTTCTAGTGTAGTAAATAAGATAAAGGAGTAATACAAGTCTTTATGCACTATTGTTGTTTTTAACAGTTTGTGAGGCTCATAGGCTAATCTCTGTGCATTTTCACTCACACAGCATCTTCTCTGCGCCAGGAGCCCTTTACAATCAGCCAAGGTCACTTAACCGTATTATTTTCTCTAAACAGATCATTCTTTTTCTATCTTTATACCTTTGTTCAATCTGAGTCTCCCGATCAAATGTTCTTTCCATTAATCCAAGCTTTTCTGTACTCACCCTTCTGTGCCATCTGGAACCTAGCAGAGCTCCAGGTGGTGTCTGTATAGATGACCCTGCAGCACTTCCCACCACCCACATTTTGCAGCTCACATATTATTCGTGCTAGGGTTTGTGTATTTATATAAATATGTTCAGTTTCTGCTCTGAGTACAAGGAAGCACAACGCAGTTCTGTTTTTCTCCACAACCTCCAGCTTAGGAGTATGAGCAGAGTCGGTGTAAATATTTCTAATGTAAACACGAAAACATATCTGTGCCAATTCAGCCAAAAAGAATATGTTGTGGATGCTGGTCTAGTTTAGAAGAGAATTATAGATTTTTGATAGCCATCTAATATAATAGAAATAGAACAATGAAGAAAGACTGTGCATAGTTTTTAGGTTTACCTTTAGTTCATCTGTTTCTGATGATTTTTATTTATTTATTTAATGGATGTAAGACTTGAGACAACAAGGAGTAAAGGAGAAATCAAAGACATTACTTCATAGCTTTAAGCAGAGAGGCATAAATAAAAATAGCTACATTTACTGAATGGAAAATATGTTTCAGACATAAGATAGTGATATGTGGTAAATAGATTCTTTGTTTACTGGAGGAAACTTCTTCAAACATTTGGAAATTTTTTAACTTTTTGTTTAACTTTTTGTTTAATTTTCTGTCATGGTTAAATATTTAACCATCTTACCAAAAGGGAAACAGATTTAGGCTCATTTGTACAACCGCCTTATTCTTCCCAATACCATATTTTTTAAGTTGCGATTTTTTTATATGTTAGAACTTTATTTGATTTCCAAATAAAGGCAATTGAAGACATTACACTATGACTTTCTATAGGGGAGAGACATATCTTTTTAATTCACCAATAAAAAATCTCAAAAAGAATAGAGAACCTTGTAGTATCTTGTGTTATAACTTCCTGTTTTAGTATTATTTTATACAAGATATTCAATGAGATATGCCTTGTAACAAGATCTCATAATGTTATACAAATAAATAAGACAAAGTTTGTTTACCTTGATCTATTGTTCTCAAATTCAGGGTAGCCAGAGAGCCATTTCTAATTTCTAGAACATGCTTTATTAGAAGATGATAAGTCTAAATAGTCTTAAACATATTCGGAACATTTAGTAAACAGTAAAATAATTAAATTAATAATAAGGATAATGGAAGAAAGGCATAAATCAGCATTGTCAAGAGAAAGAGTGGGCATATCACTGCCAGCGACAATGTGACAAAAATCAAAAATACGCAGCTGTCCACAAAAATAAGCTAGCTTCATGAAAATGTTACAGCTTAGAGAAAATTGCTAATTTACTTCAAAAGTAAAAATTACTGAAATAAATGTTTAAAGTTATAGAAAGTCCATATATGGATAATTTCCTTATTTTTAACCACAATTGATATAAAAAGAAAATCCAAATTGACTTATGTGTATCTAATTAAAAAACTAAATTTATTTTCAAAACTTTCCCACAAAGGAAGTTCCCATCAAGATGACTTCACTGGTAAATTCTACTAGATTTACAAATCTGATTCACATAATAGAAGAAAAAATATACTACAAAAATTTTTGAAAAACTTGATTTATTAATTCAGTACCACCTCAACAAATATGCATGGAAATATATTTCTGGAATTAAAAGATACATTGTAATTTTCAACTGTGAAAGCAAATGAATATGTATTCTGATTTTTTTCCATCACGAAAAGAAAGCAAAAAAAAAAAAATCCCTTCCCTGCTATGTATCAAAATATTTCACATACTTATATATATTACAAGGTTAAATTGATGTTTTCATAGAACTGTTTATATATTGACTTTGTTCCTTTATCCCCCAAATTATTCTTTTAATTAGTGTGTGTTTGTGATGCATATTAATCACTTTTATCTTGGGGAACTGGTGCATGTCCATTTCTCATCCTAGTTATTATTTTCGCTCCATCATTCCACTCTCTCATCTGCTCCTATTCCACCAGTCCCCTTCATCAGAACACAATTAACCTTATATATAACAAATGACCAAAAATAATATAAGAGATTAAATTGTGCCCTGAAACCCTCTCATGAACAAATGGTAATGTGGACACATTGTAATTAAGAGACATTGATCTCATGATGAGAAAGTTCTAAAAATAATTGCAACTGAGACTATTAACAAAATAAGTGAGAAAATACTCTAATTAATTCATGTTATCATCTAAGTCAGATAAAATTAAGGTTTAATATGTTATTAAAAATAAAACTAGAGATGGAAGGGATATCTAAAAAAATTCTATGACTGACATAGAAAATTTATAAGAACAAAGCAAGAATTTTCTTCTCGCAAATTCTCAGATCACGTTTTACAGAATGTTACAGGAACTCAAATATAAAGAAAGGATAAAAGTTGAAAATATTTTAAATATTTATTTTCAAGTCATATATTGTTTTTACAAAAGTAAAAATATAAAAAGTAGTGATAAAAGTATAAACAAATAATTATTTGATTACTGTGTGTAACTGTGTGCAAAATTTGAAAATATGTAAAATAATCTCTGTAATGAGCCAACGAAGTAGGAAGTTTACTAGATAAAAACAAATGTGCAAGAATCTGTTATATCTATAAATAAAATTAGAAAAACAAATTTAGAATTTTGATCTACAATAACATCAGAGACCTAAACTGTAATAGCAATAAATTTTACAAAAGATACATAAGGCCTCTATTATAAAAAAATAGAAGAAAGTATGTCAAAATCTGTGAAAACAGAAGTTAACTGAGATATGTTTAAAATTTAGAAGATTCAATATCATTATGTTATTGCTTCTTATCAAATTTCCCTAATGACAAATGCAATCAAGTTCAAAAGCCAGATGTTTAAAGTGATTCATATTTTATCTGGAAAGGGAAATAACCTGTGATACTTAAGACAATAATTTGAAAAATACAGTGAATGCAGAGGGATTGCTGTGGTCCTGCTTCCAGCCTGGGTTCCATATTGAGCTCAGGACTAGCCCAAACTACAAAGTGAGACCCGGTCTCAAAAAAAAAAAAAAAAAAAAAAAAATAGAATACAGTGAATGGATGCAGGCTGCCTGACTTATACATAGAAAGCTCTGATAATTTTGACAATATGGTATTTTTTATAAACATAAAAAATAGATGAGACCAACCAACGAGACGAAGACCAAAATTGGAGAGATGACATACTCTGACACATATGTGGTCAGATAACTTTTGACACAGCCAACAAAGGGAGTCAATGAGGAAAAGAAACATACAAACATATTCACAACAATGATGAGACAAGCGGAAAAACATCTGGAAAACATGGCAATTGACCTCTATCTCCCTCAATACCCACAAAATGAATTTATGATGGATAAGAGGCCTAACTTGGAAAAGCAACTAGTTCTACAAGAATTCTAAAAAAATTATAGAAGAGCATCTTTAAAATAAGAAGCAAAGCACTGTTGAACAGGGGATAAGAGAACGGGTCATAAAACTACTTAATACTAAACTGATCATCATCATAAATAAAAATTTCAATATAATCCTTGAAAAAATTAGTATTAAGCTCCAAACTGAAAAAAATTAATTTCATCCTGTTTATCTAAGAAAGCACATAGTGATGAATATGTCACAAAATTTTACCAGCTAATGAAAATACATCTAATTAATAACAGAAAAGAATACACTAGATTTTCAACGTAAGTAAAAATAATCTTGACTATACTGTCTGTAAATACAGATACATACTACATAAAATGTAGGAATGATAAAAGCATAAAAAGTCCCATTATTATTATCAAACAAAATAGAAAGTCTTTATTTAACATAAACTAAAAGATCTAAATTTAAATGTCTGTGTAAAGATTTGGAGGAAGTAAATCACTCATATACTGCTCAAGATACAATTACCTACGTGCACCTGCGACATAATTTAGCGAGTTTGTTCCTAGACTGTTCCCAAGAGCAAAATCTGGTACATGAACATCATCATAGTTTTATTAATAATAAACAAAAAACTGAAACCCAAACAGATATTTTTTCAGCCAGGAAATGACTAAACAAGTTGTTGTATATTCTTATAATGTGATCATACTAAGCATTTAAAAGAAAGTACTGATTCAAATGGCAGTAGGTAGTATATCAGAGCATTAAAGATGACTTTAAAGAGAACCTATTGACAACATAATCTGTTTTTTTTTTTTACAAGGCTGACAAACAGTTAAAATGAATCTACAAGAACTTTTCTCTAAATAGTAGCTGAGAATTAGGAGATTGGGATTGACTAGTAAAGCTCTTGAGAGAACTTTCGAGAGTTATTGAGATTTTTTTTGTGTCTTCATTGAAGTAATACTTACATGGGCATAAATTTACTAAACAACTATTCTATTCTAAGATATTTTGATTCTTTGGGAATACCCTTTTAATTTCCACCCATCGTGTTTGTGATTTCAAAAAGAAAAGGCCAAGTTAGTAGAAAAAAAATGTGAAAATAAGTTTAATTTTCAAATCAGATGCTACAATGCAGTAGCTCAGTTTGGGCATAATAATAGTAAAATCAATTTTCATGTGTACACTTTCTTGGAACCAAGGATTGGAACTTGAAGCTTATGTCTGACCTTCACAGGCAAGGATTTTTAACAGTAGATGTTAATGTTATAGGTTTGCTCTGGAATGTTCCCCAAAGGCTTCGTGTATTTGGATGTTGTGAAATGCCTCCTGAGCCATGTGCTATTAAGAGGTGGGGACTGGTCAGACAGGGTGGATTATAGGCACATGGTGGCTTAGGGGTGTATAACAGTTTACAGATTACCAACAAATGGCACATTACTGCACATGTGACTTGGAAGAGGCAGATCAATGAGGCTTAACCTAGAGGTGGCAGAATACTGAAGCTTGACCTGGAAAGAGTGGATCACTGGGACAGGACTTGGAAGGGTATATACTAGCTCTGCCCTTCCCCTCTTATTTGGTTTCCTTTCTGCCGGGCTGTGAACAGTTCTCTTCTGGCTAGGAATCTGCTATGTGCTTCTGCCATTGCCCGCTACCCCAAAATGGACTGAGGCCTTCTGAAACTGTGAGCTAAAATAAATCTTTTCTTTGTGGAAAGATAGTGGATGGTGGGTGTCCTGTCCCAGCAATAAAAAACAACTAACACAATAAAACCTTCAAACCTCTCCATTCCTTATATATGAAATGAATATAATGACTTTTTTTTTCAGAGTGAAGTACAGAAAGGGACAAAAAATGAATTTATAGCAAAGGAATCTGACTAGTACCAAGTTGGCTATGGATCCGTCATGTTGTCAGGATGTGCCTTTGAAACAATGGGCTGGAAACACTTCTTCCCATATCACATAAGTCTAGACATAATGAAAACATCACAACTGTCCCAACAGAGGGACATTCTGCAAAAATTCTAACAGCCCAGAAGAGCCAAAGTACTCATGGTACTCTAGATGAATACCTAGAATAAAAGGGCGTTACATAAAATCTTACAAAATCTGAGTAAATTAAATTAATTTCTGTTTGATAATGATAAATTTATATTTGTTCACTAATTAAAATAAATTATCATACATACTCTACATACTAATGATCGTGGAAACCAGGTGTGAGGTACACAGAAACACTTTGTACTATCAATTCAATTTTTTGGTAAGTCTAAAACTGTCTCAAAAATATTTTTAAACACATTGGAATGTAGAAAGACATAGACATATGAAATTTTAACTAGTTCCATATGAGTGGAGATTGTAGCATGTGAAAGACAGCAAGAGGAAATGAAGTTAGAAGGGCAATCGTGGTTTTATTTCATACCTCGTTGGTTCTATAGGCCATGCTAGAAAATATGGACTTAATCCTCTGTAAGAGTTAATTGGAAAAGGACCTCACAGGATTACAAAGAAGTAATTGTCTAACATGTCTATTCAGACCGACCTTCACAAGAAATTGTGAATTCATGCTGCGTTTTTATTTGGAAAATTGTTTACCACCACAGAAAGGGTGTGGAGGCTGACAAAAAAGTTGGGAAGATAAAAATAAACAATCTATTCACTATTTGACACCTAGATTTTGTTGAGGAGTTATCATTTTGCTTTTCTTTGCTATGTTTTGTTTGATTTTTGTTACACCTGTGCTCCAGATAGGCTGCTAAATCTAGAATACAGAAAAGCACAGAAATTTGACTCTTTGAATATTAACACTTTTCAGTAAATGATAAAAAACTGAACTCAAACCCTTGTCTAACTATTATTACAGCTATTGGGCATTTAGCCAACTCACTATTATATTCCAGGCCATTGTGCACATTTTTTGTGCTTGTTTTCATAATTTCTTCTTATAAAGTATAAAATCAAGCTTAGAAAAGTTAAACCAATTTAAACTCAAAATGTAGAAATGAGGAAAACTCTTTTAAAAAAAGAAATTCAAAGAGAAAAAAATACTTTCATTTACAGTTACCCCCAACCTGAGTTATGTATGTAAATGAAATCCCTGACCTAATTTAAGAAAATACACGTGTGTCTGCACAGAGACTAATGACTACATGTGAATGAAATAATTCACTATTCTAATTTAACACTTTAAAGGTGTGTGGAATCTTTTCCTTCCAGGATTCCTTTTAGGGAAAGTCCTGTGTTTTAAGTTTTTCTCTTTTAAATAATGTACCACAACCTGGGCTCCATTAATAATCAAAATGCTGGCTGAGTTTGCCTTGGTTTTTTGTGACAGACATTTAGTTTTCATTATAGCTATATTAAGTTTACAGAGGCATGTTCAGAGGCAGAGGTGCTGCATCGTACAAATGATACAAACCATCTCCCTGGGCCCAGTGTAGGGAGATCCAAAGTAACAGCCTTAAGGCAAAAGGACTCCCGGAGCTGACTAAACCACCAACCAGCCCTGCTGAGAATGGGCAGGAGACCACGGCTGTGCAAAAGGGGTCTCTTGCCAAAATTTGTCTGGATAAGAGGGTGAACACCAGGAACAGCTCAACAAAGTGGTGTTTTTGATGTAAAAGATTCTGTAATATAAATTAGTTGTTTTTTTAAAGATTCCCAGAATACTTCTTCTCCACACACACCAATACCAGGCATGCGTTCTTATATTTCTTATTCTACATTTTATTTTTAAGTCTTGATCTTGTTGAGTGCTTATATCTTGACTTCCTGTATTATTATTTTAACACTTGTAACAAAAGCATATTTGTCTTATTTTTCTCTGAATAAAAATTGAATTTGGGAGGAATTTAAACACAAACATGTATACCATTTGACAACAGTTTCACCATATTAAGTAGGTCTCATTTGTAGTTTAGGATGCTAGAGATTTATTTGACCTTTCTAAAAGCTGTTGTTATGATGATAAAATTTGATATTGTACTGATAAATTTCTAATAACAAGCTACATCTGAACAGCTGAGATGAACATAATTGAAAACATTGTTTCACATGTTATTTTTACCATTTTTTTAGGTTTCCTTTTTCTTATTATTTTGGTATGCAGTTTTATTTTTATTCTTTTAACAGAGACTAAATTTTAGTATTAAAGTAGTGCAGACTTCGTGAAGTAAATTAAGAATTTGTCAATATACACATACTAGTCTAGAGTAACGAACAAAAAATGTTGGTGGCTCATAACATGTTGAAGAAGGAAAAGGATTATTCCAAAAAGTGTCCCTTGCCTGGGTCTTGATGTAAAGTTCATCACCTCTGCTAGCATGTAATTCATCAAAATAGGTCATGTGGTCATGGCTGAATTCCACAAGCTGAAGAACTATCTTTGCCTTATAAAGGGCATCTAAAGTAGTGAATATTAGTTTAATTCCATCTCTTCTAAGGGCATTAACTATATTCCATATTACTTTAATTCTGTCTGCCCATTTTTTAGCCTTTCCTATGGTTTGAAATGGTCATCTTCTGTAATGATTCTTACAACTAACTCCATTTATTCTTGGTCTATTTTACATATACGAATAAATACTGAGAGTGAAGATGGAAAGGGGGTGAGCAGGTGAACGGGGAGGTAAAAACTGAAGAAGATGTGCTGTGCATATGTACCAATTCCCCCAGGTGAGTGTATAATTTTTCACTGCAAGCATACATTAACAAAGAAAAAAGTGGTGGGTATGGGGCGGCGTGTGTGATGCTAGCATCTAAATTGGGTCTTTGAGCGTTCTGTTGTAAAGCCTGTGGTGCAGTTGGCCTCATTTTATAGTAAAAGGTTTTTTTATATTTTTTCTTATAAAAATTACAAGCGTGCTTCCATGTATAGCAAACTATTTTTCTTGCATAGGAAACTTGGTTTGCCCATCAGGACAGAACAAAATGTTACTATATGATATTTTCTACTAAAAATGTCATAATGTTTTGCATATACTTCATACCTTAAGCACATGATTCCTTTTTCATTTAATAAGGGTAACGTAGTTACCTGATTGAGACTATGTACTTGAAAACATTTGATATTTGAGGGAAATTTAAGAAACCATAATTTATAGAAGGCTGCTCACCACAGGAGTTTTATGTTTTTCTGGTGCCAGACTTGCTGGGTGCTACTTAGGCACCATAACTTAAAAATTATACTTGAAGCAAGTCTTGTATTGGGGCCTGAGGTTTTAGTCTCTTTTTTCTCTTTTCTTTTTGAAAATGAGAATAATACAAATCTGCTACTTTCAATTTTATGTTTCACAAACCAGAAGCATGTTCATTTGGTGAAATCTTTAGTCAGTAGCATTAGGAGAATGATAAATATTGCAGAAAATGAGTGTTTCCTTCTGTTTTCTAAGCTCTCACTTGATCGGCTAAATCTTTTCCATATGTGAAAGGAGTTGCTCTTTCGGTTTAAGTAGAAGTCAATAAGAAAAAATCCATTTAACTAGTCTGATCCTGAATTTATTTGTTCAAAATCCTATATTCAGAACTATCTGCTAGGGTTTAATCTGGGGGTTTTGGACATTTACACATTAAAATATATATTATTTCATACTCAAATTATAATGATTCGTATAATATATTGTTTCCTGTATTCAGTAGCCCAAAATGTCTCTTCAGACAGAAAACGCACTGCGATTATTTCAGTTCCTGTATGATTTTCCTCCTGGAATATTTGGAACCAAATCAGGGCTTATGAAAAGAACTTACTTAAGTTACACGGCAAAGCCCACGACTTTTTTCTAATAGTCCACATTATTTTGATTTTATATTAAATTTTCTCATCATATATTCTTCTTACTTTCATATTGCATTCAAATTCTTACAGTAAGAAAGATATGAGTAAGATAAAATAGTAGCAAAATTTAGATAAAGTGTTTACCAGTGTCAGAGTGTGCAGGCTGCCTCTAGTGCTGATTCAGTGTCTTTTTCCTTATCTGCATGGACTTAGATTTACATCTTACGGTTGTTTTTAGTTTTGGGAACCATGATGTGATAGTAAATGAATAATAAGGAGTTTGCAGGGAGTCACAGAAGCCTGTTTAGTAGCAACAGGAAGTCACTGATAGAAGTGTTCAAAAATATGTTCGGTAGCTACCTTGCTTATAATATTTACACCATAATATTGCTGTAGATAAGGCTAAAATTTACTGAAATAATAAAAATGGACAATTGAAATCAATAGATATTTTTTAAAGTAAATGTGGAGACAGGTCATGAGTACATGAAAGTGTTCAACATCTCTAGCCATTCGAGAAATGCGAAACAACACTAAGATTCTGTCTTACTTTGATAAGAATTTTTAGCATTAAGGACTCAAGAAACACTAATGCTAGTGAGATTATGGGGTAAAGGGAAACACTGGCGATTGTTGATGGGACTGTAAGCCAGTATGAACATTGAGGAGCTTCATCAAAAAACTAAAAATGGAAATCACATTTAACCCAGCTATCCCTTTTCCAGATACCTTTCCAAAAGAGTTAAAAGCATCATATAACAGAGATACATGCACACCCATGTTTATAGTAGCGTGACTAATAACAGCCAAGTCATGAAAGCTACTGAAATGTCATTCAGTAAACCAGTGGATAAAGAAAATGTGTTATGCACAATGAAGTACTAATCTGCCACGAAGAGCGATAAATTTGAGTCATTTGTGGGAAAATGGGTGGGTATACCTGAGACCCAAAGCGAAGCAAAATAATTCAGACACAGGTTTAACATTACCTGATTTTTCATATATGAGAAACAAACACAAAGTATAAATAACTTAACAAAACCAAAGAGATGACGGGGAAAAGGGAGACACACTGTATGGATCTTGGGATGGGAATTCAGGAGTGTGTGAAGAGGTAGGGGAAGCAGAAATGATTAAGGTGAGATATGTAATACACATGCACCAATTTCCCAGGATAAATGTAGTTACAGTGTAATGTAAATGTATGCAATGTATTTATCCCAAAAGTGGTACTTAAGAAATGATAATGTTGGAGAATTTATTTCCTATGATTTCATACAATTAATTTTAGGTTATATAATTTAAGGCTTACTTGTAAGTATCATCAATTTGCTCGAGTACGTTTTGAATACTGGACATCTATGAGCCAGCCTTACCAGATAACAGCAACATGTCCTTTAATTAAGTTCTGAAACATTACTTTTACACTTTTGCAAATATTGACCCAAATTTTCAAAATTGCCTTTCAGAATAACACTTTCAGTTTTCAATTACAATGAAGCATAATGATTTTGGCTCTCTCAAAGTACTACCTCTGGAAGCTTTCTCTGGTAAATTAGCTGTGGATGTGTATTAACTTGGCATCCTATATTTATTTTAAACAAACCCCACAGATGGAATTTTTGCTTTCTTCCAGGCCTGAGAAAACTCATTGCTATCAGTAAACAAAAACCCACATCTGGGGGACGAAAAATATAATTTGAAAGTCCCAAAGCCTTCTTTCACAGAACCCAGTAGTTGGAAGCCAAGAAAAGGCCAAGATAATTTTGGGTAGCAGGTAACCAGGGACAGCCACTCATTGTCAGATCCTGAACTTGAGAGGGAACAGGAAGAAAGGGGTCATTGTGGGCAAAGGTTTTCTGCTTCTACAAGTTTCCTCTGTGCAGGCTCCATGGGCTCAAACACTTAAAATTGACAGGAAGGCTGGGGAGATGGGCACCGGCAGACAGGCTAATGGAGTCATGAGGAGGGAACAAAGCTTCCACTTTAACACCATGAGAGGTTTCCTTTGAAGCTCAAATAGATTGATAGCTTGTAAGGATGTGGTGAAAAGTGTTATCATGTGAAACTTTCAAAACTAGACTCCCAGTCTTAGGAAAACTGCTGTAGGAACAGTTCAAATATAGCAGAGGAAATACTAAATTACCTAATAGGCTATTTCCTCCTCAAAATCCAATGGTGCTATAATTTATGTATTTTGGCTCAATTAGAGCACAAGGTCATATAAGGCTTTGAATCCTGCTCCCACATCCCAGGTTTACATAATGACTACTTCCAAGCACTAGTTTTAATGCTAAAGAGTTTCAGCACTAAACGATGCTCACTGTTTGCCCTAGGGTTTGATGTAGTCTTTCATTTTACTGACAGTTTTCTTTGTATTTACTGATTGATAATACATTAATAGTTATTGCTAGAAAATCTGATTATTTTTCATTAGGCCTATGAGTTGATGACTTTTAAATATATTGCATAAACATTATCATCTTTTTCTGTATGGTTATTTGTGATCATTATTCTTAAGATAAATTACCTTAACAAACAATTAGACTCCAATGTCAGGTTTACAAAAGCAAAATAAAATGTCGAAATGAGACAATAATCAGAAAAAAATTTTTGTTGGGCTGAAGGAATGTCACAGTGGTTAAAGTGCTTGCCTTGTAAGCACAAGGTTCTGAGTTCAATTTCCCAGCACCACATAAAGCCAGACATGGGGGCGCATGTCTGTGATTACAGTACTTGGGAGGTTGTAGCAGGAGAATTGCCTTGAGTCTAAGGCCAGCCTGAGCTATGTAGTGAATTCAGGACCAGTGTGGAGTACAGAATGAGACTCTGTCTCAAAAGAAGAAGAAGAGGAAGAAGAGGAGGAGGAGGAGGAGGAGGAGAAGCAAGGCAACTTCTTTCCTTTCTAAATGAATAGTTAATTATTACATCTGTAATATTTATATTAAAATTTAATCACAATGTTATATTTTACTTATTGTATGTCATATATTAATATAATTATCATAACTTAAAATTCTAGAAATCCCTTTTCTCTCGATTATATGCTTTAAATATTAAATTTATGCACAAAAATTAATATTGAATTTATGTTAAAAACACATGTTGTTACTTTCCCCTTTACCTCTCTCATTTATAGCTTCAACCACAGATTTGGCAAGTATGGACAGACTTAGGATGTCATTTAAAATTTCAAAGAAAGGACAAGAAAAAAGAAAGGTGGGAGGAGACAGTGGGAAAAAAAGAGAAGAAAGAAGGAAAAAAGAGTCATCAACAAACGTTTCTTTATCTTATTCCCTTGTATTGACCAGGCAGTTTCTGTTGAAATGGGATTAAAATGAATGACTAGCAAAGCAGTTTTTGGATCCTCAGCAACACACACACACACACTCACACACGCACTACTGATTTAATCAATTTGAATTAACATTTTTTTCTTTGAACAATATAAAAGTCAGAATAAACACCGGACTCATCTGAGTCTTGTCAACCTTTCCCCCCTTATTTTATTCCTTTCATTTCCAAAAGGAATATGGAAAACTTAAGAATCAACTGGAAATGTTTCCCTTTCCCAGTAATAATGACTTTGGACAAGAGCCCGTGAGAGATCTTTTGAATGAGGCCGATGAGAACATCCAGTTGAGCTGTCACAACCCTGTCTCCCTGTTGGACGGCACTTGGCCCAGCATTCAGCAGGGTCTTGACCACGCCTTCTAAAGACAGTCATGAAAGAGAACTTACAGAACCGCTTCAGGAAGATGAAAAAACACTGGGATAAGTGTGTCTCAAGAGAGAGGAAGTACTTTGATGAGGGGTGATAGCAATGTGTCGTTTATCTTAATATATATTTAACATTAAATATTCATCCTACATTTAGATCTTTCCTAGTACGAGTTTAAATCCGGTCATATTTCTTCATAACATTTGATATTGGAGGCTCCATCTCTCTTTTTGAATATTTTTTCCAAACTCTTTTTTGTTTTTTTTTTTAACCACGAAAACCTAACACTTTTCTTAGCAAGGAGCAACCACTGCATTATGCCTGGCTAAGGGACGCTCTCAAAGCACCTTAAAACGTACTCCTTCTCCTTGTCTCATTATGTCATCCAACATAGGCTCTTCCCAAATATTGCATTAATATCATAACTTAAATTGCAATGTTCATAAATTTGAGAGTAAGAAATACCTAAGTCATCTTTCAGAATTTGCTTTTTAAGTTCAGATTTTGGTGTACTTTTCCTCTGGGCCTAAATGCCATTTCGGCTTCTCCCTCCGGCCTGCCAGCCTGCCCCAGATCTGGCACTGGGCATGGTTGTTGGGTTTCCATCCTCTGTCCTGGCCGGCGGGAATATTCCCTCTGATGCTCTCCTAGAGGCTGGCAGAGGCCCCCTACTTTCATTTTCATTATGTGGACAGCCATTTAGCAACTTCAACTGGAAACATTTTTTTTTCCCAAAAGTTCCTGACCATCAGTGCCGTATCCATAACTGGCTACTGAATTACATAACTATTTTTATGTGTTCTTATCTTTAATTTTGTATCATTTTAGGTTTAGTATGAGAATAACATTTGTTTTCTACTTTCCTTTTTTGCTATTGTCTTTATAGGAAGTGACAATTTGCATTTCATTTACTTTTATGTGAGCAATTGTTTGTGTTTCGTTTGCTCTTATGTAAGAAACCATATTTTTTTGCTCAATGAATCTCTTTTAACTTTCTGATTTTCTTCTTTCTTCTCCTTACCTTTTTTATATTTCTTCTTTATATTTTCCATATAGACTTGTCTTCCTTTGACAAAAGTATTAGCCCTGGACTTTAAGCTAGAAATAATAATTTAATTTTCAACTGTAGTTAAATATATTCATTCATCTTTCCTATTGAAGGTAACTTATTTAAAAATATATAGATACCTTCAACAGAGGAAAAGATAAGAAAAATATGGTATTTATACACAATGGAATATTATGCAGCCACAAATAAAGATTAATGTGAAGCATTTTTTAAAAAATCGGCCATGTTGAATCAATAATTCTCAGTGAAATGGACCAGATATAAAAGACAAAGTATTGGTTGGTGTCTCATATGAAAGTGCTACAAATATATGTGTAAAAGATCCTGACATCACAGAGTAGGTAGGAGGAGGAGTGATGGACACTAGCAGAGGGATGAGATACTGAGAGTGTGAGGCAGAGAAGGGAAGGGTAGGAATAAGTGGGGGATAGAAGAGGTCAAACGTGGTACACACAGGCGCAATATCCCCAAGTTGTATGTAATTGATATGTTAATGAATTTGCAGTTCGTTTTATACAAAAATAAAAATTGAAAAATATAGAAAACTAAGATTTGAGACTTTTTCAAAGTCTTAAACTCAATTATCTTATTGATAGAATTGTAAGTTCTGTGCTGCTCTTTGACAAACTTATCTTTCCCAGCATTCCTATTTCCACGTAAAATAAAACCAGTGGAGCGCGCCTCCCTCCCATGTCACGTAAACTGCTCATGGCCCTCAGCGTGCATCTGCGTTGAAAATATATTCATTGCTTTTTAGAGTAATTTGCATATTAATGAGATCTGCAGAACACTACAGAGGCTGATGGTTGATCAATTAATGTTTTGCAATATGAGGGGCTGAACTCACAGCTCCACACTACACTGTACCTGCAGCAGGTTTATTAAAATAATTTTCTTGAAAATTATATTTTTAGTGTGCGTTTGTGATACATAATGATTATAATCAGCTTGGGAATATGTGCACTTACATGTTGCGTCTTCATCATTTTGACCCCTCCCCCTTCTTTACTCTCTTTCTTTGTTTTACCTTACTTTCATTTATTTGTTTGTTTATTTATTTTGCGGCGGGGCCCTGGGTTCGCAGGGGAAGCACTCTAATTGCTGCGCTGTTTCTCCAGCCCCCTTCTGCTCTCCTGTTTTAGGTCAACTTTCCTCTGCGCAACGCATATCTCCCTATCTTCCTTTAGTTTGTTCTTTTACTCACTATTTGAGTTTTTTTTTTTTTTTTTGTATTACAGACAGCAGGCAGTATTTAACTTTTGTGTGACTTATTTCATTAAGCACCATTCTTCAACAAATAACTCAAATTTACCTTTCTAAGTTACTAAATTTTCCAGGCTAGGCTGAAACTTGTGATTCTCCACTTCAGCGTCCAAGACTAAGATTACAGGTGTGTGAGCTCAGAGAAAGATTAAGTGCATCTCTCTGCTTCTGAGGCAATGTTTTCTTGTATTCCTGCTGACTTCTTGTGGCTTTTAAAACAATCAAGAACTGAAGGGAATCATAGGACACAGAAATCTTATTATATATTGAATATCCTTACAGCATTTTTATTTAATTAAAGCTAATTCACTGTTATCTTAAAATACAACGTGTTAACTATTAACCCAGGGGTAACTACCAAACAATAAACTTCAAGTAAGTGGTTAGAAGGTCAAAAGAAATCAAAGCATCACACACTGACACACACACATGCTCACATGCATGCACACACATGCACACACTGAACAAACCACTAGGCAAACAAAAACATTGGAATAAAGGAACAAAGAAACTACAAAATTGTAAAAAAAAAAGTACTAGTGCTAACAGTAAGTTCTTACAAATCAACAATTACTTCAGTTGTAAATGGATTAAACTCTTCAATGAAAAGACATAGCACAATTAACAAGTAAGTTTAGCTAATATGCTGCCCGCAAGGTACTTTTTTACCTTAAGGATACATGTAGACTGAAAGTGGAAAAAGGAAATGGATACTCCATTCAAATAATAAAACCAAAAAGGAATAAGATAGCTGTAATTGCCCCACATAAAATAGAAGTTCAGTCAAAATTCATCACAAGGGGAAAGAAGGTCACCACAAGAATAAGGAAGTAATTCAACAAGATGATACAACAATTGTAAACATACATGCACCCAACATATGTGTAACTATGCATGTAAAATACTAAATATTAACATAATGGAAGGGGAAGATAGCAATACAATATAGGTAAGAGGTTATCTCTTTTCAATCATCCAGACTTGCATAAAGACCTAAATTGACCTAACAGAAATATAGGATTACCACCATAACAAATAACAGGTTAGGATGCAGTTAGAAAATTATAGTCTAGTATCTCTGATTTCTGACAAAATCTTCAAAAATTACCAGTAAAACAGATGCACCAATGTCCTAAGAGGATCACTCCACATCATCAGTGAGATCACATAAAAAAGTGTCAATGGGTTATGCATGGAATGAATGTATCTTCCCACAATGAATGGCATGTATGACAAGCCCACAACAAACATCTTACTCAAAAGGAAAAAGCTAAAAGTTTTTCCTCTAAGATCAAAAAATAAGACAAGGGTGCTGATTTGTGCCAATTCAACTCAAAAAGTACTGTAAATCTTCCTACAGACATTAGGCAAGGAACGGGAACAGACGTCATTTAAATCAGAAAAGAAAATATAAAAGTCTCTTCAAATAACATGATCGTGTGTGTGTGTGTGTGTGTGTGTGTGTGTGTGTGTGTGTGTGTGATTTAAAATTGGGAAATAGCTAGGGAAGATCTTTCAGGTGGTTGCTTTTGCCTCTGGACCAGGAATTCGGGGAGGGGCAGCCCAACTGGCAACTAGAACTGAGGAAAAAGGGGAAGAAGAAACACCGTTTCAGCTTATTCCTGGAAAAGCTGCGGCCTTACCTTGAGTCTTGGAGACGTTGGCTAGCTCCTGCGTTCACTTTGTTGATCTCCATTGCAGATTCACATCAGCTGCTAGTCTTCACTCTGCTTTTTAAACAACGATCTGTGGCAGGCACTCATAGGCTCTCCTGCAGTCCTTGACTGGCATCCTTCTGGCACAAGACTGAGAAACTACTGGACCCTCCAGCGATCACACATACATGTGGTCAACTTGAACTATTCCTCTCTTCAGACTTCTAAGCCCTCCAAATAAATTCCCTTGCTCAATATAAATTCTATGAACTCTGCCTCTCTTATAACCCTAGCCTTTACCCATATGTATCCAAAAGAGTCAATTAAAAGCTATTAGAGCTAATGAAAACTTACAGCAAATTACTAGTACACAAATTACTGTATCAAAATCAGTTGTGTATGAATATACTTGAAATTAACTCTATGTATCCATTTAGAAAAAGATACCATTCATAATTTATGATGGAAGGTAAAAATAAATCTCTACACTAGGACATTGTTGGAAGATATTGAAGTCTACACAAAAAATGGAAAAGTATCTCACAGATTGGAAAAATTAAGATAGTAAATTAGTAAAAATTTTCATACTGCCCAAACTTAGCTAAAGAATCAATGTGATCTTTGTCAACATTTCAAAATTTCCATTATGTTTTCAAAGAAATAAGGGAGAACAAAAAAGAACAAATTTAAAGTTTTATGAAACTGCAAATTATCCCAAGTAACTGAAGTAATTTTGAGATAAGAGCATAAATGGGAGTTCCTGTTACATTTCCAGTTGCCACAAGGAGGATGGCATAGTAATGGCATAATCACGAGCTCATGAGTCAATAAAAAGAACAACATATTGATAAAAAGAAGACGCAAATCACGACGTGTCTAGCCCAGCACTATTTCATAAAGATGCCAAGTAAACACAACGGGCAAAAAAGAGTATCTGCAGTGAGTCAGGCACATGCAGAAAAGAAAAATGAAATTGAGTCCTTGCTTTATTCCATATTGAAGTTAATTCAAATTTAATTTCAGTTGAATATAAGCTATGAAATCACAAAACTTTAAGAAAAAAACCTAAGGAAAAAATCTTTCCATTAGTCTTGGTGGTACTTAAATGACAGCCAACACACACGTAACAGAAACAACAATAAGCAAAATGGACTATAGGAAACTCTAAAGTTGCTGTACATCAAAAACAAAAATGAACAAAATGAAAAGGTGGAAAATATTTGCAAAACAATTATCTGCTAAATATCCCAAACATACAAAATGTGATTGCATAATATGGTGTGTGTTTAAATGAAAAAATATAGTGAAAGAGAAATTGTCATGAATAAACCTCAAAATACTCCTTGCTTTGAACATATCCAACCATTCTTGCTGCTTTCTGAAGTACCCTGGAAGTCTTCTCTCACAAGGGTCTTCAGTTGCACAGTCCTGGCTGCCTTGATATCCAAAACAGATTTCAAACTGACCTTTCATGGGTATTTTGACTTTGGAGAAGAACCAGAGTTGTGAGCTGCCAGATCTAGTAAATAAAGATACACTGTGATGTTCTTACAGGCCTACATTTTTTTTTTCCTGAGGGCGCTTTCAGAGAGCATTAACTGCATTTTTGTTTTTTTGTATCTCCTAAATATATACCAGATACAAGATGTTCAGAACTGCTTCAGATAGTAGCATGAATAATGGGACAACTCTGTTTGAAATCGGGGGGAGGATTTTGAAGGCATTAGTAGTGTTGTGCATTTTACTGTAATGTATTTTTAATTAAATATTTACCTTCTGTTTCAATCATCACAGATATTGAATGTAAGAAACTTATGTAAATCAATAGCAAACAAACAAAACGTCTCAAAAATCCTAGTAAAAATGAGCAAAGAAACTGAATATGCAAAGATATTTTTCTAAAAATGTGTATTGTACAAATGCCAAGTTGGCATATAAGTGCTCAGTATCACTACAAATCATGTATGAGTACGAACCAAGTACACACACAAGAGTACCAGCCAAGTACACACCAACGCTGCCATTGATGTGATGCAAGAGTTTGATATTATTAAAGTTATTTGCAAGGATAACTATTATTCCAAAGGTAAAAGATGACAGACGTTGACAAGGATTCGGAGAAAAGATCACCCTGCATACTGTACATGAGAATATAAGTTGGTACAATTATTAGGAAAGAAATTGCAGAAGTTCATCAAAATATTTTAAATAGAACTACATTAACATCTGGTAATTTTACTTCTGGAAAGATGTGTGTGCGTGTGTGTGTGTGTGTGTGTGTGTGTGTGTGTGTGTGTAATTTACATATATACCAATATATACAAATATATTTACTTATGTTTATACATATTTTCATATATATATATATATATATATATATATATATATATATATATATGTTTAGCCACATTGGATGAAATCAATATCTCAAAGAAACAATGCATCCTCATGTTCATTCGTTCTTTGCAGCATTAATCACAATATCCATTCATGGACAATTACAGACCTAAGAGGGGTGTGTGTGTGTGTGTGTGTGTGTGTGTGTGTGTGTGTGTGTACCTGGAGAAAAAACATTCAACGAAATAAGCCAAGCACAGAAATACATTTCTCACTTTCACACAAAATATAATAATATCAAATTCTTACATCGAGATAGAAGGGGGATTCCAAATGGAGAGGATGTGGGGGGAAAGAAGGAGATATTGGGTAAGTGATACAAATTTCCAGTTATAGGATGAACAAGTTTAGGGAATCTAAAGGATACCATGGCTCACAACGAATGTGCAAATTTGATTGTGATCACCTTTAGGCAAGGTAGATGTGTATAAAATCATCACAGTGTATACTGCAAATATTTAAAATTTTACTGTAAAGTATTTAAAATATTTTTGATGATATTCTGAAAGGAGTTTTTAGTGACAGGATATTCTCAAATGCTTATAAGCATTATACTCACATGAACACAGTAGTGAGGGTGTAGTTGATTTTAAATGTCAGAAAAAAGCAATTGCGTTCTCCAGGCACACTGTTGTAGAACCTCATTTTCAGCTTTTACTGTTTCCTACTACTTTCTAGAATACTGTCACTCTGAGTATTTTCTCAAAGCACAAAACCTTTGTGTAATTTCAAAGGTGTTTGTTGGCAGAATTACTTGATTTATGAATTTTATATTTTTTCAATTTATTCTGCCCTACCAATGCAAATAGACTCACTTCAAAAAGGTAAGATGTTTTTCTTGAAAAATGTTACTGTCTCAAACAACTTCAACGAAGATTTAAATAGTACTATGAAAAGGAGGTCAAATAATTTGCTGAAAATTCCACCAAGTTGTCCTTTTAAAAAGGTGCTACCTTATGAGGTTCTTTTCTGGCATCAGTAGAAGACCATGACTCACAAAATGAGTAAACGTCTGTGTGTCACAAGAATGTGAGGGAACATGCTCAGCTGAAAAAGTTGGTGAAAAGACAGGGAACTGCCCTCTCAGGAAAAAAGCAAACTGAGGCTCCCATTTTTTAAGAGCCTGATCTCTCTGTCTAAAATTTGATTCTGCTTATCAGCTTTAGGGAGAGAAAACATCTTTACATGTCTCATCTTTATTATCCAGGTGGCTGGATAACACCACTATAGATATGCGTGAATTTGTGAATTGCTGCAGTCATAGAATAAGCGGTAGGTAACGCTGACCAATCTAGCCAAACCAAGACTAAAGTGGGCATTGGGCTGTCGTCCGTAGAAGGCGTCCTGCCCTAGAACTCTGGCAACTCCTGGTTCACAGACAGTGACGTGAGTCCCAGACATGAGCATAACATGAAAATTTTAGCTAAACACAACTGAAACAGTAACTAATTCACCAGTAATTTCAAAACTTACATCGAGGCAGTTGGTGCTTCACTCGTGTTAAATGTTGAGCAGATTAGTTTAGTAGTTATGAACATAAAATGACACAAAATATGAGTATATTTGGGGGAGGGGTATTGCTAGCACTCAATTTCACATGGGTCCTGGCAACTTAGAACTTGAAACACAATGTTCATTTCATAACACCAAGAACTGATATTTCATGGTGATTGCCGAAAACAGAAGAGAATGGTTTTTTTAAAAGGGGAAACATGAGACTGAAGTGAGTATTGGAGGCATTTGTACAAAGCATATTTCATACTTGAGAATTTTACAGAATAACAATTATTAGTTAAGCTGAGAGGCTATCAGGCTAATACTTACTGCCACCCTCCTGTATGTGCTGGTATTGTGTTTTCCACATTTATTATTAGGAAAACAAGTCCAAGAATGGTAAGAGTATGGTCTACGGTCCCACAGCTGAAAAATGACAGTATTTTTACTGAAATCAAAATTGCTTTGGTTTCGGAGTTCTATTCTTAGTACCATCCTGCCTCTAGGATAGCTCACTAGGTGACTTTTAGAATGTTGCTGGAGCTTATTTTCAATTTGACTAAAATAAAGAGTGTAGGAAGTTCGTGCTTTCCTTGCTTGGAAATATCTGAAATAACTTCATTTTTCCCTCCTCACTTGCTCCAATGATAGTTTACAGTTGGCCAAACCACACCAGGAATGTTTCAAGAAAAACAGTTGCCTTAAAGGGAAGATCTAAGTAACTGAAAGAGGGAACCAGAAGAGAAATTATTAATATAAGTATATCCTTTACCCTTCAGTAAGCTAGAATATGCATGCCTCCATCCATATATTACAGTTCGCAGATTAAAAGAAGTGCTTGTGAAAGTGATGTTGAAAATCAAAAACCAAATTGACACATACAAATATATGATAACAGAGAAGCTTGGTTTAAATCTTTTTTATTTTACTATTGCCTTATAAGATATATGGATAGGTCCCATAATCAAACTTATAAAATATTGAAAACTGTTATCTATTTGGTCCTGTGGTTTTCTTAAAGACTGTGCAGTGCTTTAAGTCTAATTTTAAATGACTATTGTTTTAAAATTCTAAATCAAGTATTTACTAATATGTATAATACAAGAGTACACGAAGTATATTTATAAAGTTCTGAGTCAGACACATTTATGCTATAGAAAGAGACTCCAAAGTAAAAAGAAATATGTTATTAAAAACATATTTCACGCAGGACATGCACAGTCAGTTTTTATTTTTTCATGTTAAGCAAAACAAATTTTTGTTGAGTCATTACTTGGTCACGTATTTCTGAGAACTGACCATTTGCTCCTAGGCACTGTTGACTTAGAATGGTGAAGACACGGGCCCATGTCGACTTCGGCCAGGTGAGAAAATGTTTTATAAACTGAAGTTCACTGTATAAATATTAACCACAGCCTGGGCTGCTGACTGAGACCCTGTCTCAAAAAAAAAATAATAGTAAATAAAAACACATTAACCACAGGTAGAGTTTTTATTAGCAACTTCCTGAATTACCTACATCTTTGATTGTCTCTAAAAATAATGTGGTAGATGCCTGTGGTGACAGACATTGTTGATAGTAGCCAATCTTTCAGTACTCTGCTAAAGAGAGATGGAATATCTACCGATAATCCATGATTTTTTTCAAAACAGTTTGTGCTAGTCACATAACACTACATGTTTGTGAACATATATACTCATAATAATTAAATATTTTACAGAAACTGCAAGCCCACTAAACAAAAATTTCCCTTTTCCTTTCTCTTGATCCCTAATGAACAAAGATTTGATATCTTTATCCATGGATTTGAGTATTCTAGATACTTCATAAAAAGGAATCATACAGCATGTAGCTTTTTGTTAGTGTCTTGCTTCATTCGACTTCATGGTTCTCAAGGCTTTTCTATGTTTTAGCATATATAAACACTTGGCTTCTTTTTATGGTTGAGCAATATTCCATTATGTTAACATATCTTTTTCACTTGGGTTTCTTTTCATCTTTTGGTTAATGTGAATAATATTAATATGAACATTTGTATATCATTCTTTAATAACAGTTACTATGCACGTGAGTATTGTAAGAATCAAATTTCTGGAACCAATGATGATCTTATGAAAATTATTCTTTTTGTTTTTGGTGTCATATTTCAAAACATTTTTTGCCAAATCAAAGATTGTGAATATTTGACCTTTGATACCAAAATACTACTGGCCGTAAAGAGAAAGTGGACTTTCCTTTCTTTTCTCTTTCTCAGAAGAGGTTTAGGATGATTAAAGTCAACTCTTGGTTGATAAAATTGACCAATTAGGTCACTTGCTTATGAAACTTCCTTTATTTTATTGAAGGTCTTTTAGAATATGAATTCAACTTCTGTATTTGCTATAATTCTCTTCTAGAATTGTTTTTGTTATCTTATGTTTTGAAGAATTGTCAATCTCATTCAGATAACAAACTGTTGTATATTGTTCATGGTAGATTATTATAGCTTTTTCTATCTCTTTATGATTAATGATAATGTCCCCAAATTTCATCTAGTTTTAATTGCTTTCTATAAGTGTATCAATTATGTTGATTTTTTTCAATGTGAATTTCCTTGATATTTTGTTTTACTAATTTATTTTGTCAGCTCTGTTATTATTATTATTCCTTAATTCTGATATTTTTAGATTTAATTTTCTCCTCTGTCAAGTTTTCTTAAACTCAAAGTTAAATTTACGGTTTGGAAATATTTAAATTATTTAATGTAGGAAGTTACAGTTATGAATTTCCTGACAATTACTCTGTTTCCTATGAATTTTGCTATTTGTTCTTTCACTTTCATGCCTCTCAAAGATTTAGTTAAAAATTTCCCTTGTGTAGTAGTATGATTTTTTTCTTCATACATGGTTGTGAAATTTTTAGCTTTCCCTTTGTTACAGATGTATAAAATGATTTTTAAGAGAAATTTCAATACGTTGAATTTTTAAAACCATATTAAGACCTATCCTTTTGGCTTTACATACGAGCTGTCGTGGAGAAGATTTTCACACATGAGAAGAGTGTGTGCTCTGTTGTTTTGGGTAGAACGTTAAATGCGCTGTTCAGGGTGTCCGGTTCCTCCATTCCAACGCCTGTCTGGAGGTTCTATCTGCTACTGAGGAGAAGTATTGGATTCTTTAGTGTAAGAGAGCTGCCAGTTTCTTTGTTCAATTCTGTTTACTAAAATATACTGGGTTTCTCTTTCTCTCTCTGACCCTCTCTCAATAAATATGTATATGTGTGTATGTGTTTGTGTGTGTGAAATTTTCATTGATTCACATTTTTATTGGTACATACCATTCTTTTAAAACAACTTGTAATTTTTTCTTATACTGTATTTTGTTCACACTAATACAGATGCTGCAGCTCTCCTATTTGTTATTTTCATAGAATATCTTCTTTATTCTTTTACTTCCAACCTTTCTGAGCATTTCAATATAAATACATTCTCGGATAGACTCAGAGAAACGCATCATAATCGTTTTGTCTTATTTTCATACATCTTGCCAGCATATGATTTTTAATTAAGAGTGTAATCTGTTTAAATTCAAATAATCACTGATAATGAAATATTTACTTGTACTATTTTAATATTGTTTTCTATGATTATATCTTTTTGTTTCTTAATTCTTCCAAAATTGTCTGTCTTTCTTCATTAGCAAATTTTATCCTGTATCATTTTAATTCTTTTATCTCTTTTGTAAATAAAGGAAAACACGTTATAATTTATTTTCTTAGTGTTTAACTTGAGGACTACAACATCTAGAATTCGTCACAACCTGGACCTATTAGTCACTTTTCTCTGAGTGGAGCAAAATACCTCACACCCACAACTTGAAGGAGGAGATCTTCTGTTGGTTCATATTTTCAGTATGGTCTGTTGGCTGTTAGCCAACTCTAAGGCAGAAACAAAATGCTGGATTCACACTTGCAATCGCTCTGATCTTAGACTTTTAGTGTACTGAGATTACATGTATGGGCTATTATGAGCAGAAAACATTGACTTCTGAGATCCATTTTCTAGTTCTTAAAATCAATGTATTACAATGAGGGACCACATTTTAAACCTGAAGATAATTTAATCATTTTAATAGGTTTAACAATTTCAACTAGGATATTCTAAAAATGAGTCAAAAGTCTTCTAAGATGAGAGCTGAAATTCCATTTTGTTCAGTTTCTAGCAAGACAGGAAGCTAGAAGGGCACGTCTTATCTCCTCGTGGTTAAAATATAAATTAAAACCATTTTGTTCATTTATTTTTTGTCTGTGTAAGGTGTAATTACATAGTGTTTCTTTCCTACATTAAGACATAAAATCAAAACTTGAAGATAAGTTGTCGAACGTATTATTTCAATACCCAACAACTGTGTGAAAGATTCGCCACTATTAATTGGTATGAAAGAAAACATCAGGAAAGCAAGTAAGTCTAATTTCCATCGTATAACTTCTGGTTTATTGTAAAACAGTAATATAACCAATTATGTCAGATAATTAAGAAGTCTGTCAAACACATCGATCACCTTTCAAAGATCACAATCAGTCTACCATTCCATTCTGTGTTTCCACAACTTCTTATTTACATATATTTCACAGTAGTTTTCAGCTTTGTGGTTTCATCCGCTTTAGCTGTTTTATGTGAAAATCTACTGATAAGTCTGTACCATTTTATACCAGTTCAGATGAAACATGTGAAGTTTATTCTCTAGTCAATGTCTTCTGCTATCTTTGTTGTTGAGTGGTTCTGGATAAAAATCCTGAGTGGCCTGGGCCTGATTTTTTCATGAATTAGCTCCCAGCTATAACAATTTAGTTTCTATTTCTTGAATTATATGATTTGTGTTTATGTGTCAGTGCAGCAATGCTCATAATTATTTCTTTTTGCTTTCTTATAGGAGCCCCTGTGGACAAATAAGATTCCTCCCCTCCCCTACACACACACGAACATGTGATTCTTTCTCGTACTCTTCTGCAGTTCTGGAGTGCGCCAACCTAGAGTGACAAGACCAAATTGTTACTACAAAGGAAAAACAAGAAAGATGCAATTTGTATAATAACGCATTGAAATTACGTTGTGACAATGAGTCGATATTAATATGGGCAATGTTCTTGCTTTGTAAATATTTTACCTTGATGCTTGAAGGGTTTGAAGTAGTAGTGGCATGTTATCCTCACTCCCCTCCTCAACATCTAGGTCCAATTGGAAAATACAAACTGATAACCAGAACTCCAGGGAAAGAAGAGGGATGAAGAAGCATGAAGTCATCATGGGGATGACGAAATAACAAGAGGAAGAGGCAACACAGAATGGTGATGGTGAAAGAAACAAGACGTAGGCGATTGGCAGCGTGAAATAATTCCTCTGTGCTACTATTTGGGCCTGTTCGTTGCATGAGTGGAAGACTGAGCAATGCCTGGCTACTTACCCTGGACTCTCATGTCCACGTGTGCTCCCACCCCTCAGCCATTACAATAGCTATTCAAATGGAGGTGACCTTCTGCTCCTATGTGAAAATGGCATATTAACTCTTGCAGGAGTTATTTCATGTGAAATATTCTATTACATGGGGAATTGATCCAAAATTCTTTTCTAAGAATATTACATCTAAAGTATCTTACCATGTCAAGCAGAGAGTTTTCTATATTGTCAGTAGGAATAGTGCTGCTTTTAACAGCTATCTCATTAGTTTTAAGTCGTATTTGCAATTTCCTCCTGATGACTTGGTTACTTTCATAGACATGTCTCTTCGTGGCATTTCTCTTTTTATTTCAATTATTTACTTTTGTCCTTATCAGCAGTAAAGTCTTCACCATTTTGGCTGTTGTTTCTTAACCAACCAGTAATATATTAAATAATTAACCAACTTGAGCTTCTTGTCACCTCTCCTCACTGATTGATCAGTGGAGTTCCATAACCACGTGTCAGAAGCTCTGTTTGCAAAGTTCTCAGTTCTTTTTCTTGAATCCTGACTGCCAGCCCTCCAGCTCCTGCAGGATTAGCTAGGGTGGTGGCATCCGTAGAATTTTCAATAAAGGCCTGCAGAGCTTGAATCTTCTGTTGACTGGGAAGGATCTCCAATTTTGTTCTGTCCCCCTCCCCCCATTAGAATAAATATATGTAAGGAATGTATATATATTCCTTCCATGTGTACGCACCCACACATAGACCAGTGAAACTTCAGGAGAAATAAATCTTCAATGTAAAAATTTGGTTGCTTAGAAATGAATACAACAAAGATGAAAGCACACTGTCCTGGTAGCATCTTTAACATCATTCAGAGGTAGATCTCTTGCGGTCCTTGGCTCACATGAACACAAAAAACATGTAGATGTTAATGGATAAAATGAATCTGTTTTAGTCTTTGGCCTGAATTGATTGTGTTTCTAAAGCCTGTGTCACAAAACGGCTTTAGGCTTCAGTAAATCTACAAATGCTCAGAGGCCAGTATGTGTCAGACAATCACTCACAGTTGATGCGTTGGGGAGCATTACCAGGTTTCAATGTGGTGAAATACAGATATCTCCTTTACCATATGAAATGTGCCATTATATTTATTCACACATTTAAAAAATTGTTTAAATTTAACTGTACAGCTTGCTTTAATTAAATTATGCAAATGAAGAGTTTCAGCTGGCATTATTAATTCTCTTCACAAGGCCATAAAGTCTAGTGCACTTGATCATCGTCCTAAAACAATAAATCCCTAAACTTAAACAGATTCTTTTGTTATGCTAATTAGCACTTCATAAATATAAAACTGTTGTGGGCTTAAATTAGTGAAATAAATCTCTTACTGAAAATATCCAAGTAGTATAAGAAGATTGATTGATGTGTGGCCAACATAATTATTTGAGGTTTGGTCTAAGTTAAATATCTCCTTTTAATGATATAAACATTAATTTAGAATGAAACATTATATATATATATATATATATATATATATATATATATATATATATATATGTATGCACACATACACACACACACACACACATGTAGCTTGTCAATGTGGTACATGCCTGTAATCCCAAATCTCGAGAGGCTGCGACCAGAGGACTGCCGATAATTAGAGGTTAGCCTCGGCCTCATAGTGAGTTCAAAATCAGCCTGGACTACAGAGCAAGACCTGGTGTTAAATAAATAAATAAATAAATAAATAAATAAATGACAGATGCACATAACTAGTAACATGTCCTATTAATTTAAGTCTTCAAAATGATCTTTTCCTTAAAAATGCACACTTTTCTATTTTTGTTCGTTTTTACTTTACAACACAATGTAGTAGAAGCTAAGTGTGCTTCTTTTGCTTGGTGCCCTAGCTCTAGCAACCTTCCCTGGCTTCGGTGCTGGAGAGCTTTTAGCAGCCAGCAAAATCAAGTAGGGCAGTTATGGTCCACGTGAAAATGGCCTTATGGACCATCTTAATGCAAAAATAAAGGTATCTGGGAGGGGAAAAAAGAGAAAAAAAATAAAGGTATCGCATACATAAGAAAAAGGCAAACGTGTGATGGAGAAAAGAATACATTTACAGACAACTGGACGACGTGTAGGAGAACCTACTTAAATATATTATCATTTACTTGCTAGATTCCTTCCATTTAAGTGGATTTATTTTAGTAGGTTCTCATTTAAATTGAAAAAAAAAGTTCAAAGTTAGACCATTGACTCATTGAAGAAAATTCTAATGTCTGGTACATAAGACCAAAAATTCTAATTTAATTAGTTGAAGTAGACCCTGGATACTAGGAGCTTCAGAAAGTCTCAGAGAAAAAAAAAGAAAGAAAGAAACTAGGAGTCAGGACAATGAATCACAGCTGCAGTGTGCTGTGCAAAGACTGCCTCCCTGCTTTCTATCATCTCCCTTTTATTTTGTTCCTTAAATTAGTTATAGTTTGTGTTTTTCATGCAAGAAAAACATTGAGGTGTTGTAGCTTCTTTTTCTATGGAGGCGGGAAGGATATCTAGGGTTTAGGGAGACAGGAGAGTGGGAGGAAAAAGGAAAGCAGAAATGATTGAGATCTGATATGTATATGTACCCACCTTTCAAGACAAATGAGTTTATTACCTACAGACTAACAAAACTAAGAATGATGGAAAAACTTACAAGAAAAGAATAGAATGATTATATATTAGTTCTATTATGATCTTATGAGACCACAATCTTACATGGATGTCATTCATCATTAAAATACCTGTGTTGCCTGACTACATGCACATTGTCATACACAGGAAACCTTAAGATCTCACTAAAACTGTAAAGATATGTGCTCTAAAGTACTGTGCAATGTATCTCTAATTTGAATAACAAAGTATGAAACCAATAATGTTCCAAAGCCCAAAACATTTTGCTCAGGTACAAATAGAAAATGCCAGTTAGCTGGGTATTATCAAAACATAAGCACACAAAAATAGTATATAAAATTGTCTCAGACTGTGTAAATAAGAATTTTTAAAACACAATGAATTTTAAGACATTTTCTCAACTCCAAGATTCTCATTGTGCATATATGCATATTCCAAAAATTTTAAAAATGTGGTCTAAAATGCAAAACACATGTGGTCCCAAGAATATCAGGTAAGAGTTATTCAACTCCTGGAAGAATCAAACAGGATTATTTGGGTTCATGTAACCCTGAAGAAAGATGAACAAAAGATAGATAGAAACAGGAAAGAGAACCTAAAAAAGAAAATACAAAACAATTAACAAATTGAGAGACAATCTCTAAGAGAACAATTACTTTAAATGCAAATAGCTTAAATACTCTGTTGATTTAGCAAATAGATCACATATGTCATATACTTGTGTATACAATGCATGTGTGTGGGGTGATATCTAAGATGGCGCCCGCCGGAAATCCTGGGGAGGCCACCTTGGGTGTTTACCAAGGAGGATGATTGGGCCAAGCCGTTTCCGCCGTCGTGGACCAGGCGTGATCCCAATACTATTGTGCAAGCCCCCGGCGCCTGCCTGCATGGACATCCCGCTGATTGGCTTGACGCCTGCTTATGTGGACACCATGTCAAATCGCCTGCTCTCCGCTCCTTGCCACGTTCTCCCTCTACCCTTTATAAGTTTCTGTACTTCCTGAATAAAGTGAGTTCCTGCTTTGACAGACTCCCGTCTGGGTCTGGTACTCTTGGGACAATGGGGCCCAGCTGCCCGGTTACCTTTCCTCTCCCATGGCCCTTGTGTGGTGATGAAACCCCCGCACATGTGCCTACAACATATGCTACAGTTTATAAAATAGAATCACAAGGAATCATAATCTTGTTGAAGGAATAGAAAATAGCTAGGAAAAAGATCCTGAAGTACTCTGTAAAATTACATCTTTCCATAATTAATAGAATTTTTCCTCAGACATGATCAAAAAGAGAATAAATATATTAATAATACTTCTATTAATACCACATATCAATGCATGTTATGTAACAATAACAGATTATATTTCTTATTAATCAGGAATATTCTTTGATAATAGCATGAAGAAAGAAATTAGACAAATGTAAAAGCTAAAATTTTGCCTGTAGTAGAAATTTACAAAATATTTTCAAATCAATTTAAACAGTAGAAATATGGAAAAATGAAGACCAAAGTCTTTTCCAAGACACCAGTGACAACACTGGAGCGTGCTACTCATAGATGCTGATGAAACATGATTTTAGTCCTTACTGTTTTTGACAGACACTCGCTACGATTCAGACCAGTCAGAATCTGAAATGTCACTTTTCATGAGATCTTTAGCATCACGTTAGACAGAGTAGGGGATAATGTTTGATTTTTATGTCATCCCTTATCATGTATTATTCACAAGCCCATATTGTAAACAAATGTAATCTCCAAGTTATTTTGTTAAAAAATCAGAGTATAAAACATTTTACAAAGCATATTCTAAGAGCAGAAGTTAACATCAAGAAAAACTTCAATAAATTAACCTATTGCTTAAAACCAGATCGCTAACATACATTAAATCACTTCTTCGTTCTAAAATATTGATGGCTTTGCACTACCATTAGGAAAAAAAAATCCTGAAATTGATTCACTGGACATTTAAAGCCTAAAGTCTGAATTCCATTTGCACTTTGCCCCCCTCTTCCACGCTCTCCCCACCCCCACTAGCCGTCCAGGTACTCCGTGGCTCCCCAGAACATCGCGACCTATTCATTTTCTTGATCACACTACACACGTCTTGAGCTGAGCGCTTTCTCGAATGCCTCCAGCAGTGTCTTTTTGAACTCAGCCCACTTCTGATGGATTGTAGCCTCTACGTGGATCACTGAACATCTGACCTCTCTCTGGAGTCTTTCCAAACAGCTCAGCCTCCCTTCCATCACAAAGGAAGAAGTTGCCACAAGCCCACTTGGTTTGCTCGTCCTTTCTGGCACGAGTATGAACATCCGTACTGCTTGTTGACTGTTTGAATACTTGCCTCATCATCTTACTGACTTTATATCTTGAGCAAACTATTTAACAGCCTTAACTTTTCTCATCCCGAAAACGGGCATACTAATAGCATCTATTTTATATAATTTTGTACTAATTAAGTATTTTAACATATGTAAACTGTTTTGATTTATAATCAGTAGTTTCTAAAGAGTAAATGTTTAATAGCTAAGGAATTACCACTGTATCTGGTGCTTTACAAAATCTAACTTCTATTCGATCCCCTTTGCCACTTGGGATCTTATTATATATTTTTTTAATTCTTTGATTTTTGCTTCTGTGAAAATTGCTGTAGCTTCAGAAGCTTGTGTATTTACTGCAGCATAAGTTTGATAGATGTTGGAGAGCTCACCTGGTAATTTAGCATCGTCTGCACGAAAAGGATTCATGCTTCAAAGCATTGATTTGAAGCATGACTTAAAACCTGTTTATTTAGTTGTAGGTTTAGACTTCTGTGTGTGGAGGTGGAGGAAAGGTGTTGCTTAACTATAGACCAGAAGCAAAGTTTAATCGAGACATGAGTATTTTTTTTCTCTCTAAAATGAAGTGATATTTATGTAAAAGTAAATAGTACCTACCAAAATAATGTCCAAAATGCCTTAAATATTCCCCAAATCCCATCCTTTCCATTAAATAGCATTTGAATTTGAATTCTATAGAAGAAATTATTGTGGAATGCTTTGTAAGAAAAAAGTTATGCTAATTTTACAGTGAATATAAAATTATGTTGGTATTACTCCTCAAGTGACCCCCTCCAACCAGAATCCAGCTCTGAACAGCACATTTAGTTACTGAACTCATTAAAAATGAATCCACCGAAGTTTCTTTATGATTCAATCAATCTTCAAACACATAAGACATTTTAGGGCCATTTTCTATCAAAAACATAACAGGGGAAGGGGTGGTGGAGGAACAGAAAGAGCGTGGGAAAGCCCTCGTGTCCTAGGCAGGATGCATATGTGCACAAAATGCTCAACTCCATTATAAAACTTAAACATTGCACGTATACATATCAATAAAATGGGTAAAATTTTTTTAAAAAACATAAAAATTCCCATTGTGGAAGAGTGAAAAGAGAGCTAAATTATAGTTATTTATTTTTATAATGCTATTATGTTATATAATATGAAAAGTATTAGTGAAATATTTATTACATTTATTGTTTAATACAGTCATCAAAATGTGTTGTGTATTTTATCCTTAGAGTACATTTCAGTTTCTACATTAAATATCTGCAGAATGACTTGGGTTTGATTTTTTGTCAAACTGGACCTATCTGTCAATTGATTTAATTCTATAAAATTATAGTTTAAAAAGAGGATTCACAAATCTAACTGTTCTGAACACATTTAATGTCTTCCCATAGCTAGGCAAACACTAGTTTGTAATTTAAAATTAAATTACAGGGTGGGAGTAATAGCACAATGGTTTAAGTGCTTACCTTGCAAGTGCAGGGCCCTGAGTTTAATTTCTCAGCACCACATAAAGCTGGGTGTGTTGATGCACTCCTATAAACCCAGTACTGGGAATGCTGACACAGAATTGTCCTATGAAGTCTTCCTGAAAGTTATGAAGCAAAGATTTTATCTTGCTTCTAATGGCAAAGCATCACTTAGGGTTTCTTTTTCCCTCAGGTATTAAGGAGGGTTCAACATTCTTTACATATTGGAGAACATATTTTTAACTAGATGAAATATTATTGAATATGCTTGCATAGTTTTTGTATCAACATTTAAGTCAAGAAGTGCTAAATTACTTCATTTTATATAATGGAAATAACATTATGAATACTTTGCCTTATTCTATTTAAAATTGTGTTTCACTAATATATTCATTAACGTAACTATATTTTCAAAATGGAAATTATTACTAATTTTTATTCTCGTTAGGTTTTAAAATATATAAAGCAGTATTTAATATCAATCATACTTTATTGCTCTTAAGTCATTTATGACTTAAATAATATGAAAAAAATCTGTTCAAAGTTAAAAGCAGGCTCAATTTTAAAGATTTTTTTAAAAAATCATGGGTTTTACATTATTAATAAAGCTAAATCAATGGTAGATATAAATATAGTTTATCAAAATGGTCAGTTCAGAACAATAGTAGGGAATAGAAGACTTTTTTGGATCTATTGTACTTTTTGGAACATCAGCTATTTTCCTGAGTCTTAAGATATATTAACTCATTCAATTCTCAAATGAGTCAATTGTGGAAGTCCATTCATTATGACCATAATTATCATCATCTCTGCTTTTTATTTCAGAAAAGTGAAGGGAGGTAACAAAGTCAGCCTCACATCCACAGTACGAGCCAGAGTCACGCTGAGCTCTGAAGGTTTGATCTCTGACATTCGAAGGCCAGAGTTTATTGCCATAAACCACCATATTATGAGATGTGCTAGAAACTTAAAGTAAATATTTAAATTAAAATAAATTATTAAGTAGCAGGTACATTGCCATTAGTGTCTCTCTAAATGCCCCTTCCTGAAACAGTTCTGAAAGTCTTCATGTGTGATTAATTTCATTGGTGCTGCTGTGATTAATTTATTCCCCGAATCAATTAAAAAATGTTACCTTCATGGTCACCTTGACCTTGAGGAAGAGCCAGAATTTACAAGGTACCAGGTCTGGGGACCCAGATGGCTGAGCCTTACCTCGATGTTTCTCCAAGCCTGCCTTTCTGTTGGTTGGTATTTGGGGACAACAGCATTTGACAATCTTCTTTTTCACACTCCTCATTACACTCACAAAGTAGATTTAAGACTGCTTCGGAATGTGGTAAGAACGATAACAGAATTGTGACAGTAGTGAGGGGGGTAGTTTAAGAAATATTAAAACCAATGTCTTTTACTGTAATTTTTTAAAAATTAGACACACATTGTGTTTTTGATAAACTGTTATGTCTGTTTTTCCTTTGCTCTGCAGCTGAATTTTGAAACCTTCTGATGAATTTTGCCCAAAGTTATGAGTTGCGTGGGTTTGAAAGGCCACATTCAAAGTGTGTCAGTTATGATATCTCATAGCTCCCAATATTTCATTTTTTTACAACAGGATTTCTAAACACATATAAATTTCAGTTTTTCTTTATTCTGCCTTTTTAACACTTAGGGAGTGAATTTTGTGAAAAGAAAGATTCAGAAAAATTGCACAGTCCCAAACACAGAAGAGAAGAGAGGTTGAGTTGAATTGTTCCTGAACTTGGTATGTAACCCAAGCAGGCCTGGAACTCATGGCAATGTGCCTGCCTCAGCCTCATGAGAGCTAACATTATAGGCATGTGTCACCACACCTAGCTTATGTGGTGCTGGGGAATCAAATTCAGGACCTTTCATTTACTAGGCAAATATACTCTAACTGCTGTGCCATTTCACCAGCCTGAGAGTTAAGACTTTCAAACGGCCATTGTAAAATCAAAATTTTTTCTTGTTTAACAGGACCAACACTTAATTCCTGCTTGGAAGTCAAAAGCAACAAAAACAAAGAATGCACAAAACAAAATGAAAACAAACATCTCGATAGCATTTCACTTAAACACAGAGCGACTGGGAAATTGCATGTCTATCACATATTAATAGAAAATATTATTCAACTGATATTTTCACCATACCTATATTTAACATTACTCAGGCACATCTGGAATAATGAATCTAGTTGTAGATATCATGATTTAGGGCAAAGTAGAGAGAATTCAGATTAAAAATGAAAATAGGATATCGTGGAATTTGATCTGGGTACTATGCCATTCAAGAATGATTGAAAAACTAGACAAAGGAAGATTTCATTAAAAAAATAAATTGTTACATATTAGGAGCTGGGAAAAGGGCAACAATAAGCAGGAAGGTGATAACTTATTTATTTTTCCAAAAGGAAAGGACAAGATCAACAGACTGAGATACAAGAAAACATTCAACACCAGATTTAATATTGTACATGTCTGGTGAAGAAAAGACCTTTCCCACCCTTGGAGTAACCAAGCGAACTATGAATAAATATCATGTCTAATTTTGGGGAACTTTCATTATAAAGGCATTTGATTTACATAATCACTCACATCCAGTACAATATTGTATTAATAAACTTCTTTTTAAAAACATATTTCTATTCTGCACTTGAAATTTCATTGAATTTTAATTTAGCTTAAACAGATTAAATATATTTACTCGACATCTTTAATTCAGTAATAAAAATCTAAAACTCTAATGTCAGCATGTTATTAGAGAAAATGTTAGTGAAATAATCACTGCTCAAATTAACTTGATTCTGCAGGTAAGATTTTTTGATGATATCCAAATTGATTTTCTAAATCATAACAGACTATTTTGATACAATTTTTATGAATTTGTATCTAAAAAAAGTTAACTGATGGTATTTGCATGTGCTTTTGTATCTTTGAAGTGCTTATAACTGCTCAGAAAATCTGCCCCATGATACAAGCTTATGATGTGAGGACTTTAGGGAGCCAAGGCAAGAGGATCATAAGTTCAAGCCCAGCCCGAGCAATTTAGTGACTCAGAGAAATCTTGCCTCAAAATTCAAAATAGAAATGATCTAAAGATAGAGCTCATGGTGAAAGTCCTGAGTTTCATCCTCATTAATGCCAATACACGCATCCATCCATACATAACCAACTAATTATGCCCATCAAACTTTTGCCTCTGACCAGATTAGACACTCTTTGCACTATGCGTTTTACCAAACACTGTAGGGATCTACATCACTCACTATAGAAAGGTAATTGTACATTCAAATTGAGGACTTAGAATGCAGTGTAATGCCATTTTCAAAATGTATTCATGAATTAACTCACTGGCACCTCATTTTCTGAAGTTCTTTTTTAACTTTAGTAGAAAAGATTTTGCTCAATTGAAATGACCCATTTGATCTTTGCCAAAAGGACCAGAGGCTCTGGAAACAAATGCCAGCTAAGCTAATTATTTTAAATGCAAATGTTCAGCTGATTCTAAGGCTCAAATCCAACGGGCAGCACATGGGTTTTTAACAGTGCTCAGAGCTAAAAAGAAAAGTACGCAGCGTTTACTCAGAATGTGGACAATGAGTGCTGAATCCTGCAGGTCTGATTTAGTTCACCGTCTGGATTTGCAGTCCCCCGCATCTTAATGACATGAAGACGCTTCTCTCCTGGAACCAAGAAACAGCGTGCGGTAGCCAAAAACCTAAAATCTGATTTTAATGAAGTCATAACAACCAGCAAATAATGCCGCATGGTAATATTAGCAAGACTCAATCCCAATCCTAACTAAGCGTATTTCCAGTGGCTGTGAAAAACATTTACTGTTCAAAAATCCATACTTTGTTAAATGGCTTCATGATGCCCGAGAACAAAGAATAATTTCCATGAATGAAGAAATTATAGTGCAGAAATTTCAGTATTTATCAAGACACTGTTTTATGTTGAATTTGCATCGTTAAATTATGATGTAAGTTTAACTCTGAATGATCTGTTATAAATGACAAATCAAGAAAGGTTGTCACAATACAAATAACATACGACTCACTCCGTCTTCTTCTGTCCATTTTTATTTTCTTTTTCCTTCTTTTTCTGTTTTCCCTTCTCCCTCTCACCTTTTCCATTCTGTCTGTTATTCCTTTCTTCCTTCTCCTGTCTTTTTAGTTAAGAAAAATGAATGCTGTAGAAAGTCAAGTGCCAAAAAATTACCCTATATAGATTTTTCTTTTGGGTTTATTCATAAAAATATTCATACAAAAAATGTTAAACGTGGATCAAGGGCTAAAATCAAACAAAAATGTTATGCTTACTTAGGATCCTGAATCACCATAAATACATTTATAATTTAAAGTGACTAACTGTATCTTGCTCATAAATTTGAAAATAATTTTAACTTATTTCAATTTTCTTAGCTTTAAAGCTTAACTTGGTTTTGAAAAATCATAATATTTTAAAGACTGTTGCAATTCTTTTTTATATTTCACAGTGGATCTGTTGTTTGCATCCATTCATGGACATGTGTATATGTTTCTGTGAATACATTAAATAAATATGTTTAACAATAAATTTTTCATAATAATCAGAGATATAAACTTACCTGAATCAATATGATATTTTGTGAAATCTCCAAAGTATTAACTGAAGATGTACATGGGCAAAATTGACCCTTAATTAAAAATGTCTACAGGATATTCATTTATTACTCATGACACGGTCAGAATAGAATTAAAAATTGGAAAAATGAAGCAAGAAGAGAGAAGTGAGCCTCAGCCAGTTGAATTATTTTAGTCTGAACTTATCCAACTGGAATTTTTCTCAGTTTTCCTTTGGAGTTCTTCCATAGCAGGAAAAGAAAAAAAAATCTGTCACAGCAAAGTTTTTGGCCTACCCTGCCAACCAGGTCATAAACCAGTGCCGTCTTCATCTTTATTTTAAAGGCCTATGCAACCTTCCTGCTTAAAGAACATCACCAGGTTGCTGGAGTCCAATGAAGAGAAGGAACTCAGAAGACAAGGTGTAAGATCGTTTTCTACCAAAGACTGACACTGCAATTTACTCTGCTACCCTGCCCCTTAGCCTTTCTGATAACTGTCCAAATGTCCTACCATTATTCAGTCAACTACTCAAGGAGCAGCCAAACCAGCTCGCAACTGCCCCGCTGTGAGAGGGAGCAACGTGAACTGGCAGTGAGCATAGCTGTGTCTGTATCCACCAGTCCAGTCCAATGCTACGTCTTGGCTGAGGTGAAGTCCCACAGAGATCAGTCCTTTAATCAAGAGATTGATTGACAGGTGGAAATTTTCAGACTAAAACAATCTGAACAAGAGTTAAGTAAATAAAACTAAGAGGTTAAACCTTGAAACATATGGTTTTCTGATAAAGGTTTCACATTCCAAATAAAAAAGAATACTGCAAACTCTTTCCTCTGAATAGTTAGTACCTAGGTAAGAAAGAAATGGAACCCATCTTTAACATTCACCTGTGATTTTTATTAATGGTTATATACCTATAAAGTAAGCAGCTGCATATGAATTTATTCAATAATGCAGAACTGTTGATTGTAGCAGTAAGCAAAAATAACATCCTTTTCTGACCTCTGTGCTGTCTTTCAGCTTGATTTTATACCCAAATACTTTCAGTTCCCCCCAAATTTAAAATCCTTCTAAAAGAAACAAAGCAAAATTATATGTAATTTAATTTATTTTAAATAAAGAACAAAATGCGACATCTAGAACATTAAGAAGATGTTGTGGTCATAGGAAGGATTCCTCAGCTGAAAAATGGGGGAGAAAGTATGATTTCTATCACGCAAAGCAAATGTTTTAACAATTAAATCATTCTTTTTAAAGTGGAAAACTTTTAACACAAATATTAAAAAAACGATGTTTGTTATAAGTTACTTTTGGCTTTTCTGAAAGACATAAAAAGTACAAGGTTAACCAAAGGGCTAAAGAGAAATGTGTGAAGTCCCTTGTGGGTGGCTCCCAACTGTGTTTAAGTTGCTAAGGAAGTTTTCTGTGCCTTCATGATTTGTTTCAAATGCTAACATAGTTGCAGGAACAGCCTTACCTGGTGGCTAAGAAAGTGGTTGCTAATGTGGTAAGTTTTACAAGACATCTACCACCATATCCAAAAATATCTCTGCCACTAGACTGTGGTGTTACCAGCAAATGTGTTAACATTCCTTTGGGTAATTATCTCTTAAATGCATAAATAAATGTAGTTGTACTACCACGCAGTAGTTACTTATTAATCCATTATTACTTGTTATTATAGCAGCAAGGTCTTGTGTGTTCCCTATGCAAGATAGTTCAGGCTTAAGCTGAAGAAATTTGAGTTCAAGAACAAAAGAACATGGAAAGAGGAGACATCCTAGAGGATGCCTGCAAGGAAGCATGTGCTGAGACAGAGAATGACGGAATGGGTTATGGAGGGGCTGGCCTGCCATCCCAGCACCTAGGGTGGCTGAGGCAGGAGGATAGCAAGTTCAAGCTCTGCCTCACCAACTTAGAAACTTAGATCCTACCTCAAAATAAAAAAAAAACAATAAAATAAAAATGGGTTAGGGTTGTAACCTAGTTCAAAGATTCTGGATTCAATTCACGGAGATAGGGAGAGCCAGAGGAAGTGAAAATGATTAAGATGTGGTAGTGTATGTACCCATTATCCCAGTTGAATGTCATTACTATGTATCACAAGCATAAACTCATAAAAATAATAATCAAAGCAAAAGCTCTACGTTGATTTACTACTACAAAAAAAATGGGCAAGATATCTAGGTGCACAAAATGCCCAACTTCAATATAAACCTTAAATTTTGTGGTTTTATACATATCAATAAAATGGGGAAAATGGGTAAGAGACAGGGACAAGTGAATGGGACAATAAATGGAGGATATCAGTTTGTCCGTTCTAAATTATAAAATAATTTCATGTTATAAGCTCTAAACTACTTTCTATTTTGCTATACAGATGGCAGGTAACCTATACGTCTTTGTCTTGGGTTAATTACCCCTTTATTTGTCCTCTTTCTATCTTTATTTTAAAGTTTTGGTATTCTCACTTATGGCTAGATGTCTTCAACCTATTTGCTATATTAATACTGAAAGGAGTGAATAAAACCAATGGAACGGTTGTGGCCACATCAGGATTCCAGCCAACGTGTTATCAAGTGTAATCATTTTCAGGCAGTCTAAGAAAGGGTTTGAAATTTGTGATCAAATCTTGCCCCTGATTAGTATCAGAATAATATAATTTGGATCTATAATGTTCCCGGAGGCATTATGTATTTGGATGTAGGTGGATACCTATTAAGCTGTGTGCTGTGGGGAGTTGAGGCCTGGCTGGAAAGCGAAAATACTTGAGGCTTGACCTGAAGAGATTGTGTCAATGTGTTGAGATTAGGGGGTGCCAGGCGCAGAACTTTCAGGTATGTGTTATTGATCTGTGGGCCAGGAAGGGAGGGAGGGACACCCACGGTGGGCGTGGAGGGCCCAATTGGTAGCTTAAACTAAATAAAGGAAGAAAGAAAATGCTTTGTTACAGCGTTTTCTAGGCAGACTCTAGCATTCCTGTTCTTTTGCAGAGTTCAATATACTCCTGCTTCACTTGCGTTTCCGTCGGCTGTGCCCGGAAGAGCTCTTTCCTACTCGAATACCACCACGTGCTTTACCTTGCCAGCTGCCCATGAAAGAACTGCGTGAGACCTTCCGAAACTGCAAGCTAAAAATAAACCTTCCTTCCCTGAGGTGGTTGTGGAATATTGTGTCCCAGCAACCGATAAATGCCTAAACCACATTTTGTGCATTCACAGGCAAGGTTTACTTTGTCCACGTGTACGTTTTGCTGTTTGTTTTCTTTTCCATCAGTGGCTCTGATTGAGTTTTGCATTAGGGCATGAATGAAACAAAAACACCTTTTAAGTGCGTCTTTAACAACAGTCTAACGTTTCCTCATTTCTCTGTGTCCCACCTCGAAGAGCCACACCTTCTTTGACTCTCTGTAGTAATTTCACTAAAGAGATATGAAAGAATGCTTCGAGAATGGAAGGAGAGAAATGGAAAGAAGGAAAAGAGGAAGAAAGAAAGCAGAAGAATGGAATTCTTCCCATAACTTAATCATCTAAGCGATTCTCTTACTTTATGGGTTAGGCAAGCTTGAATATTCTCCCGTCCTGTTTCTGGGGTGTTCTACCAAATTATTAAAAACTGAAGTTATATTTCGGGGAAATTTTCATTCATGCTAGCCAGCGAATGTATCACTGTCAATTCTGCTAGTAGCCACAGAAATTGAACACATTCATGTAGTCTTTTGGAGATGTTGTCAGGAAGCTGTTTACTTGTCAAAGGCCATGGTTTCATAGGTTATTAGTCATATGTACAGCTATTATACAAAAACCACCCAGGCAGCACCTTTTCTGAACAGATCTCTGGAACAACCCAGTGGTGTCTTGGTCTTATATGATAGCTCTTTTTCTCTTGCTCCATAATGAACGGCCTGGGCATCTATATTTTTGTTATAAAGGATATCCAATTTCTGTCCACAGAATCACTTTTGTCAAACTTATTTTTTAACCTAAAATGAAACAATGATATATGTGTAAGCTCAAGTCTTTGTCTTACTCATTTTTCTATTCTTCAGGATACTAATCCTGTGTACGCTAGGCATTCAGTATTGAATGAGTGTGCTTGCAGTTGTGAGTAAACCTAAGTCTGAAGCCTGTTTCCTCTGCAATGTGATAATGTTAGCAAGCACGGAGTTCCCGGTTCCATCTAAAAGAGACTCGTAAAAAGGGATCTGATCGTTCACAAGTCAACACCAGTAGTTTCTCAGTGTAAATTTTCTCAGAAGGAATTCGGGGAGACATGAAGTATTTCAGAATTATGAGGAGAACTTACTGTCCTGGAATTTTGTAAAGCGTGTTATGGTTCTTTGGAGATTTCTGTAAGCTCATCAGAGCCATTAAATGATGGAGAGGCATAACATGAGGATGGAAAAAAACCAGTGGGACATATTTTTCAACAAGTCCATAGCTTTGTTTTGATTTGGAGAAGTATAATTTAATCATTTATAAAACCTCTGTTTCTTGATGTGTACATCTTTACAAAAATTGACAGAAATGAAACTGTAACTAGGGGGTAAACAAGAAGATAAACAAGAACTGTCTAAGTTTCTCAGGAAAAGATGTTTCAAATATGTTATTTCCAAATATTCCTCTGAAATTTTACAAGATTTGTGAAAGCTCAAAAAGAAGGTTCCCACCTTGGCAGCAAAGATTTATATGATGATTCAGCGATTTTTTAGCTCCTTAAACCAACACACTTCACAGTCTTTAGCAATGCTCGAGCTTATAATGCATGAGAAAGAAGAAAAATAAACACGGTATGATATAACTATAAAATACTGAGATTTTCTAATCCTCCCGAGAGGATGAGAAACCTCTTAGACTTGGATGCAGTAGAATTATGTTGTGGGCAATAGATTTTTATAAGTTCTTGAGATATTCAGTTTTTAGTAAGTAATTGAGTTAAATTTTTTGTTATCATGTAAAAGCATGGTGATTCTCTTCTTCTAATTAGTTGTCTAAAAAGTTAAGTAAATTTTTAATAAAAATATGACTAAAGGAGACAGTCTGATTTTGTGTTCAGTCTCAAAGGACAACAATTCTCTCATGAATAGTTGCTGTAAAGAGTTAAGTAGCCTCTTTAGGTTAAAAAACAACAAAAAAGAGAACAGCCCCAAACTACACAAAAGAACCATGTATCACAAAATTGTTGGTGTTCCTTTAAGGAAGATTTTAGGTACCTTCTTAGTAATACATTTGGTAAGGAGACTATGAGAGACTTTCGATGCATTGCCAAGGGGCAAGTGTCACTGAGAGCTCTCACAAGACGCTTGAAAAAAAAATGTCAACCTAAGTCTAGAATGGTGAGAGGACTAGGCTTTTCAAGAGAATAGAGCACCAACATGAAAAAAAATAAGTTTGGACTATGTGGGTTTCACAAAGATGAAAATCATTGTGCTGAGTTTGACTCACTTTGCTAAGCATCATCCTCTCAAGTTGCAGCTATTTACTTACAAAAGCCCTATCCTCAGGTGTTGTGCTGCATGTAGGCTCTGGCAGTATCAGAGCTTGGCCTCTATGAATGTGATGTAAATTTCATATGAGTCAGCTGAGGAGCACTACAGTTTCTTTATCTTAAACTATTCTTTCGATATAAAAATGTTTTAGGAGTTTGTCTTTCTTACCTGATTGGGAGTTATTTAAGAAGCTTGGATAAAGTTTGCCTATTATTTCCTCTAAGAATTTGTGTCCTGGAAGCTTGTCTCCAGTGTTACTCAGACAGCAAAACTTTTAAGAGGAAGGGCCTTTTCAGCAGCGATAAGGTCATGGGAACATTACTCTTAGGACAGAGCAATGCCTATGTCTTGAGACTGTATTAATTCCTGCGAGGGTAGGACTTAAAACAAGTTTAGTTGTCCAAACACGGTCTCTTGTGTTCTGTCCTCATCATGCGATCTTTCCTCACTCACACTTTTGTCATGGTGCCACACCGGAAATGGTGTATAAAGTAAAAGATTTTCTCCAGAGCCAAGGAGATACCAGTCCCATGTTCTTAGACTTCGAAAACTTTGGGTTAATATATATATATATATATATATATATATATATATATATATATATATATATATATATTATAATGTATATATGCTCTTCTTTTTAAATTTTTCCTCATTTTATTGCTATGTATACATGCAATACATAATGTTTACCTTAAAATTGAATATTTTGTGCGCATATATATCAGGTCAAATTTACAACCCCTTTTCCCCTCCTTTTATTGACTCCTTCATACCCTCCCCCTTGCCATTAGTTCCCATTGTCCTTGCTCCCCATTTAGTTCTATAAAATAACTGTATTCTGGACTTCTCATATTAGAGAATCCATGTAATATTTAACCTGTGTCTTCTTATAGCAACAGAAAACTACACAAGATCTGTGTAATCTTAACAGTGTAGCCCGAATGATTTATCCCAGAGAATGAATGTCGCTTATTTAGCCATATGCTCACTTGTCTGTATGTGAGGCGTGTCGGGGATAGAACTTAAAATTTCATGCGTGCTGAGCACACACTACTCTGAACTACAAAACTGCCTCCTTTTATGTTATCTCTTTATCAACTGATTTACATATTTTTTCATCTCCATCCTATATCTTGTAAATTCACTTGACAATAAGCTCTTAAAAGTAAAACAAAATGTTTGTATAAAGTTGTAATTTTTGAATGTGAAATAATTTTAACCTTTCAGAAAAATCACAAGAACAGAGGAAGGAACTACAGGTGTTCACCCAAGTTCATGAGCTGCTATAGCATGTCGTCACTTTTGCAGTAGGATTCATTTACTATCACTGACATTTGTGCATGTGTGAGTCTGTGCACATCTGTGTGTACACACACACACACACACACACACACACACACAAACACACACACACACATGTATATGGACAGAGATTATTATACAGAAAGATATTTAGAAGTATAATAATTCCTGAATCATTTGAAAGTTACAAATTTATTTCTCTTTTATACCAACTTTAGTGCATATTTTCTAAGATAAAAAATATTCACTTCTGTAGCCATATAATCAAATTTCCAAAATTAAAAAAAATAACACTATGTGATTTCTTTATACTCTTTCCAATACGTGATACTTTATTAGACTTTCAACAATATTCCTAACAACGATTCTTGGAGCGATTGTCTTTCTGATCCTAGATCCAGTACAGGACCATCTGTTGTATTTAATTTTTGTCTCAATTGATCCTTCTTAATGCAGATGTATTCTTCATTCTTCCAACACAGTATCATCCTTCTTTCTGTACTTCCCTCCACCATCTGTGATTTTACAACAGGTGCTCAATAAAAATGAACAAAATATATCTGATCGTGGAGACAGCTATGAATCATAGACATGTAGAAGCTACAGCTAAATTATACCCTGCTCTTTTTTGATATCGAAAGAAACTACTCAGTGGTGTCCCTCAACCTTGTAAGCAATAATTGTACATTGCCTTTCTAAAATTCAAGTATGTTATATTCTCATTCTACAGAGAACATTGTCAGGGAAAGTCAAATAACCTTTTTTCTTTTTAAATTATGCTATTAGTCTATTCTAACCTCTTCAATTGGCTAAAAATCAGTATTCATGCACATGAAATGTTCAGAGTCGTATTCGACAGAAGATACACAAAAAGCACATTTTCAGTGTATTGAGAGGCAACCATTAAGGACTAAAAGACTCATAACTGAAAGGTTCAGGATTGAAAGACTCGTGACCTTTACACATTAGATAGCTTTTGTTCAATCAGTCGCACTTTCTACCACCCCTGCAAATTGGCACACTTCAAAATGCAAAGTTTAATTAAATCATTTTTTAAGCTGCACAAGAAATAAATACTAGTGAAACATTACACACATGCTTCTGGTGATGAATAGGCCAGAAAGAACAAGTTCAGATTTTTGTTAGACATTTTAGTTGGGGATATCAGTCAAGAAAAAAGAAAGAAAACATATCTAGATTGGAAAGGGATAAATTATATCTATTTGAATTATATATTTTTTCTTGATTCATGACTTGTCCACAGAATAAAGAACTCAACAACAACAAAAATATTCAAGTAGAAGATAAGAAAATGACCCAGGTAGATACTTCTCTTAGAAAGATACATAGAGGGCCAATAAGCACATGAAAAGATGCTTAACACATAATCATTAGAGAAATGCAAATAAAATTGACAAATGCACTATAGTTGTTGCCTTAGTTACATTCTCCTTGCTAACAGAGGGCACTCAACAAGCACAATTTAAAGAGGCAAAGATTTACTTAGCTTCAGAAGGTCTCTCTCAGTCCATTGACAAGGAAAATGAAAGCAAGTGGCAGAAAGGATCTGGTAGAGAGGACTGCTGTTCATGGTATGACCGGCAAGAAACAGGAAGCCAAATCAGAGCAGTGCTATTAATGGAAGGCCAGAGCTTTCCCAGGAAGATGCTGTACCAATGGTTCTTCTTTCCTTTTATTAGTTCAATCTGACCATCGGACTGCCCAAGAGTCAATCACACACACACACACACACACACACACACACACACACACACACACACACACACA